>OY720450.1:23892368-24202368 GCA_963082715.1 Harpalus rubripes
CGCTTTTCATGTTACACCCGGTATGTAATATGTTTGTCATTGAATACATTTTTGTTTTATTTATTGTGTAACTATGCTGTTCCATTTAAGGCATTCAGCAGATGTCGCTTGCATCAACGCCAGTTTTAAGTAGCCGAAATTATTTACATTGGGTAAACTTGACTTTTGTGTTCAATTTCAGCTAATCAGAGAGATAAAAACTATTCCCTATTCTCTGCAATACTGAATGGCTTAAATGTACAAGGTATAATCATATAATGAAGATAATATGAAAACATTATGACTAAAGGCCCATCCACTCTGTATAACATGTAATACATGTTATATAAAGTTTTTTTTTTTTAAACATTGTTATACAACTTTCGGACGTTCACGTCTGCTTAAACTTCTACAGTTAAAATGTCTTGTGTAATTATTTCAAATAAAAGTGAAAAAATAAATATAAACGCAGAAAGAGGAGGTTTTGGGTACATCCAACATTGTTATCTGGACTGGAATGTCATGTTTGCGCTGGCGATTCTTGAAATTTTTGATTTTTGTGACCCACAACACCTCTTCTTCTTTAAATAAATCTGTAAGTAGAATAGTAGATTACTTTGACGCTTTGACCATTCCATTTCTTTGCATACAATTAGGTGTAACATAAGAGAAACTGTACAACCACACACACAAATAGTTCAACTGAACTTTATTAAAATGTTATTAAACATTGTTTTTAAGTGTGGACGTGTTATAACAGGTCTGTTTTATAACATACTTTGATCTTTACCGCTCCCAACGCGATAACATAATATAATAACAATGCTACACATTATTTTGCTATATTTTTAGAAATTTCTGTAACATGGTTATATTCAACGACCACAAATATACTAGACAAAACATGCCCTCCTCGGCTGGACAGAGAAGAAGAAGAAACAACTAGAGATAAAGATATATAAGTCTACTCTAAAGTTTGTCGAGAGATCTCTCTACGGTCCTTATAATGTATTTGTGACATTTTGTTCCTTTGTTTGGAAGTTGTGAAGGTGTTCGGTCCTCGATTTCAAATTCTGTCAGAATTGGGTTTTCCCTGCTCCAGACCAGTAGAATTTGAAATCTATTCGGAGAAAGAATTGGGGAAATCTCAATTCTGCCAGATTTCAAATTTGAAATCTGTCCTGAGAAAGAATGGGAAGAATCGCAATTCTGTCAGATTTCAAATTCTACTGGTCTGGAGCAGTAGATTCGTAGTGGGGAAAACCCAATTCCGACAGAATTTGAAATCAGACAGAATTTAAAGTTACAAAATCGAGGCCCAGTTTTGTTTGTTCAAAGTTTTATAGTTTCATTATTCTCTATAAATCTGCATTTTTTCAAGTGAGTTTTGAAATAAAATGTGCGTGATTCTAAAAACTCTTATTAATTAAAAAATATTTACCTACGGGAATTTTGAACTGTATTCATATCCACATCCTAGCCAAGAATCCATTAAATAATCATGGCATTCAATTGATCATTTTAATTTTAGACACAAAAACAATATTATTTAAATATCAATAGAATATTATAATAGTTATTTGTATATCAAGGCCGCGAAATCACTCTTAAGCGTACCGAGAGAAAAATTGTCGCCGAGGCCGCTTGCGGCCGAGGCAAGACAATCTCGAGGGCGCTAAAGGATTTCGCGGACAAGGTGTACACAATATTTTTTGTGCAACCGTAATTACAAATTGTATTAATTTTAAACAGTTTCATTGTAAATAGATAGTTAGCTTTCAAGGTGGCTATGGGATTAACATTTGATACACAAAACCATGCAATTCTCGAGTGTCAAAGTGATTGTTTACCTGATTTCGCGGCCGCTACCATGACAACGGCCGCGAAATTCATTTCACGGCCGCTACCATAACAACGGTCGCGAAATTTAATTTCGCGGCCTGTATTGCGGCTGCGAAATGCTTATTTCGCGTCCGGTTGCACAAAAATAATTATATACAATTCTTTTTATCATTTCCTAATACTTTTCGTAAATAATAATTCAAATGTTTCAAATATAGCAAAGTTCATGTTAATAGAACAAGTAGTGACATCTAGCGAATACTGAGGAGACTTAACATATCTCTATCCTTAGTTGTCTCTTTTTGTCCAGCCGAAAACAAAACAAATACTTTGAAGTTATATCTAGTGTATTTGTGATCGTTGGTTATATTATCATGTTATGAGGTGCGGGCAGACACGTGACTTTGACAAGTGCTTGTAGGGCCCCACAAGGGTGCCAAGTATGCAGTTTGTGTACCTTGCCTGTGTTGCCAAATCAATTTAAGGGTAAATTAATAAATAAAATTGGAAAACTATTTATTTTTAATGAGTATCATGTTGTTTTATTTTCTGGTGCATAAACTTAATTTTTCAAATATTTTTTTATAAAAATAGATCGATTAGTGTTGCCATCTATAATACAAAGATTTCTTGGCGCGCTAAATTTGAGGAAACCATCAGTTCATTTTGAACACTCTATTTTTATAAAATAAAATAAAAATAAATATATCATTACGGCATATTACCCATTGCTGGATGTGCCAATCTGCTTTGTTCGCAGATATCGGTAATGATGATGACATATTTGTACCGTGCGGGCGTTTACCAAGCGTCACCTCACGGGCACTCATTGCTGGCGTAGAGAATGCACCACAGGGGTCAATTTTGTGCCATTTAAAATTCGAAATATTTGGCGTCGGTCGGGATCGAACCCGGTTCCCCAGATTCGCGACCAGACACTCAGGCACGCGGCCACGAGACCCCAAAAAAATTAATTTAAAAATTAAATTTAATGTGTCAGAAGTAAAACAACATGATATGTAGTAATGTCTAGTTTTACAATTTTATTTATTAATTTACCCTTAAATTGATTTGGCAACACAGGCAAGGTACCCAAACTGCATACTTGGCACCCTTGTCGGGCCCTACAAGCACTTGTCAAAGTCACGTGTCTGCCCGCACCTCATACATATAGCATATGTGGATGGGCCTTTATACGGGTTTCAAACTCAGAATCGTCGGATTGCGGTTAATCATCCACAGTGCTTCTTTGTAGAAAGAAGGTGCCGGAACGCACATTTTGTTAACTTTTTAAAGAAAATGGAACAGTACATAATATACGTAATGTATAAATATATGTATACATTTCCACTATTTAAGAAAAATATTAAAATAAATAAAATAGTATATAATTTTCAAAAGAACATTAATAAAATCGGAAATATAGAAAATATAGGTGCGGAGGCGTTCCGGTGCGTTATATTACAAAAAAAGCCCTGATCGTCCACAGTAATTTTTAATAACATTGTATCAATTAATTCGGAAAGGTGCATCAATAAATCATATTTTCTTAGTCAGGGAATATTAATCATTTAGTTTTTAGTTAGATATTTATAGCGGCAATGAATATTTATTTTTTAATATCTTAGACTAATATTTATGATCATAATTTTTATGGATATTACTATGTTAACAGTAATTATTTTACAAATGTTTAATACACACTAATAAACTTTCATTTTTATTAAATTTAAAAAAAAATTATAGAAATATTTTATGAAAATGCAGTTACTTTACAATTTAGAAAGGAGAAGTCGTCTTTTTAATTATATTTTTTGTATTTATGTTTATTATAGAAAATATTTTTAATAATTTCATGTATTTATTTAGACATTGTACGTTTAAAACTAAAATTAATTTTATGCATATTACTCTATCATAAATCATATGACAGTTTTTAACATTTTCTCTTAAAGTAAAGTAACATTGTTTTATTTTAATTCAGAATATAATTAGAATTAATAACTCTCTTTATTTCACTAATTATAATTGCCCATTTAAAAGGCACTTTTTTGTAAATTTCCGTAAAGACATTTACGAAAATTATTTCTAACAATCCAATTTAATAATTTTTTTTAAATTAGCAAAACAATAGCGAAATCCTCAAGGTTATATCATCATAGTGAACAATGAGGTTGCGCTGTTCAACTGTCTTCAACGTTCAACTTTTACTAATTTAGGTAGCTTTGAAAGAAAAACGTTTCAATTACAAAGAATAAAAATAAACAATGTTATTTAAGAAGACAACCTTAAATGCAATGTCTTCTGCTTGAAATAATTGCAGTCATATTGTCGTTTGCAAAATAAAATTTTCATCATTTTTATTTCATCAACATGCGTAAAGGTAAGACAAAGACTCGTACGGATATTTCTATAAATTAGTTTAGTAAAATATTAATACTTAAAAAATAATAAAACTAAATATTTTATTTCAATTAAAATTTTTGCATTCTTTGTTTATAAAATAAATAGTTATATTTCTAGTAACAAATACTGGACAAAGTATTTCAAACTAGTGTTTTTAAGAATCAAGAAAACTAAACATTTTCTTAATTAAACTTTTGGCCTTTTTTCTTTATATAGTGATTAAATTAAAAATTAACATCGAAAAAACTTATTCGAATGGCAGAAACTTAATTACTCGTTTTCCTAGGTATAGATATAGTATATTACTACAATGAAAACTCATACTGATCTATTCTTTCACTTTAAATAATAAATTAACTTATGTGCATAGGCGCCGAATGCATACAAATTACTCAGTTATTGATGTTTTTTTTTTTATTCAAAATTACTATTTAAACGCAATTTCTGAGTTACCGAGTTCAAGATGAAAAAACTCAAATATCAATTGTTATTTGTTACGAATTTTTCGATGAAAATGGGAATTAGAATTTGCTTGTCTGCAGCGCTTGTTCACATGGCCTTAGGTGGTTTTTTTCTAACCTCCACCCCACAGCACTATTGCATAATTATTTTTATATAATTATCTACTCCCTTAGTTATAGTACCCATACATATTTTCGAAAACCGGCGCCTAAGCTTGTGTGTGATATAGTAAAAAATATATATATATATATATATATATATATATATATATATATATATATATATATATATATATATATATATATATATATATATATATATATATATATATATCGAATTATTCAATAAATATTTGAACGATATATCAATATGATATACCGAGTGTCTTATGCCGACCGACACAGAGGAGATTAACATGTGATATCAGTTAATTGTGAATAGTATCTCCCCAGTGTAAGATATTAAGCTAAAATTTTGTATACTTATTGGAGGATATTCATTCTATGGATTACAGTTGAAATTAGTCAATTTCAATGTGTAATATTAGAAAAAATTAAGAAAATTTGTAGAAGTTGTAGGATTATTGTTCGTGTACCGGATAAAATGTTTACTAAGTAACAGTACAAGTAGCCTAGTGGTAATGTGTGCGCTTGTTGGTAAACAAAACTCAGAGGGACTGGGTTCGGAACCAGACAGCAGCAAAATTAATTTTTAGTTTTTACTGTTCAAAATCATTTTTATTAATTATATATTTTTGATCTTTCATTGACTTTTAATAAAATATAAACATTATTTAAAGCATAAATTATACGTGTTTTGTAAAATTTGAATTACATTGATTACAACATACATTTAAGTAATTACAATAAATATCCGGTATTGGCTTTGGGGGATATGATGATGCCAAGTAGTTATATCCACTAAAACCCAAAATATGCCTAATGTTTTTGTCATGAGACATGCTCGGAACAACTGAGTCAGCTCTACCGGAAAATCCTACTCCCACGTCCTCGAAAGCAAGTTTGCTGCGTAACCTCTGGATACCGAGCGGCCAATGGATGATCGTGAGGGAACTGACGGGAGAGGGTGAAAGGCGAAACTTCGGCGCCTTAAAACCGAAACATCTTGGCTAGGGGAGAAAACCCCAACAGAAAATCCTGGTCCTCCAAGTTGGGGGTTAAATCGACGAGCTAGCAACTCGCCATTTGGAAAAAAATTGAAATGCTAAAAATTTCGATACTTCGCCTCGGAAGGACGGATCAAAATTACGAAGAAAGCAAAGAAAACGGACTATGAGAATGGCTACCTGGAACATACAGGGACTCAGAAAGAAACAAACAGAAGTTTTCAAAGAATTAAGAACAATGAAAATCGACATATGTGTTCTAACAGAAACAAAAAAGAAGGGAAAAGGAAACGAAAAAATAGAAGAATACATTCATATTTACAGTGGTGTTAGTAAGGACTCAAGAGCCAAAAGAGGCGTTTCAATAGCAATTCATAAAGACCTAAGAAACAACATAAGAAGCTGGGAAGAAGTCGATGAACAAATTATAATACTTGAATTATGCAAAAATGGCCAAAATATCATCATTATTGGAGTATACGGTCCTAGTGAAGATGCAGATAAGACGATAAAAGAAGAGTTTTATGAAAAACTGTTTGATATACTCTCAGACATCAAAAACAATAAGGAGGTAATTATTTTAGGAGACCTGAATGGCAGGGTTGGAGTAGAACAGAATAACCCGGTGGTAGGAAGATATGGCGAGCCGATTTTGAATGAAAATGGAATGTATTTGAGGAATTTGTGCGAAAGCATGAGTCTAAAAATAATGAATGGATTCTTCCAGCACAAAGCCAACCATAAATACACGTGGGTACAGCCAACTAAAGGACTGCGCTCAATAATTGACTACATCATTCAACGACAAAATTCCAAATTAAAGACTACAGACGTAAGGGCATATCGTGGACCGGAGTGTGGAACAGATCATCATTTAGTAATAGCCAAACTAATAATTAATTACAGAAAAGCCGTTACAAAAAAAGAACTAGGTGAACAGTCGGAAGATAAAAATCAACAAGTGATGAAAAAATACAACCTAGGAAGTTTCGAACATGATTCAGTTAAATTCTTATATAAACTGAGACTATCAAATAAGCTAAATGAAATCTGTATAGAAAACGCTAACGCTGAAGAGATATACCAAAAAATTAAAGGGTGCATAGAAGAAGCAGCAAGAGAATCTGTAGGATACAGTGAAAAGATACGTGAAAAAGATCCAGAATGGTTATCAGAAAATTTAAAATATCTAATAGAAATCAAAAAAAGAGCATACCAAAAATGGTTAAAAACACATGAAGCTAAAGATAGACAAAATTACACATATTGGAACAGAACAGTAAAACAAGAAGTTATAAAAAACAAAAATAAAATGTGGGAGAAAAGATGTGAAAAATTAGAAAGATGTATGGGTGGTACGAAAGTGACGGAAGCGTGGAAAACTATAAAAAAATTAAGAGCGGAAGGAAAACAATCAAATAATATTCAACTAATAAACATGAACCAATGGACAGAATATTATGAGTTGCTACTAAACGATGATAGAGAAGAGTACAAAACACAAGACATAAATATGGAGATACCGGAAAATAGAAATGTGGAAAAAATAACGAAGAAAGAGATTCAAGAGGCTTTGAGACACTCAAAGAATGGAAAAGCAGCGGGGCCTGGAAACATCCCTATTGAACTAGTAAAATATGGGCCAGACGTTTTACATGAGATTATAGCAACATTGTTTAATAAATGCATGGTAGAAGGAGACGATATACCACAAGACTGGAATTTAGCTTACATCAGCTCATTTTATAAAAAAGGAAACAAAAAATTGTGCAATAATTACAGAGGCATAAGTGTTACTAGTGCATTAGGGAATTCTAAAGAAAAGAATTGAAGCAGAAATTCAAGATATAGAAGAGCAAAGTGGTTTTCGTGCCGGAAGATCATGTCTTGACAATATCTTTGTACTACAACAAACAATAGAAAAACGAAGAGCTAGAAATCTACCCACACATCTCATATTTGTAGATTTAGAAAAAGCGTATGACACGGTTCCATTAAAAAAGCTTTTTGCAACATTGACAAAGATTGGCCTTAATAACACGTATGTTCGCTCCATATGGAATATTTACCGAAACGCCGAGAGTGCAGTTAAAATAGGAAATTCAATTTCGAAACCTTTCTCGATTACAAAGGTCTTAAACAAGGTTGTAGTTTATCACCTACCCTATTCAAAATATACATTCAAGAAGCATTGAACGATTGGAAACGCAAAGTGACAAGGATGGGAATCGAAATGGATGATCACTGCTTGACGACCCTCTTATTTGCAGATGATCAGATAATCATAGCAAATGATGAAGACGATATGGACTATATGTTCAGAAAACTAGTAGAAGAATATAAAAAATGGGGCTTAAACATGAACATGAATAAGACAGAATACCTTGTTGTTGGGAATGACACAAGGACGTCAGACACAGAACTGCAAATAAATGAAAACATTAAAAAGTGTGAGCAATACAAATATCTAGGTAGTATCATATCAAAAGAAGGAACATCAAAAAAAGATGTACAAAACAGAATACAACAAGGTCGAAAAAGTATTAGAGTTCTTAAAAGACGAGCATGCAAACTGTCCAGAATAGAGCATGTGAAAAATGAAGAAATCAGACGTCGGACAAAAAGCGTGTTTACGAGCGCAGAAAGAATGGAAACTAGACAATTAATATGGTATGGCCACGTAATGAGAATGGGAGAAGACCGTTGGCCAAAAATAGCCCTGCAATATGCACCACCAAATAGGAGGAAAAGAGGAAGACCCACAACATCGTGGATACAAGGAGTCCAACAAAATATGATTGACCGAGCTATAGATGAAGACGATTGGCGAAACAGAGATATGTGGCGATCGAAATGCGGCAGAAGCTGTAGGCAGTGGCGTAGCGAGCATAATTAGCGCCTGGGGTATAATACCCTTTTGGGCGCCCCTTTTCCGTAAGAAATTGTTTCATAAAATAATCTTTAAATGCCATTTTAGGGCATTTTACTACAGATATTTGACCAAAAAACGGGTATATAAATACAAATATATTTTATAGACATTTTAATTTCTTACTCCAACATTCACAATTAAGTTTTTAGTTTTATTAATTTTCTTTCGATAACAGCGTGCAGTACCTATCTAAAATACTGTATGATACATAATGAATAGTCACTACCTAAGTGCGCGTCTACAACACACTATAGGTACTATTTTTCAGGACAAACAGGGACACAAGTTCAAGCTAGATTTTAAATTTGAGAAAAAAAATCGCGTTAAAAAATAAAGAAGCCGAACAAAGAAATAATGAGATTAAAAAGAAATTTAATAATATATGGTAATATAAATGAATGAGAAGAAATAATTTTAATTTAATTGTTATCTTTAGATAGATAGTACTTTTAAATACGAGTAAATAAAATAAAAAAAAGGATAACTTACTTTATAGCAAATGCAAGTGATATATTAATAAAATTTCAATATTCTGTATGTCTTCTGTAACCTTTCTCCAATTATTTTATTACATATAATACACTATTATATTTCACTCCAGCATAGGATGACCAGATTTAAAAATTGCAAAACCGGGACATTTTTCAGAGAATTGTAAAACCAGTGGCGGCTCGTGAACCAAAATTTTGATGAGGCAATATATTCAAAAAAAAAGCGCCGCAGGCGAAATTTTTTTTCTTTCAAAGTCAAATGCCTTATAATTGAAAGTTACTTTTTTCACGGGATGTGAAGCTGCATGTTTTTCCCCTTTCATGTACAAAAATAAATTGCCAGGTCACAGAACATTTTAGAAAAGAGAATATATTTAACGGATTGTTGACTTAAATAAAAATAATACATATACATATAATGTAATATGTTCTTACTCATAAATTAAAGTAAAAACATCCCAAAACCCATACGTTTCGGAAGCACAGTACCAGTACCACAGACTTACACACAATTGTGAATACGCATGCCGCACGTACACATTGCATACTACTTTAATTTACAATTTGCGCAGAAACGCACTTACTTTAAAATGCAAGAATTAAGAATTCAAATTAGAATATATAAAACAATTAAAAATTTATTAATGAAATAAATATATCAGTCGATAGATGATATAAGTAATAAATTTGGAGTCGGATATGAAAACCGGGACAATTACGTGTCCCGAAGATGTTCATCCGGACACCGGGACATACAACTCAAAACCAGGACGTCTGGTCACCCTACTCCAGCACACTGAATGCAATGTGTCAATATGTAGTTGGAAGTAGTTGCCTGGTTGTTGCCGCAGCGGAACAGCGGATACAGCTAGATAGCCAACTTTTAGCTCCTAGACTGACGTCACATGCGCAGTAACGTAATAAATATTTATAATAAAAAATAACGTATCCATTTTATTAAATTTCAATAAAAAATTAGAAATATATTAACAATAAAAATTATTTTGAGAAGTCAAAATTTAAAATTAAATTTTGCTGCTGCTTGGTTCCGAACCTAGTCCTTCCGAGTTTTGTTTATTATCAAACGCACACGATAGCACTATGCTATAAGATGTTACTTGGTAACCATTTTTTCCGAGATATGAACAACAATCCTAGATATTCTACAAATTTCTTTATTTTTTTCTGATATTAAACATTTAAATTTCCTAATTTGTATCCCCCAATAAGTACATTATTTTAGAGAAAAACACTTCAAATAAAAGTTGCGTAGAATTAATTTTTGTATAACTGTTATTTGAAGTATTTTAACCCATAAACGATTGACATAGCTAAAACAATGCTAGTCACACCAGCGAGGACTGTCACGTTAGACTGGTTGGGATGTACATCTGGAATATCAAGTTTTAGAATTTTTAGTTTCTTATTTAAGATATGTAAAAGGTAAAAAGTTATTGTGAATCAGTAATTTAAGAGAATAGACAATTTATTATTCTGCCTTGAAATTTTATTTGGAAACATTTTTATTTATTTGACTTGAAAATTAAGCAATATCAATTTGATTTATTGATTTAAAAAAACAGATAGTTGTTACGGGAAAATTTACTGATGAAATTTATGTATACGCAAATAAAAACATATTATAATTTACATAACAAGTGTTATTAAAATATAACAGTTGATCTGTATATTCAATATCACCGCAAATTGTTTTTCAAGGGCACCTAATTTAAATACGAGTATTTCTTCTTGTGAGATTAATTAATATTTAATTGCATAATATTTACTGACGATTTATCAAATTATAAATCAATTGAAAAAAAAGCAGTCACAATTAACATTTCTAAATTTATAGTAACAAAGAAAAATTAATTATTGCTGTGTACTTTAAATACATAAACATTCAGATTTTAAACATATGAAAATTTTTGGTATTATTAGCAAGATTTTTTACATATATTTTTACCAAAAATTTAATTTTACTGTCACAGTCGATGTCAGGGATACAGTTTTCGGTATTGACGATCTAGTTTATCGAAAGAAAGTTTATGGGACATTACCTCATACGGTGACCAGTGATCCACGAGCATTAATAACTTTTGAGAATGTTCCATATTCCATAAATGTTTATTTTGTGAAATAAATAAATTTATATTTTAGTTAGATTCCAACCAGAGTTGTTCTAAATTTTAGCGAACAATTAGACATTATTCACATGAATGATTCACTCATATAACAATATACCTTCGATAAAAATAATTCTCATCAGGACAACATGATACAATATTGTTTTGCCTTTTGTAGTTGGTGTGAACCGAAACAGAATAATGGTAATCGTATATTATTTAATGAGCTACTCATGAGAATAAGCAGTGTTGTAAATCATTCGAGTAAGTAATAGCCATTACATGCAAATAGGATACTATACTTTTTCTACGACAATGAAATGATAAATTACGATATGTTGTACCTCCTACATTATAAATAAGTCAGACAATAGAGATTTTTTCAAACTTTATATTACGGAAAATTAACACGAACAATATATTTTTTCTTTCACTTACTATTATTAAAATTAATCGTTATATTTGAACAATTCGTGAAATTTATGGATGGAAGAGAATTAAAATTAGTTTCAAAATTAATTTGATTTGTACTGTTAACTGTCGGTGTTGTTAACGGTACAATATTGTGACTTGTAGTAGCACGTGAAGCGCGTTGTGTCACTGAATTTATAATTTTTTCTGCGGTATCTATTTTATTTTTCATTGAGTCGTCCATGTACCCATCGGCCACCGAAGTAGATCTCCAACCACCATGTCGCTTTAGAGCAGTAATATCTCCTTAAGCGTCAATGATCCAAGTGGCCCAAGATCTTCTAAAAGAGTGGCCGATGTACTTTTCCAGATTTGGTAATTTTAAAAAGCAGGAAATTTGTTTCCTCATTGCTAAAAAATTATTTATCCCTATTTTTTGATCTTTTATTTGACCTTTCTGATTAGTAAAAAAAATGAATCTAATAGGAGATTCCACCATTTTTTAAATATAATTTCATCTGAACGTATAAGTGAAACTAAGACTGTCGGTGAAAAAATTCCTATTAATAAAAGCGAGTTATAGTCCTCCGAAATTTGAAAATATAGCTGTGACGTCACAAATATGTTTTTATATCAAACTGTTTTCTTCGTGGACGTAAATGTTCTTGAAATATATGCTATTTCTAAATTATATTTATAAAAAATAAATGAATATTATTATACAGTACAAGTCTACATGATTTATATTTGGAAATGTATTTAAATTATTAAGTTTAATGCAAAATATTTATATTCAAATAAAAACTGTTTGAGAATTGCAGTACTGGACTGATAGCCACGCCTCCGCTATTTGAATTTCTCTACTTTCATTGGTGGTAGGCTCCTCCCCCTAACTGGGTATTCGTTATATATTTATAGTCCGTCTTTGAGTCGCCAATCAAAATAATATATATGGATTTCATATGAGTGACGGCTGCTATAAAAAAATCTTATTTCCGAAGTATTTGAATTATGTCGTTTTATTTCTTTATTAATATTTATTATTAAGCATATACTTTCAATATTTTTTCCTAATTTCTCTTAAATCAATTGCGCTGCAATCCCCTATTGTATATATCTTGGGCGCAAGTTTATGTATTTTTTACAAATTTGGCAAAAATGTCCGTTTATTGTAAATTTACGAACTATTTTTGTTTTCATATTTGGGGCTTGTATTAGTAACGCCGATCCTAAATCTTGCACATCTAGAATTTTCATAGTATGCAGTTCATTTGACCGGCAAGCACCCATGATTAAAGAAACCTTAAAAAATACATAGTACTTAAAAAAAATACAATTTATTTTTCATATTTCTTACCTTAGTTGCTGGATAAACATCGTCCGGTGCTTCATTTGTAAATTTATTAATTTGCTCTGCATTAAAAGTTCTTGCTTTTTTGCTTCATATCCTTCGGATTTTCGTTTTAAAAATGCTCTTAATTTTGAATATTTTTCTATATTTATATCGTTTGTCAGTGTACTTCTCAGCATAGAATAAGTAGCCCAAAATGACGATGACTTATATTTATCAGAAAGTTTTCCAAAATATACTATGAGAAATTTTCAGAATAAGAATTTATGTATTTACTTATCCGCCAGTCCATAAAAGATTTATAAACTTGTTCATATTTTTTTCTGGATTTTTCTGGTAGTAAATTTAAGGAATACATTTGTGCAGCTTACGTCTGGTGTCTGGTGGAGTTAAAATTTCATCGTGTTCAATTTCGGAATCCATATTTTCCTTTTAGAATCACACAAAATACAATAATAATAATAATAATAATAATAATAATAATAATAATAATAATAATAATAATAATAATAATAATAATAAGGTTTTATTGTATATAAAGATTTACATCTTATTACAATATCATTGACTTAATTACGAAACAATTATAAGAAGTACTGAAAATTTTAATAAATAAAAATGATAAAGAAAATTTAAACACCAGATATAAAGATATTACTAAGGCTATAATGGCAGCGAACAACTATAAATAAAAATGGGAATAACTATCACAAAATGACGTAGAATCCCTGGGCAATAGGAATAAATAGCAAAATTATGTATAGTTACAATAAGTATAACCAAAAATCATGTAAATATCAATATAAGTTAAAAACTATTGGTCCTAATTAATAAGTTCTTATACAGAATAAATTAAGAATCAAAATACTAAATAAGAATAATGTTAACATGAGCCACGTCTTTATAAATTTAATTATTTTTTTAAAATTAAATTAGTAGAATAATTTCGGGTAAATTAATATTTACGTAAATATGAAATATAAATATTACGGTGACAATGCAGGCAAAAATGAGAAACATACCAATTGTATTACGCAAAATTATCTACTTATTTATAATGAAACTTCTTAGACTTAGAGCACAATTTATTGTATTACACAAAATTACCTATTCATTTATAATGAAACTTCTTAGTCTTAGAGCACTTATCGTGAAAAAGTATATTTTGTTGAAAAAAGTGAAAGGTAGTTCTCTGAGTTAATATTGTCAATATTCAGTAAATTAAAAGCAGGCAAGATATAAACGGATCTATATGGAGCATATATGGGGCATACACAATAAAAGTGAAAGAGATTATCTTTGTTTGTAAATTACATCTAGTGAGTATTTTATCTGATTATAAAAATAGTTATGCCTTTTTTACTGGACATTCTTATTTGGGCCGTCTATGTTTTGGTGTGTAGGTATATAGTATAGTATTTAAGTAATTTTCAGTTTCGTATCCCGTTTTTAATATTTTGTAATGAGAATTATATGTGCTGTTTTCTATATGTATCACATCAGTTTTTTGCAACTAGAGTTCGTAAGAATCCAAAATTTCTGTAATCATTCTTTTTGTTATATTTTGATTTTCCCAAGTTTCCTTAAAATCAAGGTCTTACAGTATATTTTTTAACTGTGATGCCCAGTTAAAATCTGGTTTATTGGACTTGTACAAATATTTCAGTAAATTTTGACAGATAATTAACAATAGCGCGCGTCACTGTTTCACAGCACACTTAACTGAAGGCAGTAGTGTAAAGTAATGAAAATTCCGAAATGTGATTGGCTTGAGTAGTGTTGAGTAATGAAAATTCTGAGATGTGATTGGCCGAGTAGTGTTGAGTAATAATATTACTCAATATTTGCCAGTAATGAATAATATTATTTACAATAAATTGCATTAATAATGAATACATGATTAAACAGGAGTAGAAAAAATTATTAATTAAAACGATTTTATTTTGAACTTCCATTATCTTTATTTGTAATAACATAAATTCTTCACAACGTTTCGAAAGCGAAAATCTGCTGTCGTCATCAGGTGATCTGATACTACTGACTAATTCCTTAACATACGAGCTTTATGTCTGGTGTTATGAGGGTGAACATTAGTGAGGGGTGGCTGGTCGGGTCCAATGGCTGGGTCGAGCGTCCTGGGTGTTTGGGTCTCAATGGTTAGGCTGGAGTCTGCTATGATGTGTTTCCTCCAGATTGGCCGAATTTCTACACTCGGCTGGCTGAAAACTGTTTTTTTGTTCTTTTGAATGATGACGGCATCTTTGAACTTGCTCTTATACCAATGTACTTCCTTCTTGAGGATTTTTGCTCCCTCCCCCTGGATACGGTGATGGTGTTCCCACGCATGGTCTGCAAGTCCGGATTTTGACGTCTCTCCTCTCTCAGTGTGTCGTCTGTGTTCCTTTATTCTGGTGTCCAATAGTCGTTTTGTTTCTCCTATACATGTTTTTCCACATTCACAATCCACCTGGTAGATGCCTGTTTGTAGTTTTGGTGACTGTTTTGTTGTTGATAGGATCAGGGGATATAATTTGAGAAAATTAGAGCTGCACTTTTTTGTCCAAGGATACAGGGGGGAGGGGAAGGCGATATTTTAGTACATTGAAACATATTTTCATGGAATGAACAGTTACAGGTTTAATGCCATTTTATATAAAGAAATAAATCAAAATTAATTTGATTAAAATTACTTCACTACGTACGGCATTTGAAGGAATATTTGACCATACAACTACTAATATTTTATCATGCATCTGTAGAGTCAAGAATAAACTACGGTATTAGGTTTTGGCTCGGATTTTGGGGTAACTCTACTTGTGCTCAATCTGTCTTTATCGCGCAAAAGAGAATAATTAGATGTTTAGCATATAAGAACTCTTCTTGTAAACAACTTTTCAAAAAACTTAAACTGCTTACAGTGACTGAGTTCTATATACTCGACATTTGTCTTTATATATTTCAAAATAGAAATAAAATCAAACTCAATTATGTCATTCATGAGTACCAAACTAGAAACGAAAATGACTTCCGTATACCGTCTGCGTCACTGTGGTTCCAGATAATACACTCCAGCCTAACCATTGAGACCCAAACACCCAGGACGCTCGACCCAGCCACTGGACCCGACCAGCCACCCGTCACTAATGTTCACCCCCATAACACCAGATATAAAGCTCGTATGTTAAGGAATTAGTCAGTAGTATCAGGTCACCTGATGACGACAGCAGATTTTCGCTTTCGAAACATTGTGAAGAATTTATGTTTTTACAAATAAAGATAATGGAAGTTCAAAATAATATCGTTTTAATTTAAAGTGAATCATTGTCTTATTAATTTAAAAATAAGTAGAAAAAATTATTATTACTCTATGGTATACCTAAATCTAGAGTTAACATCGTCAAAGATTCTCCAGATATCATGTTTCAATAAGCTACCAGAAAACATTAAAAACTCGAAATCCTGTAAATATTTTAAAACTAAGTATTTATACGGTAATAATTTTTATAATGTAAATGAATTTATGTTTTGAATTATTATTGTGCGACGTTTTCTATATACAGTCTAATAGGTACATTTAAGCCGCAACAATACCCAGATGTGTTACGGGAAACGCGCGATCTAATAATTAAAAATATATTTTGTAATTCTTATTTAATGTACAGATTTGAATAATAAATAATATGGAGAGAAGTGAAAGCAACTGCAAAATTTGGATTTAGAGCTGCATTTTTTAAATTAGAACTGCAGAAACAAGCCAGAGCTGCACCAAATTATATCCCCTGGATAGGATGTTCTTGATTGTGGTTATCGTTTGAAATCTAGTTGATATGTTTAACTTGCTGGCAATCCTTTTGATTTTATCGGAGATTCCCGTTATATAAGGAATGTATAATTCATTTCTCTTTCCTTCGTCTCTGTTTACCTGCTTCGCTCTTGTTGTTCGGTTTTTCTTTACTATTTTCTTGATTGTTTTATCCGTGTATCCGTTTCGGTGGAGTGTGTTAATGACATCCTTAACTTCTGCCTCTTAACCTTCTTCTGTGTTGCAGTGTGATTTAGCTCTGTCTAGTAGCGCGTAAGCTACCCCCATTTTGCTGTTTTCGGCATGGTTGGATTCATAGTTCAGATAGCGTCCTGTGTGTTGGTTTGCGATAAACAGATGTTGGTATGGTGTTGTTAACTCTCTCCACAAATACATCTAGGAATGGTATTCTGTTGTTGTCTTCTTTCTCCATGATGAATCTGATGCTCGGTTTTTGAGAATTTATATGGGAAAGAAAATTTAAGTGTGCGTCACTGTGGTTCCAGATAATAGACTCCAGCCTAACCATTAAGACCCAAACACCCAGGACGCTCGACCCAGCCATTGGACCCGACCAGCTACCCGTCACTTATGTTCACCCCCATAACACCAGATATAAAGCTCGTATGTTCAGGAAATAGTCAGTAGTATCAGATCACCTGATGACGACAGCAGATTTTCGCTTTCGAAACGTTGTGAAGAATTTATGTTTTTACAAATAAAGATAATGGAAGTCCAAAATAAAATCGTTTTAATTCAAAGTGAATCATTGTCTTATAAATTTAAAAATAAGTAGAAAAAATTATTATTACTCTATCGTATTCTGAAGAGTCATTTTGCAGGATGCATAAAAGTTTGACATGACACTAAAGCACTACAAGTGATCGTAACGCAAACATAATCGTATCACTGACTATACAGGGTGTTGACGGTCAGGTGCGAACATATGGAGTTAACATTGGATTTTATTTTTTTGCAATCTCCTATCTATTTTACGATACTAATTGTAGGGTATAAAGTTGTGCAGAATTAAAAGTTGCATGTAAACCATTTTTTATTCTATATATGGTTTCTTCACAATTAAAAAAAAATTCATAATTTCGGTTTATAAGTAGCAATAGTCATGACACTTGTTTTCATCATAATATTCTTTTATAATAAAGACACGTTCCTCATTCGAATAAACATTCATTATTTAATTCATCTATTTTGCATAAATCAAATTGACGTTTATAAATAATTTATAAAAATCAGGAAAACGAAATCAAGTGTCATGGCTATTGCTACTTATAAACCTAAATTTTGAAAGTTCTTTTTCATATTGTGGAGAAACCATCAACATAATAAAAAATCTGATGTGGCCAGCACATTACCTTCCGTCAGTTCTATGTATCTTGTACAAATTTCATACGGAAAGTTTCTTGCTAAATTAAATATTCTATTTCTTGTACATTACCTTCCGGCATTTGCATGTATTTTATGCAAATTTCAACACAAAATTATTATTTTGTGACGTTTTCTATATACAGTGTAATGTATCTGCAGAAATAAAAGATTTATTATTATTATTTCTTGTACAATACCTTAAAGCAGTTGTACGTATTTTATGCAAATTCCATACAGAAAGCAAAAGATTGTATATTTCCACTAAAATTATAAGACAAACACACTATGTCAATTTCACTTGACACTGACATCTTTCAATCAGAATTTTCTTAATATAGTAGCTGTTTCCATAGCTATGGCTACTTTATGAAATTTAATTTCTTTATAATTTTTTAACTCTATATCCATTTAATATTAAGTATAAAATGCAGTCAAATCGTATAGAGAATAAAATATTCTTTAATATATATATATAATAACATCAAAATCGAAAAAATTATATTTAACATAGTTTTTGCAAGAAAAACCGTTAAAAAACCTTCAAATGATGGTACTTCCGGTTGACCAATTGTAACCAAAATCTAATCAGCTCTTCATATGGATGTAACGAAGAAGTATACGAAAAAATTATAATTTTTGTAACTGTAGTATTTGAGTTATCGCAGACGAAAATTTTGTCACACACACACGCACGCACGCACGCACACACAGACACACACACACACTCACACATACTCACACACACACACTCACACACACTCACACACACTCACACACACTCACACACTCACACACACTCACACACACACTCACTCACACACTCACTCACACACTCACACACACACTCACTCACACACTCACTCACACACTCACTCACACACTCACTCACACACTCACTCACACACTCACTCACACACTCACTCACACACTCACTCACACACTCACTCACTCACACACTCACTCACACACTCACACACTCACTCACACACTCACTCACACACTCACTCACACACTCACTCACACACTCACTCACACACTCACTCACACACTCACCCACACACTCACTCACACACTCACTCACACACTCACTCACACACTCACTCACACACTCACTCACACACTCACTCACACACTCACTCATACACTCACTCACACACTCACTCATACACTCACTCACACACTCACTCACACACTCACTCACTCACACACTCACTCACACACTCACTCACTCACTCACTCACTCACTCACACACTCACTCACACACTCACTCACACTCACTCACACTCACACTCACTCACTCACTCACTCACTCACTCACTCACACACACACACACACACACACGTACACACCTACACACATACACACCTACACACCTACACACCTACACACCTACACACCTACACACCTACGCACCTACGCACCTACGCACCTACGCACCTACGCACCTACACACCTACACACCTACACACCTACACACCTACACACCTACACACCTACACACCTACACACCTACACACCTACACACCTACACACCTACACACCTACACACCTACACACCTACACACCTACACACCTACACACACACACACACGCACACGCACGCACGCACGCACGCACGCACGCACGCACGCACGCACGCACGCACGCACACGTGAGTGCTGGAATTCAATCCATTATTAAATTTTGCGTGTTATGGTTTGTGCCGTGATCACAGAAATATGTATAAAATTTTGAAGTTAAAATTTTGGATGAAAATTTGAAGATGAAATTGACAGCTGTCATGATTAAAATGTACAATGAAATGGGTCAAGCAGAAGCGTCCTCGTCGCGGCCCTGGGTACTGGTTTTCTATCCAGTATAAATTCTGCAACTACCAGCAAACAAGTTATATTCAGAATTTAAGAACTATGAAGGGAAATCAGTGGATATTCGCTTTTGTATTATTTCTTATATACTTGTAATTGCTGGATACGATTAAATAAATAATAAGTAAAATTATAACACAAACATACTGTCAATTGCACTTGACACTGACACCTTTCAATCAGTATTTATTATATTATAGCAGCTGTTTCCAGAGTTATAGCATAGCTGGCTAATATAAGATATTTAATTTCTTTATAATCTTCTAACTCTATGTCCATTTAATATGAAGTAAAAAATGCATTCAAATCGTATAGAGAATAAAATATTCTTTAATATTTATAATAGCATTAAATGTGAAAAAATGATTTTTAACATCGTTTTTTCAAGAAAAACTGTTAAAATCTTCAAATTAGGGTACTTCCGGTTGACCAATTATAACCAAAATCTAATCAGCTCTTCATATGGATGTAACAAAGAAGAATACGAAAGAATTATAATTTTTGGAATTGTAGTATTAGAGTTATCGCAAGCAAAAATTTTGTCTCTCTCTCTCTCACACACACACACGCGCGCACGCACGCACACACACATTATCGCAAAAATAGTAAAATCGTATTCTAGAGACCCTAAAACGTGCTTATTCATCAAAAACTCACCACCGAATTTTTTGACCAAAGACAATACCGTCCTTACCTAAAGGTGACGGTAGGTAAAAAAGCAAAAAACAGTTTTATATGCAACTTTTAATTCTGAAAAACTTTACACCCTACGGCATTTGTCGTAAAATGAATAGTGGAGCAGGAAATCGAAAAAACTAAAAATCCCATGTCAAATTCCTATGTTTGCACCAGAACGTCAACCAACACTCTTTACAGGGTGGTGACTTGAACGACGCAGCATAGGGGTTTCAATGGTAAAATCTTAATGTGCAGTTATTTGCTACCCTAATTATTTTAGAGCAAAATTGTATTTAGGTTTTTGTTACAGGAAAAAATACTGCATCCGAATATGCTAATGTTTATAATTTTTCAATTTCCGGAAAGTAAAAATAGTCGAAAACAATAATAACATTTTTGCAAAAATCATTGCTGCCATGGAACTAAAGCGCAAACATCTGTCACTACTTAAAGAAATCTTAAATTACGTTCTCGTCAAATTCCTTTGTTGTAATCAATTTACATTGTTGTCATCAACACGACAATAAAGGTATTTCTTTATCTTTGTTTTGAAAATAATTTTAATCGTCAAGAATCTTTGACAGATGTTTGCACTTTTGTGTAAAACGAGAAAAGTAAAAACATCTTTATTGCAGTTGATGACAACGATGTAATAGTTGTTTTGATTAGAACAATGTAGTTTGACGAGAACTAAATTTAAGATTTCTTTAAGTAGCGACAGATGTTTGCGCTTTTATTTAAATTTTTGCTCCATGGCACCAGTGATTTTTGCAAAAATGTTATTATTGTTTTCGACTATTTTTACGGTTCCGGAAATTGAAAAATTATAAACAATAACATATTCGGATGCAGTATTTTTTTCTATAACAAAAACTTAAATACAATTTTGCTCTAAAATAATTAGGGGAGCAAAGAACTGCACATTAAGATTTTACCATTAAAACTTCTATGCTGCGTCGTCCAAGTTACCAACCTGTATACGAATAGGTACTTCATTTCATGTAAGAAAATCGCAGATGGCGCATGAGAGCGTACTATTTTTTCGTGCATTAAATAAATAATTTATATTGCAAAATCAAACTTTGTCAATATTGAATATTTTTATTTGAAAATAATGTACAATATCTGAATCTTAAAAATTACAAAGTCGAAATCAAAAACATGTTTAAATATAATTTAATTTTGTCAATTTTATTTTATAACATAGCTGACATATGGTATTTATTTCGCCTGTGTGAACTATGTGTATTCTCGATCAGTGGCGTAACTAAGCGTTCGGGGGCCCGCCCGCAAAAAGTTTTTGGGGCCCGTTTTTAATTGTAGCGTTTATCATGAAGAACTACATACCACAAGAACTTGTGGAAATTGTGACTAGGCTCACTTTCATCTGAGTTGATGTTTAGAAGCAAAATAACCAATATGGGAGGCCTGAAAATCCAAGATTAGGCACCTTTACATCCCACCAAAGTCATTGTATGTTGTGGCATTTACTATGAAAATGTGGCACAGTCCACTGGTGAAAGTGACAGGGAATTGATTCATACATTTTTGGTATCCCAAATGAAAGAACTTGGATGCGACAAAATATGGTATTAGCAAGAGGGATCAGTATCATACAGTCTAAATAATAGCAATTTTGCGAAAATCATTCTCTTATCGTTATTTAATCCCACGTTTTGGTAATACACATAGGCCGCCAAGTGTCTTGATTTGACAGCCCCAAACTTCTTTTTATGGGGTTATTTTAAAGGAAAGCTCTGGATCAGCTGCAGGAAAATATTTGCCAAGAAATCGAAATTCCACCGGCCGAAATGTGATGGAAAATAAACAGCTTGATTTTACATAGCGGATTTGGGGCCCCTTAGTCTATATTATTTTTGAAAATTGACATTTAAAAAAATAAAGGACTAAATAAATTAGTATGTTGCTACAAAAAATGATTAAATTCAAAATTTCCCAGTAGTAACAAAATTATAAATCATGTAAATTGGGGCCCCTCTAGAGCCGGGGGCCCACCCGCAATGCGGGCTCTGCGGGCCCGTTAGTTACGCCACTGTTCTCGATACGCGCATTATAAAAGTAAATGTAATTTCATGTAAATTTTATTGAACAAATAATTGCAAAAAATATTTTACATCATAAAAATTGTATAGTGTTGGGGTGATGTTTTCTATATGTGCTTTTCCTATTTTTCTTTTTAGTAATAAAGCTCACTGGTGGTGATATTGACCCCTTCTTTTCTTTTAGTTTAGCATCTTTTTCTCTTTTCTCAATATACGCTTCTGTACATTTCAAAACAGATTCATAAAATTCATAGAACGTCATTTCATGTTGTATGTCCACAATATCCTTTCCTTCCATGACTTTAGGGCATATATCGCTTATAATAGATAATACTTTTTTCGCTCCTAGAGCACGAAGGAAAAATATACCTTTATATTTATCAAACGGTATTATTTTTTCTTCTTTTGGAATGGGTTCTGTTGTAAAACTAGGTATATCATCTAAAAAAAAAAATATTAAATACATTATTGCATAAATGAAATTAAAAAAGGATTCAGATTTGTTTTATTTACATGTTGATATGCAACCAGAATCATTGATATGATTGCTGTGAGGTATACCATATTAAACATATTTAAATATAGAACTAAATTTTATAATTGACTGGGTGATTTTGAAAAGGAATCATCTCTAATATAGAAAATTTTACTGAAGAAAAAAAAACTTAAGTTCTTTGTTTATAATAATTTTCAATCATAAAGAGATAAAATTGAATAGAAACGCTTAAAAATATCAATATACAAGATGTCCGCTTTTTAAATTTTTCTACCAAGAATATGTATGTTTACAAAATGAACTTCGATAAAAGACAATATATATTTTAATAAAAAAATGTAAATTACGCAGATTTTTTTTTTTTTGAAAATACATTGCAAAGAAATGTAACTAAAAATTAAAAATACAGGTCTTCGGGTAAAGAATCCAAGCCCAAGGCCGTGGTAAATTATTTGTTCATTTCTTTGTATATTTTTTATAGATATGTGCGATGTATTTGGACCATTGACCCTCTATTTGCTTGTAGTTTACAAGAATTTTCCCTTGGTAGGCATATGAGATTTGGACCGTTTTTATAAAGGAATAGATAAACTGATGCTCTACGAATGCGAATTCGACAAAAAGGCAACTAGTGAAAAAATTGAAGATGACTCGTTTTCAAAAAGACCGATACAAATGTACAAAGTGTATGTGAAACACCCTAAAGCTGCTTGCTTAGTGTTAAGTGGAAAGTAAACATACAACAAACTTTTCACTTACAATTAGTGCGATAGATATATCATCTTGTCTCTTTCTGTCAGAAACGTCAAACGGCATGGCGCATATTTTTATCATATATAATATCATAAGTGGTAAATTTTTGCCGGAAATTTTTTCAGATTATGCGAGAGCTGGTTGCCTAGCAATTTATTCAGTTGTCAAACGAGTGATTTTTGAGCAATGTTACGAGATAAATTAGCAAAAGGCTCGAGGAAAGCAATCGGAAAATTTCTCCAGGATAAAATTTAACCACGAATGGTATATATATATATATATATATATATATATATATATATATATATATATATATATATATATATATATATATATATATATATATATATATATATTTCTTGACAAACATCTAATTTTTATTGTTTTGAGGTGTTATATTTAAGTTTGATTTTTCGACGTTTTAAATAGATTCCTTTCTGAATCGACTCGTTTTCAATAAGATTGATACGACTGAAAATATACACACTTTGACAGATTTCTAAACAATATGTTTCTAAAATGTCAAAAAAATTTCGCTTATCAAAACTCAATTACTTGTAAAAATACATCTTATTCACTTATAGGGTGCGAAAAATTTTTTGTGACGGTGTTTTGTCGAAATGAAACTTGTTAACTAGGTAGAATCCTGAATTTGGATTGGGTTATAAATTTATGAGTGAAATAGTCAATAGAGAATATTGTGATCCAAAATATTTTTTTATATTTTGCGTTCATAATGAAGTCATTACGATACGCAATTGCGTATCGTAATGACTTTCATTTCGATACGCAATTTTCTGTTTTAGACGGTTGGTACTAGATGACGTTTCTTTAACCCATTTTTACTTAATTTATTTTTAGTTAATTGACAATTCATTTTAATAATATAATGTCGAAATTATTATTATTATTTTTTATTTAGGTAAGATTATTTACATGAAAATGTACAAATGGTTACAAATATAATCACAAATTGAGTAAGTAAATGTTATTGTAGAAGGCGCAAAATATAAAAAATAGTATAAAGAACTCATTTTATAAGACTTTCTTTCGCACTTGTCAATTAGAAAACTCGCTAACGCTCGTTTTCTAAATTTTGACGCATGCGAAAAAAACATGTCTTATAAAACACGTTCTTTAATATACTATTATCTATCAATTATAGTGTTCAAAAAACAAATATTCTATTGCACCTGTTAGTAAAAATCATTTGATTTTTTATTTATCTAGATTACTACATCGATTTTTCAATAATTGTTACTACCGGATCCAACCGATTCTACTTGTAATTACAAATTGTAATTTATAATTCAGTAGCAGCTTAACTACCTAAAATAATGATTTAACTCATTTCAGATTGTAGCAAAATGGGCGCCGGGCATGTAGCCGATAAAATAATGTGTGGAACTATTACAAAATGGGGTCCTGCACTCTAATTTTTTTATTATTTTAAATGAACGTTCTTTCAATTTTGAAGCAATTCCTAGTAATTATTTGATTCTTAATCTCAACATGACGTCACGGCAACACCTACAGCTACTAGATAATACATAGCTGACTCGTCCGCGATATTGGTGCCAAAATGAAAGCAGTGAATTATAGAATTAAAGTGCATTTCTTATAAGTTTATATATTAACTATTTTACATAATCAAATATAACTTCCATTTTTGCCATATTATATTTATTTGAAATAAAGAAACAAGAAAAAATACGGTTCGTTAAGATTTTTGAGGTTAGAGAAAAATATATGTATGTCATAAGTACCTATAAAAATTAAAACCATTTCTCAAAGGATTTGCACAATTTGTAGCAGAACAAACGGTCATTATGGATAATTTCCATAATTAATAATACTGTAACACTGATATTGAATGATTTAAATGGCTCCAAAATGGTGGACGAGTCAGCTGTAATGTTGGCGGCGCTGTAAGCGCACCTGTCATGGCCGCCAGTAGGACATGCCAGATTTGTTTACATGTTAAATGAGCGCTTTCTGACCCATTATATTGATAAAAGTTTAAATCAACACAATTTTTAAGTTGTTCAGTTGAATCCTTTATCAAGAAACGTAGTTGGAGGGCAACAATTCGTAAATCCGAATTTATAGATACTACTTGTGGCTTAATTTGATTTATGGCAATTCTGACTAGGAACTGCAGTCTACAGGGACAAATATTAGTAAAATCAATGAATCTACAAATTTTATTTATCAATACTGTCAATAGTTGCATTAAATAAAACTACATACCTGCAAAATTGTATTATAATATATTTTTATCAAATACAAAGAAAAGGCATATTTATTTATCAGGTAAAAGTTTTACGATTTATTTAAATTTCTTTTTCATACATTTAGTCGATCAACTTGATCTTCTTTGCTAAAAATTATGGAATATGTCTTGAATTTCTATTGTACAGGTGTCTCATTTTCGATGTTTTTTTAAGGTATCTCGGGTAATATTAACGATAGATCAAAACCGTTTGCTCATTGCAGGGTCAACTTTTTGAGAAAAGTTTAATAGTCACCATAGGAATTTTCGATCTTCTTTTGTTTCTGAGCTACAGGCAAAAACTCGTTTTTAGCTCATTTTCAAAATGTATCATGTCTTATTTATTATGATAGTTAGAGAAAAATTGTTTTTACAAAATTTTTACCGTTTTTTAGATAGAATAAAGTGGCGTAATTCGATTTTTTTTAAACTTAATAATTCTCGAGATATAACACAAAATTATAATTTTTTAGATGGAAACCTATGTTGAAAATAGTCTCGTCTTTTTTTCTTAATTTAAAAGGTTTTCAATGATATATAACAAGTCTGCATTCTCTTGTTTTAAACGTTAATAAAAGACGAATTATTAATTTATTGGGGTGAAAATATTGGAAATTATTAAGAAATAAATGAAAAAATCTCTTACATATCATCATTTGCATATTTCTAATAGTATTTGTTTCAGTTTTACTCTTATTTTCGATTTATTTACTTCAAAGGCATATTAAACCGTTTTTTTCGGATTGTGTCAAAGCCAACTATAACGTAGATAAATAGTACTTTAACTAACCCAAAAATAATTGGCTAAGAATAATTTTGAGAACACAATTAATAGATATAGAATCAAAATAAACAAATATTGATCTGTAATAAATTTTTTCATTTGTTTCTTAATAATTTCCAATATTTTCACTCTAATAAATTAATAATTCGTCTTTTATTAATGTTTAAACAAAAGAATGTAGACTTGTTATATATCATTGAAAACATTATAAATTAAGCAAAAAGACGAGACTATTTTCAACACAGCTTCCCATTTAAAAAATCATAAGTTTATGTTATATCTCGAGAATTATTAACTTTTCAAAAAATCTAATTACGCTATTTTATTTTATCCAAAAAACAGTAAAATTTTTGTAAAATCAATTTTTCTCTATCATAATAAATAAGATATGATACATTTTCAAAATAAACCTGTAGCTCAGAAACAAAAGAAGATCGAAAATTCCTGTGATGACTATTAAACTTTTCTGACCCTGGAAACGGTTTTGATCTATCATTAATATTACCCGAGATACCTTAAAAAAAACATCGAAAATGAGACACCTGTACTCGTACACTTTAACGCAGACGTTTTAAATATAAATAAATAAATATATCATCACGGCATATTACCCATTGCTGGGTGTGCAATCTACTTTCGGTAATGATGATGACATATTTGTACTGTGCGGGCGTTTACCAGGCGTCACCTCACGCGCAATCATTGTTGGGGTGTAGATTGCGCCACAGGGGTCAATTGTGTGCCAATTAAAATTCGAAATATACCGGACACTCAGGCACGCGGCCAAGAGACCCCATGGCTTTTGGTGTACCAATTATGTTCATTTTCTTTAATTCGCTTATTCTTCAAACATTTTCAAATGAAATTATTGTAACGTTTTTATTTATTTGGGTGAAGAGAAAATATTAGACAATTATTATTAATTAAAATAAAAGATTATTATAACGATAAATAGATATTAAATATAATTAAAAGATGATAAATATAACGAACACTACGATTAAACAAATATTAAACTCTAATTAAGACTAAGAATATTATAAGACACTTAAACACTAAGATTATTTATTTAAACAATATATAGCTCACTTATTTATTTATACAACTATATTTATTTATGTTTACCACTTGTCGACTATCTGTTTATATCACCAACTAGTCAATACGCGACGCTTATTTATATCAGACTTCCAATGCCTTCGCTAACAGTGCTTATATACTCCGGCATTTGTATTCGAGAACTTACTAGAACACTATTCCAGATAAAAACTCAAATACAATAGGTTACATCAACCGCGTAATTAAGCAGGTTCAGACAAGTCTGTTGCGTTATCGCTAAAAATAGACACTCGCTCGTCCCTGCGACAGCGGCGATGACAACGGCGGGGACAGCGGCGGTGACGGCGGGCGCTGCACATTACATTATGAAATCTAAGCATGGTAACATCTTTTTATGTTAAACGAAATGATTTTTGACATTTACATAATTTGATATGTCCTACTGGCCGCCATTCATTTAGTTCCCTAAAAGTCCGCTGATGTCGCATGCTATTCTGCGGATTCCAATAGTAGGCAGCGAGAGAAAGGTGCCACTAATGTGACGTTACAGTGACACTTATCTTAATCGCTATTTATTGAGTAATACTTTAAGTATAAAGTGCACATTTTATTATTTTTTGTTATGGTGCAGGACCCCATTGTGAATTAGTTTAGGTTATGTCAAGGTATGTATCCATGTTCCCATCGCTTGATTATTGTTCAGTTGACCATAGCTCATTTTGAATCCCCCAATTATCGCGTACCGCGTAAATATAGTGGGTGAAGCCCAAAAGTCCAGTATTTGCTAACATACATACATACTAACGTCATTAGTCTATAATCTTGTTAAATAAAATTAAGTCGTTTATGCATGAGACATGTTTAAACAACTAATATATAACAACAGCCTGAAAAACATTAAATAAACTTTAGTTATGTAAATAATAATTAATGCAAACCTTTTAAGTATTTTATTTCATGTGCTATAGCATAAGCATTAATTCCCATTTCTAATGAAAATTCTTCTTCTTTCGCAGCAAAATAATCAGGAGGATCTACATGTTTAATTGTAGATGAAATTTGTAGAAAATTTAATACCGTAAATGGTTGTTTAAATTCCATAAACCATCGATATACAGCTTTTATTGGTAGAACATCAATATAGTCAAATAATAAACATCCTATAATGGTAAAAATTATTAATCATACAAATAAATACAAAAATTTTAAAAATTGTATCGATATAAATAAAAATATGAGGTTGCAGTCAATAATTTGTTTATTTTCAACCAGTTTCTATAAATAATAATATATTTATATAAATTCATTCATTGTTTTTACCTCATAAATTTCATTTGCCAGTTAATACAAATGAACAAGTTAGACATCGCTAGAAAGCAAAAATTATTTTCGTCTTAATGCAACTTTCTAATGTAACACTCATATAAAAATTATAAGTTTGACAGCGTAACTCGAAAGCAAATAGTGGTAAAAAAATTATCATCGCCATTCGAAAGAGCATAGAAATGTATTAAATAGGTAAGTAAAAGTCCAGTATAACTTCATACAAAGGATGTAATCATACTTCGGGGAAAAAATGAAAGGGCATATAGTACTGACCAAAATGAGTAAAAAAAATGCTTAATCAACATGGGTCCAATCTTCAATAGTTCCCGAGTTTTTATGGGGTTTATCTCTGATATTTCGAAAACTATAAGAGTTTTCAAATAACTTCGTTACTAATAGAAATTGAGAAAAATGTTTCATATAAAATTTTATTGTTTTTTTATAGTCTATTTACTGACAGACAAAATTTTGTTCAATCACTATATTTGTCAATTTTCTTCGATTCTAATAGTAAATGGCCTCTTTCTCGGAAACAGTTGAAGATCGGACTCATATTGATTAAGCCTTTTTTACTCATTTTGGTCAATACTATATACCCTTTAATTTTTTTCCCGAAGTAAGATTACATCCTGTATATGGCAAAATTATTTGTTGAGACCTAACATTTTTCCGGATAAACATTATATCATTAAACTGACCCCCTAACTTTTATCCTAATTTAACCAAGTTAATATAATTAACCGACTCTTAGACCTGGTATTTTCATTTTATTTCAACTTAAAGTTTAGTGTGTAATTTTTACAAGTTAATATCGATGCTATATTTTTCATTTTAACTAACAGTTTAATTGTGGGAAATTTCTCGTCTGTAATGTGGATAAAATGTTAACAATTACTCGAAAACTTAATCAAATAGCATTTATTCTTCTCACTACACCTGTGTAAGAAGTATAAATGCTATTTGACCGAGATTTCGAGTAATTGTTAACGCCTTAACAGTTTAATGTTAAATCAGATATGAAAATACCAGGCCTTATAGTTTGCAAGATCCCCATATTCAACATATTATTTAAATAAGTAAATAACAGTGGCGGATTTAGCACTTAATATTTTCCATACCACTACAGAGCATTTTACGCGCACGTTTTTATTGTAGCTCGAATTCTAGATTATTAATAATAAATAATACAAATACATATACGTTTTATTTGAAACCAAGGTTTACTAATAAAAAATACAACATAGTTATCAGAGTCTGTTTATTATACATTAAAAACATATTGGAATTTTAGTCTAGTCTGATATATCTGCCCCTCAAGATTTTTGTTTTGAAGGCTATATACATATAGTTACAAAACCATGAAAAATACTAAATTCCACAAAAATTAGAACGGAAAACAAAATTTATGATTTCGGATTTTTTTTTTTTTTGAAAAAAAAGATTGGTTAAATCTTATAAAATGAATGTACTTAACATTAAAATATTTTTGAAAATTTACAAGCGAAAATGTCTCATTTTTATACGTAATATAACAAGTGATCTGATTATCATCGATGATATTGTTCGTGAAACCGAAGCAGCACATTTCACTCGTCCTTCGGGTGCTGGTAACCTAACTTTTCATATATTGTTTTACAACATGGTTAATTTTACAATTGCCTTATTATTTTCATCGATGTTGATATCAAAAACGATTACCGCACATTTTTATGCTCAAAATTAACTGTTAATGTTGTAAATAAAGAAAACAAATCCCCTAGTAACGAATATAAATAAGGTGATAATTTCTTTGTTTTTTATCATCGCTGTGATAGACACGTAACTAAGGAATTTCTGAATGTTGATTGGCGGAAAACATGTCACGTGACTAATGAATTATATTCTCACAAATACAGCCTAAAAAACCAATAATAATTTTATCGCGAAATGCATATAACTACCCGAGCAGAGCTAACATATCTATTTACATTACATAATACCTGAATTTCGTCAAATTGAGTTCTGTGCGTTAGATTACCGTTACACTAAAGTATTTTTTGAAAATTTACAAACGAAAAAGTCATCATTTTCACAAGTGCAGCGTTTAGAATAGACTCCGAAAGTGATGATATCAAAATCTAGCAGGAATTACAAAAGTTGAAAGTAGGTTTCCGGTTTCTTAAGTGCATTGTGAAAGAATTGTGAACGAACCGTACTAGCGCCAAATTTAAAGAAGTAGTAAGGATATTCTATCTTTATCTCGTCAGTAGAGAGCAAACTTGCATATGGTTTGAAACATGACCGCTAGGGTCGCCACAAAACATATGTCTTAGATGGCGTTATACATTTGTGAATTTAATTTAGAGAATAGGGCACTTGCACGTGACGTTTTAACATGGCGCCTGAAAAGCTGATTCTGGACAACCAAGCTTCATTGCGTCTTACGGAGAAATATCGTCCCGTAAGCTTTTATTGTTTTTTCTTTTTCTTTTGGAAAAAGTGCCTAAAATATGTATAGGTAGTGTTTTCCATAAAAATATTTGAGGATATTGTTCGAGATTATTAAATTAAAAGTAACCTAATCGTAGTTATTTACGTATACTTTTCTACATATAAAACAATTTAAGTATAATTTAATATGAATATAATATCTAATGTTTAAATATATATATTTAATTGTACTCTGTATAAATAACATGAAAAATGATATTTTAAATGACAGAAGCACAAACTTTGATTGAATTTTTTCGAATTGCATCTTACTTTGCGCTATTTGTGTCTGTGTTTGTTTGCCATCTAGTGAGGCACGCGAGGCGAGACGAGACGAGACGAGAAATTTAAAATATCGATCTCGTCTCGTTTTCGGATCTGTAATCTCGATCTCGCTCTCGTTCTCGCACATTTTTTTGGGTCTCATCTCGTTCTCGCACGAGAGTCTCGCGAGAGACTCGCTATTAAAATAAGCGCTTGCGCACTACGTATTTACGTAACTGTTTTAACTACAAGAGACAAGTTCGCACCAATAGCACTGTCTTCCATGTATTTGCAGTCGTATAACTATAATAAAGAGACAAAACACTAAATTCTGGTCACCAAATTATTTCAATACGAACATAATGTTTATTCATTTACGGTCACCAGAAAATGTGATAAGTTAGTAAATAATTTAATTTACCTCTAAAATATCCAATTTATCATCAAATTGTGATCTCTAAACTATTTCAATACGAACATCTGTTAACACATTCTGTCATCAGTAAAACGAATTAAACATTAAGAAATTATTTTTGTAACTAAAAGTACCTACACTTTTTCATTAAATATATGCCACTATTTAAGTAAGATTAAGTAATAAAAACCGCTACACTGGTAACCCGCCGGCAACCGATCATTCCGCTTCTCTCCCTGTTGGCTCCCATCGACGCTTAATATAACATCCTTTACTTTTCAGGAGAGACAAGAGTTTTATTAACTGTGGTTTTAACTGGGGTGAATTAGGGGATGAAATATTGGAGAAAACTAGTTCTATTGGATGCAATACTGATTTTGTCTTTATTTTTGCATTTCTTCGCTCTGGGACCGATACCAATAGACTCTAAAAATATAGTGAATTCATATAATTTTCACATTCACGTGTTCTATGCACGAATTAGCGTTGACTCCACTTCTTGTACGGTACATTTTTCATTGAATTTATGAATCAAAGCTATAAAGTTACAAATATTTTTATTGCGAAACTCTCGCAAGATTTCTCGCTTCACGCAGTTGTTATATCGATCTCGCCTCGAATTTTAAACTGCAATCTCGCTCTCATTCTCGTCTCGCATAATGCAACGTGACGAGACGAGATGCGAGAGTAGGTACTCTCGCCTTGTCGTGCATCACTATTCCCATCAATTTTTGATTTCATATTGATTTTTGAGAAGCATTTATAATTCTCTTCAAAAACAGTGTTTATTTATACGGATCCACATTAAATTTATTAAATTAAGGTACTTTAACTTCCAAAAAAAAAAATTATTGTCATCTGAACACAATAAGCTCATCTGTGGGTAATAAAAAATACATATTATGATAAAAATAAATGAACCTGATGCTACAAGCTACTTATTTCAACTTACGACTGATTTGTTTTAGTAGTAAATAATTTATACGCACTTATCTTTAATTAAGGCTAGTTACATTTTAAAGTAGCATGTATAAATTTACGAAAATCTGATTTTTTTGCAAAGAAAATACATTCACTGCATAAGACGCAATGTTAATCTGAAGCTTGGTTGTCCAGAATCAGCTGTTCACCCGCCTTACTGTGACGTCCATGCAAGTGTCCTATAATATTAAATTAATAATTATTTTTTTAGGAAAACAATAATAATAATAAAATAAAATGAAACAATTTTTTATTTTGAGGCCTGAAATATGAAGCCCCCTCGATTTAAGGGGCACCAAGCGCGCGCTTCCTTAGCCTGTGCGGAAATCCGCCACTGAGTAAATAAACAATTTATTAATTCAATTATTTTTTGAATTGAGTCTATGTCTCAACATATGTACCTATAATTACATATTTCAATGATAATATTGTGTGCCACTGGCCACAGTAATCGTATATTAGATACCTTTATGGTGTCCATAATTAGGATAAATATCTTCTTCCAATAATTTTACAAAAGCAGACGTTAAAGTTCCCTCGTGAACGCAAAGAAAACATTCTTTTCCATATAATTTCAAAGCAACTGCTATCAAACTATGTAAAAATTGCCAGAAGTAAATCACTTCAAAAGGATTTTTCTCTGTTTCCAACTCTATATCTGGGTTCTCTGCCAGTAGTGAGCCTATTTTACTCAGAGAAACTCCTTTTTCTGGGATCATACAATCTCGATAGAACTGCCATAGAAACAGCCTTATTAGCAATGTTTTGAATGGTACATCTTTCAAGGAAGACACAATGGTATAATGATGATAGATAGCTCGCAATCTGGGAAGATGTGTGGTGATGGCTTTTCTTACATTCTTTTCTTCGTGTTCGATGTAAAGTTTGTTCATTACAGAAGTGAATGTAATAGAAGCAGACTCAGAGGTTCGCCGTAGTGGGGAAGATTCGTCACAACAGAATGTCTTAATTGATTCATGTTTTAAACTGCAAAAAGACAAAAATAATTAAAAATAGTAATTAACAATAATTATTTCGTGAATGGAACTTTTACGGGTGGGGCATAGAAATTTCCTTTTTTAGAAACTTCCTTTTTTGAAGAGAAATAAAATAAAAAGTATTGCAAATAGACAAAATTTATTTTTGGATAATGAAAGAACAATTTTCACACCGTTCTATATGCACTGATGCAACCGATTTCTGAAGCTCCGTACTACACGTTCCAACATTCGGGCTATTTCTTGTCGAATAAGATTATTCTGCTGAAGTAGGATCGTTGCAGGGCGGTGTTTCTAAACCCCTACCTCGAGACATCCCTTTAAAAAATCTTATGTGGCCAGACATTACCTTCCATCAGTTTTACGTATTTTATACAAATTCTATACAGACAGTTTCTTGTGAAAGATTTTACATTTCCGGTACATTACCTTCCCTCAGTCCTATGTATTTTGTACAAATTCCATACAGAAAGTTTCTTAGAATTGATTGTAAAATTATAACACAAACATGTCAATCACACGACATTGACATCTGTCTATCAGAATTTTTAAAATTATATTAGCTGTTTCCTTATAATTTTTTAACTCAATATCCATTGAATATGAAGTATAAAATGTAATTAAATCATTATAGAGAATAAAATTTTCTGAAATAGCAGGTGAAGTTGCTCTTCACCTTCTTCACCCAAATAGCCGCCACTGAAATTTTCTACTGAATTCAATTCAAATAACAAAATATAGCATTTTATTTAAAATAAGAATGCTAGAGACTATTTTCGGCTTAATTGAAAATGTCACTGATTTGAAAATATTTTAGTTGAAATTTTGTAAAATAATATATACAGGTTGTGCAACGAAAAGCGGAACATAGGAGTTTAACGTAGGATTTTAAAAATGTGCGGAAATTAGCTTTCCTGTACATTTTAGAGCAAAAGTATAAGAATAAGAAATTGTTTAAAATTAATTTCTTATTTTAAAACGTCTTCATTTAATGCAATAGAACATCTAAAATACTAGATATTTAGAAAACAAAGTATGAAATTTTCGTCATGGAAATAAAAATCAAGTAATAAGTTAAACAAAGTATCATTCTGGCAGTTCAATCCAGTGTTATTGACGTTAATTGCTGTAATCATTGGTTCTACTTTATTGTAATTCAGCTTTAAAATTTTTGAGAAAAAGTCATATTTTCTTTTCTAAATATCTAGTGCTACAGATATTCTATTGCATTAAATGAAAGCTTTTTGGAAGTAAAATTTAATGTTAAACAACTTTTCATTCTTGTAATTTTGCTCTAAAATGTAGAGGAGAGCCGATTCCCCACATTTTAAAAATTCTATGTTTAGGGTGACCATATTTGAAACGATGAAAAAGAGGATGCCGATCGAAGCGAGACTAAAACTGCCGGAGGCGAAATGTTTTGTTTAAAAAGGGTCCTGGGGGTCTATTCTAATTCATATAGCGTGAGGCTATCAGCCCAATCCCGCTATCCGACTCCGACTCCATCTGTTGGCCAGTAGTGGAATTTATATTAATATAGCCAGATGTGGCTATCCGTAGCTCCAGCGGTGCCGCTACGAGCAGAGTCACGCTATAATTTGAATGTTTGTTTTGAAAGTGATTGATAACTCTGAATGACAAGTTGACAAGCAGTTCGGTTTTTTAATTTTGTTAAAATACGTGTGTTATATCATGATAATATTTGATTTATATCTAAATATTGTAAATACATATTTAAATTATAATAATTATTTATAATTCTAACAACCTTTGTCTAAAAATAATTTTAGATTATGGCATATATTTATAGGGTTTTATTAGCCGCAGATATGCTTGAAGAAGAGGAAAGACGGGAAGAAATTCGATTGAATAGACGAACGATTAGGGATGCGCAATATCCATTCAGTTTAACTGAAAGGGAATTTATTTTAAATTTTAAACTTTCTAAAATTGCTACAGTAGAAACTAAATCTATCGAAAATTTACAAATGTAATATATAAATACTATTAACTAAACTAAGTAATCCAACACACTATTACTAATAAAAAATTAATAACTATAACAAAACTAGTTTTTGGAAAACTTTTTCTTTCCTTTTTTTAAAATGTAGTTTGAAAATGGAAATCCCTTCCCAAAAAGACCGGAAAAAGTCCATTTTCAAAATATAACAAAACTACTAAATTAATCCTACAACAAACCTAAATAAAGAGTCACACCAAGAACTAACACAAATTAAACACAAATAGGTACTATTAGAACAAAGCCATGATCATTCATAGTCAAACTAGAGTGAAAGCTATCAGCACGTTTGACATCTGTCATTATAGCGGATATCACATGTGGTTATCCGACTTGAATCCATCTGTTGGCTAGTAGTGGAACTTATATAGCGGATAGCACATGTGGCTATCCGACTTGAATCCATCTGTTGGCTAGTAGTGGAACTTATATAGCGGATAGCACATGTGGCTAAGAATTAGAATAGACCCCCTGGTCTAATTTTATGCAATTTTATTAGAACAAATACTATTGATGTTGGCATAAAAATAAAAATATTTAGACAAGTGCAGATACAAAACACAATTAGAAAAAAAAACTCGTCAGGTAATTAAATGAAATACAATATCACAATCGGATCCTCCACTATTTTTTAAATATTTTTTTATGAAACTGTATCTAAACTGTAAGCAACTTGTAGTTTTATTCGGTAAGCCGTAATAATTTTTTTAAATATTTTATGACGTAAGTAGATATACGAGATGATTTTGTTCTCAAAGAGTGGACTTTGCTAATAATTGGAATCACATAAATTGATTTTTTTCATCACATAATAGTGTTTTATGTACCAAGGGCGTTACGATGATGATAATGGCAGGAGGGCGACGAGAATTTAGTCCGAGCGAGTCCGAGGGCCTTCGGCCCGAGGTATAGATGTCGTCTGATGGGCATTATCATCTAGTATCGCTCGTGGTTCATACTAGAATATGTGAAAAGTTTCCATTTATAATCATTTTGATTACAATAATGCTGATTTCTTATTACATTAATTGTTGTAATCAATTAATGTATTAGTTGTTGTAATCAATCCTTATTATTGTAATAAATTATAATTAAAAAGGAAATAATTTTCATTATGTACCGTTCATATTATTTCTAATTTAAAGTCTATAAACGATATTCGGATTATAATGAGGGCATAATGAAGGATTATGCCCTCATATAATGCCCCGTTTGTTATAGATATGTTTATATACATCGTCTCCTAGCAAAAACAGTTCATAATACTTTAGTGAGACATAAAAATTTATAAATACGTTAAAATAAGTATTGTGCGCAATAATTGAAAATATGTGTGGATAATAAGCAGTTCACGACAGCAGGATAATTTTGTACCAATTCACTATCAGAGACAAGTTCTATTAATCGGAATTGGATAATTTTTTGAGCCGAACCAATAAAATGATTTGGCTTTGCCCGCAAGTTTGTTCAAAATTCTTTCACTTAACGTAAATGGCTTATAGAATTCGCGCGATTTATGATCTATCTATACAACTCTCAATACCGGAGTATCAGATTGGGTATAGTATAGTTTAGGCTTAGGCGTTTAGGGGGCACTTGGCAAATGGAGGACTTTGTACATAGAAAATGCGGATATACAGGATGTTCCGCGACTCGACCGAACAAACTTATACCATATATTCCGGGGGTCATTACGATAAAAAAATGTTATATGACCTATAGGTGAATTCCTCTTTCGATATCGAAGGAATTAAAAAAAAAATGATAATATAGTTAGCCTTGACGAATTAACGCATGTTTGACAAATGAATGATTTTTTTGCTGTCTTATTAATTTAAACCATTATGCCGCATTTTACTAATGCAGAATGGTTTTCGCGTATGGTTTTTGTAATGAAAGTGGACGTACTGCAGTTGCGGAGTACCTCAGGCGATACCCAGATCGCATTGTTCTTCACCACACAACATTTTCAAACGTTTTTCGTTGCTTGAGAGAGACCGGATTTTTCCCACGTCGTCGTGTAGAAGGAGATGGAGATGGGCACGCTGAATGCAGTTGAACGAAGTCTACCAGTATTCGTAGAATATCTCATACACCGGGAATTCATTAAACCAAAGAATGGAGAATTCTGCACCATGATGGGCTATCCCTATCATTTACAAAAAGTCCAGCATTTACTTCCTGAAGATTTAGAAAATCGAGTACGGTATTGCCAGTGGTTACACACATACTTTTTACGGATGAGGCCAAATTTGCAAGGAATGGTATTAACAACACACGTAATTTTCAAATCTGGACGGATCAAAACCCACACGAAACAAACGTGGTTAACAATCAACACCGTTTTTCCGTCAACGTGTTTTGCGGCTTGTTAAATAATCATCTTATTGGGCCTCATTTTATTGAAGGGCGTCTTAGTGCAGAAACTTACCTTCACTTTTTGGAAGAAGAATTGCCAAATTACATGGAAGATATTCCTCTGGAAGCTCGTCGTGGCATGTGGTTCCAGCAAGATGGGGCACCACCACATTTTGAGAGACAAGTGTTAGAGGTATCGTATAAACAAGTATAATGTATTATGTAATTTAAAAATTACATTTAAATTCTTTGTAACGATTATACAACCCTACTTCAGGTGATTAAGACAATATATCGGCAGTTAATTGCTGGCGTTCGTAGTGAAACCATCGCAGTGACTATGCTTTGTACTTACTGTGATAAAATGTGTTCTTGTGCGGAATTATTCGTACTCTAGGAGAGATTCTCAAACTTATTTACTTTCAGGTTATATTTACATTTTTCAGCATTAAGCTTTTAGGTTTATTTGTACACTACTAGTTAGTGTGAGGCCTCGAGGGTCTCGGGGATCATGCGGATCCCTACAAGGTCATGCGGACCTTACGTTGCGATACACTACTGGTACAGAATATATACATGACTAACGTCAACAGAAGTGACACTGTTGTATGTATTGCCGTCCGTGTGCTCATGGCTATGTGTGCGTGAACTTAGACCAGGGAGGGGTAACGTAAGGAGATTGGGCCTACTCCGGTACGCCAGACTTTGCCAGTGACGGCGTTCGTGTGCAGGGCAGTTCAGCGCAAGAATATTACGACTACCAGACTAGACTACTGGACATAATGCCGCGTGGTATAATATATTGGTGTGTAAAAGGCTGTCCAAATAATAATAAAGATAAAACAATTCAAAAAAGCTTTTTTAGATTACCGACTGACCCAGAAAAATATTATATTAATTTATTTTACATTTCTATCGACCGCCTCAGTATATTATGGTTACACTAAAATTTATATGTAATTTTTAAGGGGTTTTATTAATTTAGAGCAATTATTATATTTTTATTTTTATCAAATGAACATTTAAATTTGAATTAGCTTTCAGATATTTTCTGTATGTTTACCTTTTAATTTAAACCGGAAAAGGTTTTAAAAGAATGCTATTTTAAAAATTTTCATAGTACTATACTAAGATTGATATCAAAATAAATAATTTTCCCTCTAAGATACCTAGGCAGCAGTGTTGTGACTGATCTAGATCATTTGATCTAAATAACTGATCTAGTTCATTTAGTATGATTTTTGATCTGATCTAGCTCCTTTTATGTATTCAGATCTTGATCTGGATTTAGATCTAAAAACTAGAATTTATGATCTTAAAAAATATCAAATATACGAGAAAATCCAAGAAGAAATTAAATACAAATCGGTTGTAATTTATTCAACTCAAAAAAATCAATGGCATAATGATTGTCTGCCAATTTAATATTATTATTACATTTCAACAATTCTAAAGTTGAAAATTATTATTGTTGTTTCTGTTTCCATTTTATTTATTAAATTACTATTAATAAAACCAAGTAGTTAGATATGTATCTATCTAATTTTTCTTCCCATGTGTAAGGCATAAGGCTATGTATATTCCTTGTAATTAATTTACTTCTTGTATTCCTATTTAATTAATAATAAATAAAAAGCATTTGAAAATAGTTACTGCTCTTTTTTATGATATAAGAAAAACAAATCCCAATTTTCTGATCTGATCTGAAGAAAAAAATCCGATCGCAGAAATTGACCTATGATCTGATCTAGAACATATTAATTGTAAAGATCTTGATCTTGGTCTAGATCCTTTATAAATTGATCTATCACAACACTGCTAGGCAGACATCTTACGTACGCTTATGCTAGCGCGTAAAGCGAGCCTGTTGTAGGTCACCAAATTCAAATACACACGTATAGAGTAGTGTCGTACCAGTGCTACTGGTTAGTGCGAGGCCTCGAGGGTCTCGGAAGATCATGCGGATCTCTCTCTGATCATACGGACATTATCCTCGTTACAAACCATATGGATAGTCTTACGTGTCTCTAACGCTCGCTTTTACTTATTACTCAGCTGTTTACACGTTGCTCGAATTCTAGACAGTGTGATTAGCAACGTTAAGCAAGCTTCGTACTGAATAATACAAAATATCGCTATTTAGTTGTGCAGCGAGACTGATATCGTGCTAATACATGTGACGATGTTTCTTAATGAAAATTTTCGGGAAAGATGGGTAGGACGAGTGGTCCTGTACATTGGCAAGCTCGGTGACCTGACTTGTCGCCTTTAGATTTTTTTCTGTGGGGTTGCCTCAAATCTCCTGTATAGTAATGGTAAACCAGATACACGCGAAGAGTTGACTGACCGTATAGTTGAAGCTACTAATTCTCTAAAGGATGAATTGGCAGTAATTAACTGGCAACATTCTATGTCTTGAAGGATATACACTCGTGGCCAAAAAAAACCGGACACCAAAAAAATTGTATTGACTTGTAATGTAATAAATATGGGTTTATTTATGATTTTTTTGTTATGGAATAAGCAGTGATATCTAAAGTAAGATTAAAAATTGAAAAATATGTAACTAACACTTTATTTATAAAGAAATACGGAAAAAAAGTAAATTCAGGCAAAAATGTTGAAAATCAAAAAATCAATATTTCTAACAAATGGATCAATTCCCGTTGCTTAGTGACTCGTAGCATGTTGTATATTGTATTGTCAGATCTCGTATTGCTGAATGTGATATTTTTTCTAAAATGCGACCTGAAATTATTGCTCAAGCAGTAGCTTTAAACAGAGATAGTCGTAGTATACGTTATATCGCCGAAGCTGTGAATGTACCAAAAAGTACTGTCCAAGATGCAATCCAACGTTATCGTCAAACTGGGAGTACACCAGAAGACTGGGATCCCGTTTCTGTCTATGATCACCAGATGGACGAGAACGCGTGTGGAGAAGGCCAGGCGAACGATTTTTAGAAAGCTGCATATCCCCAAGAACACCATTTGATGGTGGCAGTATAATGGTATGGGTTGGGATTTCTTTGACTGCACATACAGAACTGGTTCTGGTGGAAAATGGTGCTTTGACGGCTGATCGGTATATAACCGAATGTTTAATGGATCATGTATTACCATTTGCTCCATTTGTAGGCGAAAACTTTCTTTTAATGCATGATAATGCGCGTCCACACGTTGCACAGATAGTCGTCCAATATTTAAACGAAGTCGACATTCGGCGACTATGGTGGCCAGCACGTAGCTCTGATTTAAATCCGATTGAAAACATCTGGGATGTTAGGGAGACGTGTTCGGCGCCGGCAACCAATATCAGAAACGATTGACCAGCTAAGAATAGCTCTTCGGGAAGAATGGGATAACATTCGCCAAGAAGAGATCGTCAATTGTTTAGAAAGTTTACCACGCCGTATGTTAGAAGTTATTAGAGTCCGGGGAGGCAACACACATTATTAATATTCCTAATAAAGTAATAACATTGCTTCAAACATTTTAAATGAGCACAAATTTTTTTGTTCATTTTGTTCATTTCTAGGTTTTTAAATTTTATTTTAATAAATATTGTTTTCCCTACACTGTTTTTATTTTCTAATCTTACTATAGATATCAATAGATCATTGCACAACAAAAATATATAAATAAACCCATTTTTACTTTATTACAGGTCGAAAAAGATTTATTTTTTTTGGCCACGAGTGTAGTTGTATGTTTAGAAAATGGCGGTTCTTATTTTGAACAGTTACTATAATTTTGTGTTAATTAGCTATCCAATGATGAATAAATTTTCTATTATCATTTTTTTTTAAATTCCTTTGATATCTCCGAGACAAACAGGAATTCTCCTATAAGTCATATAACATTTTTTGCTCGTAATGACTCCCGGATATATGGTATAAGTTCGTCGGTCGAGTCGCGGAGCACCACGTATACCGGACAGAATTTTATTCACTGAAAAGAGGACTTGCCCGGATAAAAGAGGACGTTTGGACAGCCTACCTATGTTCCGCGTTTCGTTGCATACTCTGCAGTTTCAAAAAAATAAGAGTCGGGTAAGTTTGGATAATTTTATACGTACCCTACGGGTAAAGTAAGCTTAGAAAAAGCTAGATAGAAATTATCATCTTTTAATTCGGCAGTTTTCTTTAAATGATGATTAAGATTGATCAATTCACTTGGTGTATTAACTGGAATACATAGTGAAAAATGGTTTGGTGTAATTTTCGGAAATACCATCTTGCAGAGTTCAATATTTGCTAAAGTGGCATTGTCCAGGAAGTTTCCTGGTTGATGGATATGCTTGCTCACAGTTTTGAAAATGGACATACGTCTTTCCGTTGCTACATATTCGTTAAAGCAAGTTTGCGGAAAATCGTGAATAGCGGAAATAAATAAATTGTCAGTCGAATTGACTGTGGCATCGGGATTAACAGTGAATTTATTATCTTCTGAATTGAAGAAAGAGCCTGTTTTTGTCAGATGAATAGGCTTATCGTCAAGAAACAGAGGATTAGATTCGATTGTAGATCCATTTTCGCAAATAACAACGCCAGGGCCATGTTTTAAGTTGTTTTCAAAGCAACCGGCGTAACGTGAACCACCTTCCGTACCAAAATTTACCACACCTGAAATATTAAGTTTGAAACGAATTATGTGTTCAATAATATAACACGTTCACTAAGGAGATTCTTTTCGAGTATTTGTGTAGTGCAATTTTGTCCCCAATTTTATATTTTAAATATTTTCATTTAACAATATATATATATATATATATATATATATATATATATATATATATATATATATATATATATATATATATATATATATATATATATATATGTTCATTTTAAGTTGTACACTATTGCTAACTCGAGAACTATAAGAGCTACGAGGTCGGTTAAATTAGCAAACAATTTCTATTTTACTAGATTATTAATGAGCATCAAATTATTTTTTTCCACCAGGGGGTTTTCAAACTGTGGGCACTAACTTTGTTATTTTAAATGGAATCATATATTTTTTATTTACTTATTAGATAGAGAATTTTATTCTGAATTCAAAGATGTAATATATTCATACCCTCACATAACGATTTTTAAAGAAATATGCATATAAAGTTTTATAATAATATGATTATAATGAGAGTGCCGCGGATGGAAAAAATGAATACAAGTTAATTTTTTTACATAAAATTAGAGTGCCCTGGCAGAAAGGAATGAATATTTTCTTCTGTCATTTGATCATAAATGCCAACCGAGATGTCAACGCGCATAAAATATTCACGTATTTCTTTCATGGTATTCTAATTCTGTGTAAGAAAAATACCATATAGTAATTTTTTTCTATTCGTGACACTCTTATTATAGTCGTATTTTAATTATATTAATATGAAACTTTATATGCATATTTCGTAAAAAAATCGTTATGTGAGAGTATGAAAATATATCACTGAATTCAGAATAAAATTCTGGCACAAGCGCGTTAAGCAAAAGAGCAAGTATCAAAATAAAATATTTTTTAAAACAAGATTTTCAAAAATTCAATTCCTGGATTTTAAAAATAATCAACTGAATAAATTTTTGGGGACTTGAAAAGTTACAAGTTAATATTATCGACGAAAGTATTTATATTATACGATGGCTTGGAAGGGTAGGGTAAAATATTTTTTCTTTAAAATCCCGACTTTTTAAAGTCAGGATCCCGACTTTTAAACTCAGGATCACGAATTTTTAACGTCGGGATTCCGACTTTTTTAAAAAAAAATTCTACAGTCTATATACAAAGTAGCCATTTGCGCTCTCTTTTGTCATCGCAACATGTCACTTTGCCGCTCATGCGCGACAAAGTTGAAAAACGCTCGCTGTCCAAATTTCTAACTATACAATGTTGAGAAATGTCACTTGTCTACATTCTTAATGAAAACGTTTAGTCAGGAAGTAATGTCAATGTAGTTATACCTTCACAAGTCAATCGGACATATAGCTGCTCTGTCGTGTCGGTATATTACATAACCAAACAAAATGCCGCACTGCTTTGAAAATAAAATAGGGTATTCATTTACAAAAACGCAGAGCCGGATTGAGTTAGAGTGGAGGATCCACACACACATATACACACAGACACATCGTGAAAATGTTAAAATTGGATTCTAGGGACCTTAAAACGTGGTCATTTACCAAAATCTCGATATGCGATTTTTAGCACGATTAGAGAAAAAAATATTTTATCCTGATCCTTCCGAGCCGTCGTAATATTATGTACTTCTTGGTCCTTAAAAAAAAAAACCTCCCCCTAACGGTCCGGATTTAGTCCTTTGCCTACATTCACCATACTTGCATTATAACACTTAAAATTAAAATTTAGTTTTACTAGTCAATTCAGTTTTATACTGTAAAACATATTTAATATTAATTAGCATCAATTTATTTGGTTAACTGAATAAAACCAAGTTTAAAATTTTTGTCGATGATGCAACTGGCCCTAAACGCTTCACGCAATAAAATGCTCTCCTTTTAAGAAGCTTCAAAAGGCTACCTTTGACTATTAATTCCCATAGATATTACTGAAATTACAGTTCTTCAAAACAGCACTATAGGAATGTATAAAAAGGGACAAAATTACTCTTAAGCGCAGTGAACGTGTTAACTCGATATAATTACCAATGCCATGCCTGTTATCATTTTCCCAACATCCAATGTATGAACATTGTACAGGTACAGAAAATGTTTTGTTATAGAAAGAACTCCAGGTATATTCTCCATATCCACTTCTTTTTCCATCTTTCCAATCACCAGTATAATACTAAACGAAAGAGAATAAATTTAAGTCAATAGTAAAGTAAAAATTTGTGGAAAAATATTATATTAATTAAGCACCTTGATGGAAAAGATTCACAAATAAATAGATCTTTTTAGAATAATCTTATATATATATATATATATATATATATATATATATATATATATATATATATATATATATATATATATATCTTTTTAAAATGGACGAAGTTTAACTGAGCGATGGTTCATAGGGCACCCACATTTGTATTATTTTATTATATTACAAGAGGTGGTCTCCTGTGGATCCATGTACTGTGACCTGTAGATCTATTGTGCTTTCCAGATTTGCTCCTATTCTAGGAGTCTTGGTTATTTAACAAACTCCAGGGTTTTCTTCAGAGCGTGTCTCAGAGCTACCACAATAAGAGTGAACTCTGTATTGATTGCTCTGGGATTTGGCGAATAAAAGTGAGGAACCATCTCCGGCGAGAAAGTCCTGTGCACTTTAGAATATCGCCCGCTCTGCGTACTATACAACAGCAGCACTTTTAAATATTTACCCTGTTGAAAATAATTGACGAACGTTTGCTAAGTGTACAAAAAAAAATTAAGTTCCTGTTTTACAAATGTGGTTCATTTGGGAAGAGCTTTGAATGAATGAACCAACCAAGAAAAGAACGGAACGTTTACGCCTAATGAGCAAACAAAACGTTAGATTAATAACAGGACACTGTCTACTAAACAAACACCTGCACACGATGGGACTAACACAAGAATCAACATGCAGGGGGTGTGGTGAAGAGGAAGAAACCCCTCAGCACTTTATATGTCACTGTGAAATCTTTATGAGCAGCAAATATAATATTCTGGGGGCAGAAAAGATCCAGCCGGATATGCTAAAAGATTTAGATCTGAAGAAAACCCTGGAGTTTGTTAAATAACCAAGACTCCTAGAATAGGAGCAAATCTGGAAAGCACAATAGATCTACAGGTCACAGTACATGGATCCACAGGAGACCACCTCTTGTAATATAATAAAATAATACAAATGTGGGTGCCCTATCAACCATCGCTCAATTAAACTTTGTCCATTTTAAGAAGATTTCAGGTTTTAAAAACATTTGCCGATTAACAAAAAGGGAAAAATTGGGTAATAGTGTTTTGCAAATTTAAATTCATTACATGAAAGTTACCAACCATTATCGTTTACTGCCTGTTAGTATTTACTTACATCATTATTCCTCATCACAGCAATTCCTTTTCCATTTCTCATTGAATTTTTCCATTCCCCTTCGTATCTGCTTCCACTGGGATATTGCCTGTTTCCCTTGCCGCTCATGGCATCGTTCTCCCAGAAACCGTCGTACCAGTTATTGGGCGCAAATAGTTGCCATCCATGGCCGTGTTTTTTTCCAGCGCGCCAACTTCCACGGTAACTTGCCTCGGATTCTTTTATAGCCATTTCACCTTCTCCGTGACGGTAACCACGTAGAAAACTACCAGAGTAGCGGTTTGTGTCTGAGAGGGTTAAGATGCCAGTACCGGTCAACTCACCTGCCTTGAAATTTCCCTAAAGGAATATGATGCTGTAAGATTTTTAGGCTGCGTTCGATGTTAAACTTTTATAAATAAATAAATATAAATCATAACGGCATATTACCCATTGCTGGGTGTGCTAATCTGCTTTGCACGCAGATATCGGTCATGATGATAACATATTTGTACCGTGCGGGCGTTTATGAGACGTCACCTCACGGGCACTCATTGCTGGCGTGGAGAGTGCACGACAGGGGTCAATTTTGTGCTATTTAAAATTCGAAATATTTGGCGTTGGTCGGGATCGAACCCGGTTCCCCAGATTCGCGACCTGACACTCAGGCATGCGGCCACGACACCCCATCATCATTCTAATATAGGATAGCACAAAATGAGCAGATGGTTTTGTTTGTCATATAAATATTAAAAGAATTAAAATTATTATACAGACTGTTAAAAAGAAATAAAAGTTTTTAAGGTTATACATATAGTAAACTATTATTCAAGGTCTTTTGTTGGAAGAAAGAATATACAGCACTTTAAAGCCGTAGCTTAATAACATTTTATATTAGAAAGAGAAAGATTAGTTGACGTATGTCTATTTAATTTATGTAGTGCGACAGATATACGTAAATGGTGCCATTACTTTCTAACACACTAAAAATAGCAGTAACGTATGTCGTAGAGTTACAGGCATGTAATTATCTACTACACTGCCATCTGTTTTAATGTTTATCCAGTGACGTTGACATTTAAATCAAATTAATATTTTATGGTTTCTGTTTTATGCAAAAACGTAGGAGAAGAAGATAAAACTTTGAGAAGAACATTATTTTAAATGAAACTAAATTTTCAAATAAAGTACATTTATTTTTTCAGTTCAAATTTATCAATAAATATTTCGCGTTCCACAACCATGGGTCATGGCGGCCAGTAGGATATGTCAGATTTTTTTACATAATATTGATAAAAGTTCAAATCTACACAATTTTTAAGTTTGTTCAGTTAAATCCTTTATCAAGAAACATAGTTGAAGGACAACAATTCGTAAATCCGGATTTAATAACTACTTGCGGCGTAATTTAACTTATGGCAATTCTGACTTGGAACTGCAATCTACATCAGGGTCAAATATTAGTAAAATTTATGAATCTACAAATTTTATGCATCAATACTGTCAAAATTACATACCTGCAAAATTTTATTATAATTTCATTTTGTGAAATGCAAAGAAAAGGCATATTTATTTATCAGATTGAACTTTTGCGATATATTTAAATTTCCATACGTTCCGTCGATCAACTTTATCTTCTTTGGAGGTGGAAACAGGAAGTAACAATTCTTCGGACTTGCAGTCAATAATAAAATTTATTCAGGCCGACATTTCGACTATTCGCTACTGAAATTAACCAGTAGCCACCTAGCGGTAAACTTGCGAACCCTCCGAATTGGTAATGACAGCCAATCACATCTCAGGAAAATTACCAACTAAGTCGGCCATCTTAAATGAACGCAGCGTCTCTATAGAACATTTCAGTCGCCAATACCATAGTCTTGAGAAGTCTGAATAAATTTTATTATTGATGCAAATCCGAAGAATTGTTACTTCCTGTTTCCATCTCCATCCCAAACACAGTCGAACATCGTTTTTGAATTTATCTTCTTTTCCAAAAATTATGGAATATGTCTTGAATTTTTGTTGTATTCGTAAACTTTAACACAGCACTTTTTGGTGTATATTAAGCAGGGACTCGAACCGAAAAAAATTGGGGTTCTGTTACGGTTAACGGTTTTTACTTTAATAAAAATTCGGTTTCGGTTATCGGTTACGGTTTTTTTGAAAATATTATATCGGTTTTCGTTTCGGTTAAAAAACCAAATAAGTTTCGTTTTCGTTACGGTTTCGGTTCTTTTCGGTTTCGGTTTAAATGAAAAATTAGTTTAGTTTTTATTTTTTGCAACATGAAATACATTTAGTACCTATTTCGTAATGTAATAACATTTTAATTCCACGTTTAACAACTAGTACTAATAGATATATTCGGCTTGTTCGGAATTCAAAATTCAAAACGAATCTGTAAGTAATTATTTTAAGTAAAAGTATAAAGTTACGTAGGTACTTTTATTTTAAGGTGTGATTTAAAAATAAAAATCGCGGTTCAAAAAAAGTTTTCACATTAAAGTTCTCAAGTTTATTTTTCAACAAAAATTAAATATGTTTCGTAAACTATTAATATTTTAATTTTAAGTTTTAATATTAATGCTATTACAATAGTAATAAACTAAATGGGTGATTGATTGAAAAATGTCAACAAATAAGTAATTTTTTTATTATAATGGACCTTTCCAATTTAAGGGCTATCTCTTTCTATCGCTGCAAATAGTAAGAAAATGGCGCGAACAACTGCCAGTTGGGCTGTCAAACGAAACGTCAAAAATATTGCAGTCATTAAAATACCTGTATTCTCAGTGAAAATTTGCATCGTTAGACATTTTACCTCCAATAAAAGCTTTTGTAACTTATTTCGATAAGATTTTTTAAAGTTATCCGAGATATTCTCACATTTTACGTCTAAATGTTTTAGAATCAAACGTCATAGATCTCAGTTGTTCTTACTATGCGCAGATCCCCGTTGCGCATATCTTCTATCTCTTTAAATTGGAAAGGTCCATTGCAAAAAATGGAGTAAAATGCCTTAATTTTTTTTTAAATAAGAAACTACTTTTTTATGAATTCGAAGGCATGCACAGTATTTCTACGAAAAAGATGTGGGTTAATAAAAAATACCTATTTTTAAATTTACGGTTTTAGTACCGATATTATTTCGATTCGGTTATGTTTTCGGTTACAGAACGAATTTATTTTTCGTATCGGTTTTCGGTTTCCATATTTGAAGAAATAAAATATAGGTTTCGGTTTTCGGTTACAGTTTCATAATATGTCAAATATCGGTGCGGTTTTCGGTTACGGTTTCGTTACGGTTCGGGTCCCTGATATTAAGTTCATTTTCTTTAATTCGCTTATTTTTCATACCTTTTCAAATGAAATTATAAAATCTAAGCGTAAGAACATCTTTTTATGTTAAACGAAACAATGATTTTTGACGTTTACATAATTTGACATGTCCTACTGGCCGCCTTTAATTTAGTTCCCTAAAATTCCGTTTATGTCGCATGCTATTCTGCAGATTCAAATAGTACCTACAATTATTTGATCGCAGAACCAGGGGATATAATTTTTAAATTTAGACCTGCACTTTTTTGTTCAAAGATAGGGGGGGGGCACTTTAATTTTTTTTTTAAATGAGCAGTTGCTGATTTCATGCCTTTGTAAAGAAATAACTCAAAAATATTTCACCACATTTTTTCTTACAAGAGAATAGCCGAGGTTAACTATAGCCCGACACAATGAAACTTTTCACCGAGGTTTGTATACTATTTTATTCACAATCTGAAATAAAAAAATAATATTTGATATTTAAATAATAATAACCTAACATAAATAAACGAATGGTCTGAGATTGTTCATTTGTCACATGAACTGTCACTTTGATTTCTAACCTTAAATATTGATTTCATTCATTACTTGTATTATTTACAAGTTTATTCCATATTTTTATCATATAAATTGTAAAGATGCTTTGTTTATATGTAAATACACATCATTGATACGCATTGATCTCTCAAAGCGGGGGGCAGCAATTTCCCGCCTCGAGGTTGGAAAGTATAGCGTGAGTATAGCTGAGGTTGGAAAGTGTCAACTTTCCAACCCCAGCTATCTTCACGTTATACTTTCCAACCTCTTGGTATATGAGGTTAACAATAACTAACTTCCCAACTTTTTAAAAGTCAGAAATCGTCATATTACTAACCGATTGTGAATAAAAGTTATTATTTTATAATTTTCAGGCAGTAAAACGCACGAAATTTAAAATAATAATTTCTTTACACTTCGCAATTAAAATAAGTCAAACCAATGATCTTGACAGAGTGACATTATTCTTGTCAAATTGCCATTGTTCTTGTCGAAGTAACATGTGCACACAAATCAGCTGATCCCAAGCACTTAAAAGTAATCTCGAGTGACGTGTTTAGAATCATCTGATGTGTGTGCGCCTGTTATTTTGACAAGAACAATGTCACTTTGACAGGACCAATATTTTGACATTTTAATTTTGAACTGGTAAAATATTACTATTTTTAAGTTTGTGTTTTACTGCCCGAAATTTATAGAATATTAATAATTTAACAGTTTAAAATCGAAATAAGTCAAAACATTGGTTTCGTCAAATTTACATTGTTCTTGTCAAAATAACACGCTCACGCACATCAGCTGATTCTTAATACGTGACTCGAGCGTCCTTAACGTCCATGAAATCAGCTGATTTGTGTGCGCATATCATTTTAACAAGAACAATGTCACTTTGACAAGACCAATGTTTTGACTTATTTTGATTTTGAACTGCTAAAATGTTATTTTTATACAATTTTCAGGCAGTAAAACACATGAAATTAAATATAATAACTTCTCCACAGTTCAAAATTTAAATAAGTCAAACCATTGGTCTTGTCAAAGTGACATTGTTCTCATCAAAATGACAAGCGCACACAAATCAGCTGATTCCAAGCACTTCAAGGTCGCTCGAGTCATATGTCTGTTCGCGCCCTATAGGTATATTTAAGCCGTGACAAACGCAGAAACTATGAATATGAACTACAAGACAACTACAATACCCAGATGTGTTGCGGGAAACGCTCGTTCTAATCATTAAAAATTGTATTTCTTGTTTCATGTACACATTTGAATAATAAATAATATATAAAAAAAGTGAAAGCAACTGCAAAATTTGAATTTAGAACTGCAGAAATAAGCCAGAGCTGCACGGAATTATATCCCATGCGCAGAACTAAGATGACTTCCGAAAGGTAAACAAAAAGTCTCATTTAATCAAAGTCGTAACTCTTATAGTTTTCGAGATAGCAGAGGTACAAAACTCACTTTGCCTTATATATCGGAAACTATTGAAAATAGGACCCATGTTGATTAAGCTTTTACTAATCTATGCCCTCAAAAATATTTACCCTTTTTTAACAACCTGTATAGGAATATCCTTCTCGTGACTTTTAAAATTTATTCGTATTCAAATGAGGTCTCCTGGCCATGTGCCTTATTTTCTTCAAAATATTTATAACTTACTACATATGTAGTTCCATTTGCCCATGTAAATTTACCAATACCCTCCATTAAATTCCCTGATAGTGGTCCTTCATAAACATTTCCATTTCTAAATACTATCAATGCTGTTTCATCTACAGATTCAATCATCCAAGAATTATCATCTTCAACAATTTGTATAACTTCTTTTTCAGTTACAGCCTGTTAAAAACCAAAAAAATCCATTACAAGCAATAATTTCATTTACGCATAACAGCATTAAAATTGCTTGTTTACATCTTAGTTACCATGGCGAAAATTGAAAGATTACACCCTGCGGGCGGTAAACTAGAACAAAAGCCCGATGACTGATAAATAAGCCGTCAAAAAAAAATAATTTAAATACAAATGTTGTATTTACCCTCTATAAGTAAATAACTATTGCACTTACTGATAATTTCCTTGTAGACTTTCTTGATCTCCTAGTTTTACCTTTCTTGGTGGAACTTACACCTACAACGCAGAATAATTGAGGCTATATTTTTAATCATTTTAAATAATCAAAATCTTAGAACGTCGGAAATATTTTTAAAATTTATATTTCTATGCCATAAACTAAATGTAATTTACTTAAATAATATTTAGTATACAGGTGTTCATTTTAAATGGGCCACCATTGCTATCTCGAGAAATATAAGAGCTACAAAGATGGTTAAATGGGCAAACAATTTCTATTTCACAAGACAAATTTAATTTTTTTATTTGCTCATTTTTTAGAGAATTTAATTCAAAATTCAGTGATATCATATGTTTATACTCTTACATAAGGTTTTTTTTTTTGAGAAAAATGCTTGTGAAGTTTTATACTAATTTGATTAAAATATGGCTATAATAAGAGTGCCACAAATGGAAAGAATGAATATGCTCTATTCCATTTAAGCCATTCAGTAGATGGCACTGGCAACAGCGTAAATCTGAAGTAGCCGAAATTACATTGGGTAAACTTGTCTCTTGTCTCTAATTTCAGCCAATCAGAGATGTCAAAACTATTCCCTATGCTCCGCAGTACTGAATGGCTTAAATGGAACAATTTTTATTACTTAGAATTAGAGTGCCCTGCCCTAAAGAAGTGAATGTTTTGTTCTTGTAAGTGATCATAAATGTCAACTTAAACAAAATATTCATATATTTTTTTCATGGCAATCTAATTCTATGTTAAAAAATCAACACGTATTCATTTTTTCCATTCATGACACTCTTATTATAGCCATATTTTAATCATATTAATATGAAACTTTACATGCATTTTTCTCAAAAAAATCATTATGTAAACATGTAAAGGAATAAAAATATTATATCACTGAATTCAAAATTAAATTCTCTAACGAATGAGCAAATAAAAAATATATGATTCCATTTAAAATTTAAAAGTGAAGGTCCCTTATTTTGAGAACCACTAGTCCATAAAAATAATTTTTCTTTTCTTTAAATTTGTCTGGTGAAATAGAAATTGTTTGCTCATTTAACCGTCTTTGTAACTCTTATAGTTCTCGAGATAGCAATTGTGGCCCATTTAAAATGAACACCTGTATACTAAATATTATTTAAGCAAATTACATCTGTATAGTTGTTACGAGGTGTGTAAATAAAGTGATGAGACTGATATTTTATATATATATATATATATATATATATATATATATATATATATATATATTTATTCAATTAAAATTATAATTCCACATTGTCTTTCAAAGTAATTAATTGCCTTGGGAAGCCACACAGTGATGGAGACGATTTTTGCACTCTTCATAGCAGTGCAGGAACTGGGATACTGAAATTGCCTGCAGCTGGTCGGTTACGGTAGTTTTTATGCCTTCTAGTTGTTAATGTTTTTTATTTTAAAGTAAATTATCAGAAATTAGCATGAAAATCTATTAACGTGTTTTTATTTTTCTATGTACATAACAACTGAAAAAACATATGATCTGTTTTTCATTTTATTTCATAGTATGTAGGACATAGATCAAACATTTTGACATAATTGTGACATATGTCAGCATTTATTTCTAACACCCCCCCCCTTGCTGATATATGTCCTTTACAAGGATATTTAACTATTTAAATTCCTATTTCATTTTTCAGTGAAAACAATACTCTTTTGGAGACTGACTTCGTAAATATATCGGCAACATTTTCCTTCGAAGGTACGTAGCCAAATGTCAAAACGTCATCTTCTACAAGTCCACGTAGAAAGAAGTATCTTAAGTCGATGTGTTTACTTCTCTCCGATGTTACTTGGTTCTTCGCAATACACATTGCTCCTTGATTGTCCACGAGTACTTGTTGAGGCTTGTCTATAAAGTTCGTCATCTTCAATTCATTTAATAGATTCCGGATCCATAAAAATTCTCTAGCTGCGTGGCACATTGCGATGTACTCTGCTTCCGACGATGAGAGTGCAGTGCAATTTTGTTTCTTACTGCTCCACGAAATAGCTGCTCCTCTTAACACCATGACGTACCCGCTGAATGATTTGCGGTCGATTCGATCACCGCCCCAATCTGCATCAGAAAATATTTTTAATTTCTTACCGGTTTTCTTGAAGTTTAGTTTTTGATTTTTTGTCATCTGTAGATATCTTAGTATGTGTTTAATTACTCTCCAGTGCTCCTCAGAATAATGTTCATTGAACTGACTCATATAAGTTGATGGATATGCTAAATCAGGACGTGTACTGCAGGCTAAATATAGTAAACTTCCAACTGCTTGTCTATATGGAACATTTAATTTTTCAGCGTCGCTATCCGGTGGTAAACGGTATTTTATGCCAGGATCCAATGGAGTTGACGCACCTTTAGCATTTTCCATTTTAAACATTTTGAGGACTTCGTCAACGTAAGGAGATTGATCTAATGTCAATGATCCATCAGTTTTTCTGTTTATTTTCATTGATAATATATAATTTTCTTCGCCTAAATCTTTTGCTTCAAAACGTTTCTTTATGTCATTTTTGAAACCTTCAATAATTTCTTCTGTTTTTCCAAGGATAAGTAGATCGTCCACATATACACCTACTATGATTTTTCTTCTGTTATCATAATAGATACAAGGATCTGCAAATGAACGATTCAGACCAAATTGTTTTAAAAACTTGTCTAAACATTTGTTCCATTCAAGGCCTGATTGTCGTAATCCGTATAAACTTCTTTTTAGATGGCAAACGAGATGTTCTTTTCCTTCTTCAGAAAAACCCTCAGGTTGCTTCATATAAACGTCTTCGTTCAGTGTACCATTTAAATATGCTGCAGTTATATCCATTTGGTGTATTATATAATCCATTTCAACTGCTATTGCCAGTAGAATACGAATGGATTTTATTTTTATTACAGGTGAAAAAGTTTCTTTAAAGTCAATGCCATAAACTTGTGAATATCCTTTCGCCACTAGTCTTGTTTTGTATTTTGAGATGTTTCCTTTTTCACCATATTTTCTTCGAAATATCCACTTTGATCCTATAACTTTGCAGTTTGGTGGCTTTGAAACTAGTTCCCATGTTTGATTTCGTTGTAAATTATTTACCTCTTCTTTGACAGCTTCTCTCCATTTTTCTGCATCTGGTAATTTCATTGCTTCTGTAAAGTTCATAGGGTCATTATCTCCTTTTTGGATATCTTCCTTCACCTTGTACAAAATGTAATCATTCAAATGTTGAGGTATTCGTCGACTTCTGTTACTTCTTCTAGGTTGACTTGCTCCATCCAATTCTTCTTCAAATTCTACTGTTTCATTTACTTCGTCATTGACTACTCTTTCTTCATCATCTTCATAGGCTTCGTCTTCTTCGATTTCATCATTGTTAACGTCTTTATCGTGTACGCATACTATAAAATCTTCTTTTGGCTCAGTATTTTTGGTTTTAAGTTTTTCTTTGAAAGGAAATACATTTTCTTCAAATTTTACATTTCTACTTACAAAGAATTTATCTTTCTCCACATTCCAAAGTTTATATCCTTTAACTCCTTCAATATATCCGATCATGATACATTCTTCTGCCCGTGGTGCTAATTTCCCTTTTATTTGTGTGTTATCAAGTCGGGATAATGCTTTGCAACCAAATACACGCAGATAATCAATGTTTGATGTTTTACCTGTCCAAAGTTCTTCTGGTATGTTACCATTTAGTGCTGTAGATGGACATCTGTTTCGTAGGTAACATGCGGTATTTGCTGCGTCAGCCCAAAGATAATTTGGCACTTCTGATTGTATCAGTAAACATCGCATCATGTCAAAAAGGGTTTGATTGATACGCTCTGCAACACCATTCTGCTGAGGAGTTCTTGGGACAGTCAACTGACGGGATATTCCATGTTTCTTCAAGTATTCATCAAATAATTTGTTCTTGTATTCTCCGCCGTTGTCACTACGTAGAAACTTGATATTGGTTCCATGAAAGTTTTCTGCATTTCTTCTATATTCGTCGAATTTTTCTAGAACTTGATTTTTAGACTTCATTGGTTTGACAACTGTATATCGAGAAAAATCATCTACAAAAGTCACTAAATAATTTGATCCACCTTTTGACGTTGGCGTGACAGGAGCAATAACATCTGGGGGTCTATTCTAATTCATGTAGCGTGAGGCTAACTTAGCCCAATCCCGCTATCCGACTCCGACTCCATCTGTTGGCCAGTAGTGGAATTTTTATTAATTTAGCCACATGTGGCTATCCGTAGCGAGAGCTCCAGTGGTACCGCTACGAGCAAAGTGTCACGCTATAATTTGAATGTTTGTTTTGACAGTGACTGATAACTCTGAATGACAAGTTGACAAGCATTTCGGCTTTTCAATTTTGTGTTAAAATACGTATGTTATATCATAATAATATTTGATTTATATCTATATATTGTAAGTATATATTTAAATTATAATAATTATTTATAATTCTAACAACCTTTGTTTAAAAATAATTTTAGATTATGGCATATATTTATAGGGCTTTATTAGCTGCAGATGTGCTTGAAGAAGAGGAAAGACGGGAAGAAATTCGATTGAATAGACGAACGATTAGGGATGCGCAAGATCCATTCAGTTTCATTGAAAGGGAATTTATTTTAAATTAAACTAACTAAAATTGCTATAGTAGAATCTAAATCTATCGAAAATTTAAAAATGTAATATATAAATAAAACTATTAACTAAACTAAGTAATCTAACACACTATTACTAATAAAAAATTAAGAACTATAACGAAACTACTAAATTAATCCTACAACAAACCTAAATAAATTGCCACACCAAGAACTAACACAAATTAAACACAAATAGGTACTATAAGAACAAAGCCACGATCATCCACAGTCAAACGAGTGAAAGCTACCAGCACGTTTGACATCTGTCATTATAGCGGATAGCACATGTGGCTATCCGACTTGAATCCATCTATTGGCTAGTAGTGGAACTTATATAGCGGATAGCACATGTGGCTATCCGACTTGAATCCATCTGTTGACTAGTAGTGGAACTTATATAGCGGATAGCGGATAGCACATGTGGCTATAAATTAGAATAGACCCCCTGAGTGGATAATTTCTAGAGGTCTTGTAGCTCGCTCTGCTTCTCTTGTAGGGAATTTGGTTTTCTTCATTTTTCCCAAAACACATGTCGTGCATAGTTCATTCTTTTCTTCTTCATTATTTTTATCGTCTTTGGTCTTCTTACGTGAGATACAAATTTTGTCAATTTTCTTCATAGCTTCCAGATGAAGGTGACCTAGTCTTCTATACCATAATTCTTCATTGTCTAATTTTGTCATATAAGTGGCTTCGGTTTTTTCTTCTATATGATACAGTCTTCCGCATCGATATGCAATTAAGATGGGATCTTCATACTTGTTTTTGTATATATTTGCCTTTCCTTCTTTGAAACTTATTTCGTACCCTTTTTGCTCTATCCTGCCGACTGAGAGTAAATTTCCACCAAGATCAGGGACATATAAAACATTTTTTAATATTAACTTCTCTGGACCGTATTCTTCATTTGGATTAAGTAAAATATCTCCAAAGCCTATTACTTCAACCTTTTCAGAATTTGCGACTTCCACCTTTGAATATGTGGGCTTTAGATTTAAGAATTTATTTTGATACGATGACATATGTTCGCTTGCTCCACTGTCAAGAATCCACAAATTTGACTTGTCATTTCCTGAATTTCTCGCCGATAACGCTTGGTACGTTTCTTCATTTGTAATTTTCTTTGCCGTATTTTGGTTTCTCGTCTTGGCTTCTTCGCAAAACTTGGAGATGTGACCCCACTCTCCACATGAGAAACACCGCACTGATTTTCTTCTATTTATGTCATTTTTCGTATCAAAATTATTTTTATTTTTATGAACAGTCCATTTATTGAAAAATTTATTCGATGTTGTTTTATGATTCTTCGTCGCCAGCGCTCTTTCTTCTGGGTTCTCATTTAATATTTCCGTCTTACGATTTAGTCGCTTTTCTTCTACAATTAATCTCGCTTTTACAATTTGTGATGTCAGATTATCTTCATCTTTTTCTAGATTTAATATTAAAGGTTCATATGCTTTTGGTAAACCCATAAGCATTACAAGGGCAACTTCTCTATCGGTAAACGCATATCCTCCACTTGCAAGTTTTCTATGGATTTCCATGAGCCTTCCTAAAAAGTCTTTTACTGATTCGCCAGACTTCATTATAATATTGAAAAAATCACGCATTAGTTGAAGTATGTGGAGAAGTCCATACTGAGTATGTAGTTTCTTCAAAAAATTCCATGCTTCGGCTGCACGTAGGCATTCTCCATTATCATCAAGAAATGTGTCTTCTACAATTAAAAATAAGAACGTCAGTGCTTCTTAATTTTTTCTTCTTTCATTTTCTGTCTTTTCGGCTCCAACACCAAAACCAGGTTCAACTGCTTCCCAACAGCGTTTTTGTACCAACGCTGCTCGTGCGCGAATGCTCCATGCATGATAATTTTCACCGTTTAATTTCGGTATTTTGTATTCTTCGTGTGCCATTTTTCTTTATTTATTTGATATTGTAATATTTACTTTTCTTCGTATATTAAAAATAAAACAAATATCCTTCTTCGTCTTTAATAAAGTGGCATTCGTGCTGATAACGTGTTAATGTTTTTTATTTTAAAGTAAATTATCAGAAATTAGCATGAAAATCTATTAACGTGTTTTTATTTTTCTATGTACATAACAACTGAAAAAACATATGATCTGTTTTTCATTTTATTTCATAGTATGTAGGACATAGATCAAACATTTTGACATAATTGTGACATATGTCAGCATTTATTTCTAACACTAGTGTCGCACAATGGCGTCCTTTGAGATGATTTATCAATCTCGGAAAGAGAGAGTTCACACACATGGCGGCCGAACTGGACCGAGTGTCTCGCACGGCCATAAACAGCACAAAAAAACAACGACAGAAATGCAGAAATTTTCAGAAAGGCCCTTGTAAGGGTCCCAGATGTTTTGTTTTATATTCCTATATTTATTGTAACCTACTGTATGCCATACGAAAAATAAATAATAAATAGAGGGCACAGGTGTCAGGTGAATAGGGTACCCAAGGAAACACAGTGATGTTTTTACCTCCCGCTACCCTTGGTAAGGGAGGTATAGGGATCGTGCTAAAAATCGCATATCGAGATTTTGGTAAATGACCACGTTTTAAGGTCCTTAGAATCCAATTTTAACATTTTCACGAGGATATCTGTGTGTATGTGTGTACGTGTGTGTGGATCCTCCACTCTAACTCAAATACTATCATTCAGAAAATTTTAAAACCTTGTATTTCGAACTTTTTCTGTAATGGAAAGAGCCCATCAGATTTTGGTGTAAACCGAATAAACGGAAATGGCACTTTACTAGAAGCTCAAAATAGTTTTTCTTCGAAAAATACCTTTAAATGTTATTTTTTCGACATTAATGTTATTATAAAAATTAAAGATTATTAAATTTTCTACAGATTTGCATTAATACTTTTTCTACATATTATATGGATAAATTTATAAAATTATCTATAATTTAAATCCCGGAGCATATGCTTTAAACAAACAATACTCCTTGGCAGTTATTCAAATGTTTGTAACTGACAGATAAATGTCACTGTCAAAGAACTAATCATTGCAAATTAATAATAGTAACGTTTTAAAAAGAAAAATGTAAATAGAACAATAGGAAAGGAAATCAATACAGTTTCCAGTATATGTAGGTATGTATTTAGATTAATAAAAATTACCGATTCGCCAAAAAGTTTAAGCTAATTCTCATTTTTGGATTAGTGAATTTTATTTTATCCAGGTATTTAAAATTTAATCTTCATTTTATTATCAAAAATGTAGTTACTTGGATTAGATTAGACTATATTTTAAGAAATAAACTGCCAAAATTAGATTAAAATTCGCTAATCCAAAAATAAGTGTCAGGTCGCGAATCTGGGGAACCGGGTTCGATCCCGACCGACGCCAAATATTTTCAATTTTAAATGGCACAAAATTGACCCCTGTGGTGCACTCTCCACGCCAGCAATGAGTGCCCGTGAGGTGACGCCTGGTAAACGCCCGCACGGTACAAATATGTCATCATTATTACCGATATCTGCGTACAAAGCAGATTGGCACACCCAGCAATGGGTAATATGCCGTGATGATATATTTATTTTATTTATTTATAAATAAATAAATATATCATCACGGCTTATTACCAATTGCAAGGTGTGCCAATCTGCTTTATACACAGATATCGGTAATGATAAAATATTTGCACCGTGCGGGCGCTTACCAGGCGTCACCTCATGGGCACTCATTGCTAGGGTGGAGAGTGCACCACAGTGGTCAATTTTGTGCCATTTAAAATTGGAAATATTTGGCGTTGGTCGGGATTGAACCCGGATCCCCAGATTCGCGACCTGACACTTATTTTTGGATTAGCGAATTTTAATCTAATTTTGGCAGTTTATTTCTTAAAATATAGTCTAATCTAATCCAAGTAACTACATTTTTGATAATAAAATGAAGATTAAATTTTAAATACCTGGATAAAATAAAATTCACTAATCCAAAAATGAGAATTAGCTTAAACTTTTTGGCGAATCGGTAATTTTTATTAATCTAAATACATACCTACATATACTGGAAACTGTATTGATTTCCTTTCCTATTGTTCTATTTACATTTTTCTTTTTAAAACGTTACTATTATTAATTTGCAATGATTAGTTCTTTGACAGTGACATTTATCTGTCAGTTACAAACATTTGAATAACTGCCAAGGAGTATTGTTTGTTTAAAGCATATGCTCCGGGATTTAAATTATAGATAATTTTATAAATTTATCCATATAATATGTAGAAAAAGTATTAATGCAAATCTGTAGAAAATTTAATAATCTTTAATTTTTATAATAACATTAATGTCGAAAAAATAACATTTAAAGGTATTTTTCGAAGAAAAACTATTTTGAGCTTCTAGTAAAGTGCCATTTCCGTTTATTCGGTTTACACCAAAATCTGATGGGCTCTTTCCATTACAGAAAAAGTTCGAAATACAAGGTTTTAAAATTTTCTGAATGATAGTATTTGAGTTAGAGTGGAGGATCCACACACACGTACACACATACACACAGATATCCTCGTGAAAATGTTAAAATTGGATTCTAAGGACCTTAAAACGTGGTCATTTACCAAAATCTCGATATGCGATTTTTAGCACGATCCCTATACCTCCCTTACCAAGGGTAGCGGGAGGTAAAAACATCACTGTGTTTCCTTGGGTACCCTATTCACCTGACACCTGTGCCCTCTATTTATTATTTATTTTTCGTATGGCATACAGTAGGTTACAATAAATATAGGAATATAAAACAAAACATCTGGGACCCTTACAAGGGCCTTTCTGAAAATTTCTGCATTTCTGTCGTTGTTTTTTTGTGCTGTTTATGGCCGTGCGAGACACTCGGTCCAGTTCGGCCGCCATTTGTGTGAACTCTCTCTTTCCGAGATTGATAAATCATCTCAAAGGACGCCATTGTGCGACACTAGTGTTAGAAATAAATGCTGACATATGTCACAATTATGTCAAAATGTTTGATCTATGTCCTACATACTATGAAATAAAATGAAAAACAGATCATATGTTTTTTCAGTTGTTATGTACATAGAAAAATAAAAACACGTTAATAGATTTTCATGCTAATTTCTGATAATTTACTTTAAAATAAAAAACATTAACACGTTATCAGCACGAATGCCACTTTATTAAAGACGAAGAAGGATATTTGTTTTATTTTTAATATACGAAGATTACCAATTGCAAGGTGTGCCAATCTGCTTTATACACAGATATCGGTAATGATAAAATATTTGCACCGTGCGGGCGCTTACCAGGCGTCACCTCATGGGCACTCATTGCTAGGGTGGAGAGTGCACCACAGTGGTCAATTTTGTGCCATTTAAAATTGGAAATATTTGGCGTTGATCGGGATTGAACCCGGATCCCCAGATTCGCGACCTGACACACAGGTACGCGGCTACGAGACCTCATGGGGTCTCAAAAATAAAGATTAGCTTAATCTTTTTTGTGACTCGGGCGGTACATGGCGGGAGGTATTATGTTGGCCACACCAGATTTTTTTGTTGAGGAGTGAGATTTTTGTGTTTTCGCATAATTTTTTCTTAACTCCGTTTCATTGGTCGTGTGGTTCAGATTCAGCTAGTCTACGATCAATCTGACAGTTAACCGACGTTTAGGCATCATCACAAGGTCTCGAATTCGTTTCACATTTTCGTCATTTATCGTCGTTGAGCCTTCCAGACAGTGGCTGATCCCAACCTTCGTATAATGCCAGGTTACCAGGAACCACTTGAACACTTGGGCTCTTGACAAATCAGTAATTTCGCTTTGGTGTCGCAGGCAAAAAAAATCAATCTACAAAAAAAGCTCTCCCAGTCCACCTGTGGGCACCAGCAACTCGCCGCTCACACTGAGGATACTGTAACAGGCGTGAATTCGAATCTACATTTCGTTTACGTTTAGGGTGATTCCCGTTAAGCTAATACATACTTTTATTATCACCGTTTTCTACCGACAATCAATACTTCTCGGCGGGCTACTAAGCGTTTATTTATATACAACTTGCGACAAATCGCACAATTTCTATTGACAACCGGTATTTTTACAGTTTCTGCCAACTGTAACTTATGAACTTCCGAATATAATATCGATGACGATACAAATAGCCCTTTGTCTATATATAACGTGTATGTCAATCGATATATAACCTTTAATCGAAAGTTCCAAATGATTCGAATCCCTCTTTCCGGAGGTATGTAAATAGGCAAATGTTTACATATCCCTAATCACGTATTTGCAGGACTTATACGGCCATTATTTTGGGAGCGATTTTACATAGGAATATGGGTACTTACTATTCGTGCCAGTTGACATACCAACACCATGTAATTTAAGTATAAATATATTAAAATAACTAAACATGTTGAAATACAATTACAATTTGGTTAAATATTCAAATACTGTTTGGCGATTATGACAACGAACAATAATGTTTAGCGTTTATCTATACTTGTTCTTTACACAAGCGAGTGCAACCTCGCTTGGGAACAGCATAAATGCGTACTAAATAATCAGACTTCAACGAGAGAGTTTGTAAACGATTAATGCTGACTTTACCAAAACTCATCTCTTTACGTCTCGCCTAAGTTGAATTGCGTGTCTTTATATTTCGCAACATTTCTCAATGTTACAATACATAAGATGTTGGAGTGTATAGTTGGAGAAAGGAATCTATGAAAGTGACTTATGCAGGGTTTAAAACCTTTTATCGACGGATAGGTTTCTTTATGGTCAGGACTCATAAATTATTCGAATTTGAATCCATCACTATTAGGGTAAGAACTGGGTCGTATTAAAAAAAAATCATACTTAATTTTTGTAAATTGAAACTATATAATAAATAAGACAATGAAACAGAATTTTAGTTTATTAACTGGGAAAAATATGTACATATAAAAAACAAGATATAATAAAATAGAGATTTAGTACAGAGGACATGTACAGTACCAAGCAGTCCAATTAAAAAAAATTACATATAACAAAAAAAACAACACATTACACTAAAATAGAGATATAGTATAGAGTACATGTACAGTGCGGTGCAGTCAGATTTAGAAACAAATATTCACATGAAAGAAGTTTGCGTTTCCGTATTTTCGGCATCGACGGCTGATTTATCTTCTGACGGCTATTGAACTATTTCTTCTACAATGTTGCATTCACCATCATTCTTGTCCACAAAATTAGATTCCCATGGCCTCCACATATTTACAATTTTATTCAAACACTAGTGAAGCAAAGAAACGACGTTTCGTTTTGATCACTCTTTTAACACTGAAAAACCAATAACTGTTTGTATTAAAAGTTACATTTGAATTTATTGTAATCCCTATAATATTTTAATCTCTTAAATTAAAAATTGCAGTTAGGAGAAGGATATTTCAAACGCATTGCTATTTGAATACAGATTTAAAAGTACATAATTAGGAAACATCTTATAATATTTTCATCTTACATCATCCTATTTACAAATTGATGTTAGAAGATTTACATTTAAAACTCATAATTATGTATTAAAATACAGATTTAAAAGTATATAATTACGAAATGTCTTGAACGCAAATTTCCAGTACGGTCCAGGAAAGAAATTCTACCTGGCTCTAGTAATCCTTACCACAAGTCCCATAAAACTTTCTCACGGGCACGGCTGATTCTATAATAAGTTTCATAGATTCCTTCCTCCAACGCCCTGTGAAGGGGTGACGCAAAATGTTGCCAGTTGTTGATATCTGCTGCCAGTCTCATCACCTTATTTACACACCTCGTACATCTCTTTCGCTCTTTTCACTTGTATTTAGTCACAAATGCGACGTTGCAAAGGTTTTAATGTTTTTCTCAAATTTTATTACTACTAATATTTAACAAATTTGGGTATCCATATTATTTTTATGGCAGTGTTTTGGTTGCCGGCGCCAATTCCCATATCTGCACCGGCGCCAGCTAAATAAAAAAATATAATGGCAATTATTACCTCTTTATGCAATTTCGTACACCACAATCAGAGCTGGGCAAAATACCGGAAAGTAGGTAGTACTTGAAGTACAAGTACCAAGTATCCTGATACTTTTAAATGTACTTGAAGTACAAGTACTTTTTTAGTTTCTAAAGTACTTGAAAGTACCAAGTACTTGAAGAAGTACTTGTAAATTTGGGTGCAAGTACTTTTTCAGATAATTGACATTTTTCTGATTATATGGACCTTACAAGGTGATTGTTGATAAAAATTTCAATATGCGATATTTATTTGGATATTTAAAACCAGAGTTCCTCGCTGGGACTACCATATCATCTAGCGATCTCATGACGTAAAATTGACGTCATATGATCGCCAAGCGATACGAGAAGCTGTTCCGAGATGACATTATTTTTACGTCATTCGATCGCCAGGCGATACGCAAAGTCCCAGCACTGTAGTTAGGTAATACAAACATTATATGTATATGCAATATGCAGATTAGAATTAATTTATTTATGCCAAAAAAATTGCAAATATATCTTTACTCTCATATTATCGCTGAAAATATATTTATTAATGAAATTCACATAATTATGTACTACAGGGATAATACCACACCACTGCAAAAGAAACACTGACAGTCAAACAATTCTCGTAAAATTGTTAACTTTTAAATTAATCATCGACCTTCAAGTACATTTAAAGTAATGCAAGTATATTTAAAATACTTCAAGTATATTTAAAAATACTTCAAGTATTTTTCATTGTATTTTAAGTATTTTTCCAAGTATTAAGTACCAATTACATGTGCATAGACTTTGTCTAGTACAAAGTACTATAAAGAAAAAATATTTCAAGTACAGTACACTGGCTTGCTAAAAATCGCGTACAGCTTAAAAATCAAGTAACTGAGTTTTTGTTTTCTTTTAGGTCTGTAAATAATATAAAAATTGACAATGTTGTCACTGACATCACTATTTGATCTGTTATGGAGCTAGTTCTTCATTGTGTTTAATTTACCTACTGTTAAATTACAAATATATTCCATAAAAATGAAAGAACAACTTAGTGTGTATTTGAATTTGTTAATTTTGACATCATAATTGACACTAGTGACATTGACAAGTTAAAAATCAAGATCGATTCAATACAGCAAAAAATAGGTGTACGCGATTTTTTAGCAACCCAGTGACTGAAAGTACTTGCAAGCCTAATTAAGTATTTTTCTTGCAAGTATTGCCCAGCTCTGACCACAATTATATTTATCGGCACTAAATTGTGAAATGATGAATATGGACTATTTCTTTAAAAAACCGAACCTAACATATAAACGCCGGTTTTGATATTTGTAGCCGTGATGAACTTAATATTAAAGCAACCGGCACACGATACCATTTCATTTTTTCAAGGCAACCGGCGCCGGAAGGCCACTTTCTGGTTTTAACTCTAAAATTAGATGAATTTAAAAAAAACTGCCACATAATCTATTAAGGGAAATTTGTCGTTTCACGCTTATCCTTTTTTGGCGAAATGAATGAATTATACATATAAATTAAACTATTGTTATAAAAACGTGAAGTATACTTACTTGACTTTCTAACTTTTGGCTTGGATTCAACTTTAGCAATACCTTGATCACTAATATTTAATTTCATACTCAATTGTTGGTCTTCTGCTTCCATAATTTCTTCATCAGAAACAATCTCTACATCCATCAGACAATCCCGAGCTGCCGAAAGGTTGTTACCCGAGTCAATTGACTCCAGATTCTCCATAATTCCTTCTGCTTCCCAATTTTCCACAATAGCTTCCAGCATGTTGGTAAAAAAATAGAAGACCACTTCTTTCTTGTAGTCTATTTTCTTTGGAGGCGGAGCTTCTGCTTCAGTTGTTGAGTTTACTCGAGATGCACTTCCTTGTAGAATGGACATGGAATCAGTTAAAATTACTGATGTCATTTTCGTTTGAGCTTGTCAAATTTGACGTATCAAATTGGTTTATATCAATAAACGAAACAAAAAGTAAAATTGAAAAACAAAAAGGTACAACCACGGTACAAGAAAATCACAAAATATTTGAAGTGATTTCTACATTAGTGTAGTGTGAGACGACAATAATATAATATAGTACCAAGATACTAAAGATAAACTATTATTCACGAAAGATGACTATTCAAGGTTATTTGTAAGCCATATGATATAATATTACTTGCAGATTATTTCATTACATTTCGTATGCATAGGTGTGCAACATGAAATATTTATGGACACATTTTAACTGAAATAAAAGAGTAATTTATTTGAAAATTATGTTTCTTTCTAAATAATGCTTTTTTGAAAGATTTATGTTCTTCACTTATGTTTTTGCAAAATACAAAAACATAGACTTAACTTATAAACCAAGGAATAATAATTTGATTTAAATGTCAACGCCACTGGGTAAATATTAGCACAGAGGGCAGTGTAGTAGACAATTAGGTATCTGTAAGTCTGCGACATACGTCATTATTATTTATAGTGTGTTAGAAAGTAATGCCACTATTTACGAATATCTGTCACAACACATAAGTAAAATAGACATAGGTCAAATCATCTTTCTCTTTCTAATACAAAATGTTGCTAAGCTACTGCTATAGAGTGATGTGTATTCTTTCTTCGAACAAATGACCTTGAATAGTCATCTTTCGTGAATAATAGTTTATATCCAGATTATTATTGTTTTGTATTGACAGTTAATTCATCACTTTTGACAATAAATATTCTCTATACAGGGTGTTGACGCTAAGGTGCGAACATACGAATTTAACACGGGATTTTAGTTTTTTGCATTTTCCTACTCTCCTGTTCATTTTACGGCAAAAACGGTAGAGTGCAAAGTTGTTCAGAATTAAAAGGTGTATACAAAATATATTTTAAAGTTTTCATTGGGTCTCTAGTTTCTTCATAATTTTAAAAAGAAATTTTAAAATTTCGGTTCATTAGTAGCAATAGCCGTGACACTTGTTTCCTTTTTCTAGTTTTCATAAATTATTTATAAACGTCAAACGTTAATTTGACATATGGAAAATAAATTCCATATTCTTTTGTAACTATTTCAATCATAATATTCCATTAGATAGGTTCCGTTTCTCATTCGAATAAATATTTATCATTTAATTTATTTCTTTTCATTGTATTAATATATAATTAATTTCATAATCGTAAGAATGTAATAGAAGCAAATATTTAATTTAACCATAGACACCAATTGTAATAATTACACTGTAATAATGTCAATTTTTCATACTTAACTAAGTTGAGCGGTTTTGACTTACTTCATCCGAGCAGTGATTTCCTTTAGTTGCTTTTTGAGTTCGAAAAGTTGTGAATTAACTTAATTAAATAATTTTAAAAGTTTAACAAAATATATTTACAACGATAAAATTGAAGAGAAATATAAATACAAAAAAGTTATAAAAATTTATGGCCGGTGACACTTAAATTTTAAGTGTTCCTTAAATTGACAATATCGTATGGAAACGAAATATCAAATGAGTAATTGAATATGTCAAAATTTCTTTTTGCATTTTTTTTTTGTTTAAGCCTAGCTTAAAATGTAAATGTCAGCGATGCAACTAGACATTAGTATAAAAACTATATAACATAAATTAATAGATATAAAATTTTGAATAGTAAAATACAATAGCAAATTACAACGACAAATTACAACAGCAAATGATAAAAATATAAATTTCAAAAATGACATACCTTAAACTTTAGTTTAAATATTTCGAAAAAAAACTATTTTGTTTATGATTACTTCTATAATTACATTACGTATTATTTCTAATTTAGCCTCCACACATCTTTCCTGACTACGAAGCGACACCCAAATGCTATACTTTAGCTCTATAGGCATCATTCTATCATTTATGCTGATATTTAGCATTAAGGTTCGTATCTCCCCCTGTAAGATAATAGAAAACTAATCTAAATACAATTCCTTGTACATTTTAACATACACATACATACATGTGAATTATACATATTTTATCCTAAATAACGAAAATTAGAAGTAACCTTTGCAATTATTACAAGAAAAATAAGCCAATAAGGTCATTTTATCAATTTTAATTTCCTATAAAAACTACATCTTATTATTTTTTAAACATAAACTATACGATCTTAGTAAATAAAAACATTAAATTCTGTCATTTTTGTAAAAATGATCAAATAAAATCATCTAAAATATTCATATTTCAGAACGTGCTGTGATTGGTGTAACGTCATAAGTTTGATTACCATATATCTTTCCGTTTAATTTACTTGACTGTCACAGATGAGACTGTCTTGGATATTTAAGTATTTTTTAAACTATTAAAATTGATATAATGGGACTAAAAATGAAAAATAATTATTGCACTATTATAAAATGGACAAATAGAATGAGATAAATATCTAGAGATTTTTCCTCTTTCAAATTAAAATTCTTAAAAAATAATTTTAGTTTCTTCGAAATAATTTATACTTATTTTATTTTATACACATAGTATCTTCTAAATAATTTCATCTTACACAAATTCAGGGTGTAAATGAAATAAGTACTTTAAATTTAACTCATAATGTAACTCGTCGAGTGCAACAATATTTCTTAATAATTTTTTTTCTAAATCTTCTAGTTTTTGAGTTAAAATTCTTTAAAGATTTGTTAGATATTTAGTTATCCGTCTATGATCCTGCCCTCTGCTGTCTGAATTTAAGTTCGATTCACACGGCACATAAATTGTCGGCTGGTGTTTGCTTTCTTGCAAACACAGTCATTAATAAACGATCAACGGAAAGCATTTATTAAAATTTTAATTTAAATTTTGGATAACAACTTTATAAAATTGTGTATTAAAACAGACGTCTAAATATCTGTGAATAGAGGAAGAGCATAGTTATGATGTTATAAGATGAATTATCGTTTATCGTCGACAAATAATAGTTTAAATACGTTATTCAAAAAATGTAGGTACAAACTCTTGTCCCGTTAAACGAGGTATATGAGTACCAATTAGTCGTCCATTTATTGTTACCGTCCAAACATTTTTTAATGAAAATTTATACAGTATGAGGATTTTCGTCTGTCATGATGTGTATTGTGCACTAAGGACACCTTTTTAGTAAACCCAGCACCACGGTATGGATATAACTGTTGCTTTTTAAAAAAAATTATCATATGTAACATTCCGTACTGTGCGTTGGCAACTCCATGGCAGTGTTTTTATGTCAATAACAAACTAACATGTAGTACAGATACGAATAAATAAACCATAGGTAAGTAATTTCATTGTCATTGTGTACTCGCTATTCGTAAACTTAAGCATTTTGACAGAATTTTATCTTATAAACAAGTTTATTACTAATACCAAAATTTAATTGCAACAAATGATGAATTTTTCATAGCTGTTGCTACTGAATTAAGTTATTAGAAAAATACGTAGAATGGTAATAAAATTGCGGTTTCGAGAAAAACTTATTAAGAAATATTGTTGCTCTCAACGAGTTATATTACTGATTAAATTTAATGTACTTATTTCATTTACACCCTGTATATTTATTTGTATGTAAGTGATTACGCAGATGTAATGATTTTAAACTTATTTACATGTAATTTTAAAAATTAAGGTTATCTATATACCGTAGTATTTTAATGAGTAACTAATTTTTTCTCATTGTGTGGTCTATTTCCAAATACATCAGTTGTCAGTTATGGCATAAAGTGACTGATTATCACTTAGTTTTTAGAGTATCACATATCACTTGAGTTGTTTTACTCTTTTTTTTTGAAAAATTTAAATGGACTTCTGCTCATGGATTATTAGTGCCTGAGTAAGTTTACATTCAGTGTGGTATTACATTATTATATTTTATTTAATAATTGTGGTGTTGTAGATATTTTATAACATTTTGCTTGTTTTCTCGGTTGATTGATGTTGGTGTTGAATATTTCCTGCAGTGGATGATAATGTGGTGAACAATGATCTGTAATATGTTACTGTGCGTTATTCTAATTTGTCCTATCCTATCTTGTTAGGATTTTTTGTGTTTTCGATCTTCTATATTTTTGGTCATTCTTGGGTGTCTTCTTTTATTTGTCTTAGTATATTATTTGTGTTTTCTTTCCAGTTTTGTGTCCATACGTCTTTTATTTTTTTTATGTATGAGGCTTTTTAAGCCGTGCGCGCAAGTACATCAATATTTTCTAGGGTATTTTCTGTACCTTCTTTGTCTGCATGGTCAGCCTTTTCGTTACGACAATGTCTTTTTCTTGGTTGTTTTAAGTCATGGATGTTGGTTTGAATGTCTAGTATTGTAACTGAGGGAGTCTGTACATATGAAAAAAAAAATGTGTATCTTTTTTTATAATTTCCGTTGAAGGATCTAATAAATTAATATAGTAATAATTTATTTTTTGGTTTTCATTCCATAGTATCCATAGACTCTACACGAGCAACAAGACGGTAGCTTGAATGTTTCTTTTTTTAATTCACCATTATTGGGATCCAGGGCTAAGAGTTTTCTTAGAATATATTTCTGTTTACATTTTGTTGTACGAGGAAGACTTTCCTGCATTTTACATGGGGCATCTTCATTCCTAAAACAAAATACATATTAATTATTAATAATAAACGTTGCATCATGTTTAGAAATTTATAAATAAATTATGATACGAGTATTAACAGTCATACGAAAATCACCTCTACTACGTTCTTCTAAATATTTATCATTATTTATGATTGTATTGTTTTTTTTTTTTGCTCTGTAAATCAAATAAAAGGTACGTTCTATCGGTGTCAGAAATTTTCCTACTACTTCTCGTAGTAGCGGAATGGTTGTTCTTTTGCGTCAAAAACATCTGAATATTCCTACTAATCATTCTAACTTCAGAGTTGCAAGCGTTGGTAGGAAGATCTATGGAGTGGGGATAAATTCAAATAGCCGACTGTCGCACGTGCATTGCTGTCAAGTTTGTAATGTTCGTATAGGTTAGGTTGTGCTAACAAAACAGTGAACTCTATTCTACATGGAATGGAAACGTCTATACCTATAGTATTGTAAGAGGCAGGTCATGCGAACTGTCACAATTCCACCAGATGCCACCAATTGACGCATGCGCAGAGCACAGCTCACGCTTTTCCAGAGGTTTCAAAATATTTCTTAATGAGAACTTTTACTAATACTTACTGAATGATGAAAACATCGATCTTTGAATAGTTTGGCCGTATTTTTTATTTTTGTGTTCATTTTATATTTTTTAATTAAAATGATCCAGAAATATGTGTGCCTAATTGTACTAATTATTATAAGAAAGGTGACTCGCTAAAAATGCATAAATAAGTAATATTTTTTTGCATTATTATTGAATAAATTAAATAATTAATCTTTTTATATACTACACATAACATTCTGAAACAAAAATTTTATGTAGAAATAATTATCAGTAATAATATAACAAGAGAGTGAGAATAAATTGAAAATAATTTGACAGATTATTCGAAAACTTGTTTCTCTACGAGCTTTCGTGATTATTGCCAAATTGATGATGTGTTTAACTTTTTTTTATTATTTTCTAGATTTCTTAAAGACTGTTTAATAAGATATATATGGATCCAAAATATTAATAAGAAAAAATGTGTGGTAAAAGATCATTGGAGAGTTTGTAGTTAACATTTTTCTCCCAGTGATTATGAGGATGGAAAATTATATTTGTTTAAGTTTATCTTATACGTATTAATATTGTTTTGTGAATTCATCAACCATTCAATTAAAATACACTTGTGGAAACATTTTTGTGGTCGCTGGAAAAATCTACACGTACTATGGGTTGCCTAAAAATTTGAAGTACCATGCCAGCAATGATCGTTTCCGTTCCATAGTTGTATAGAGTTCACTGTAACAAAATAAATACCTTTGCGTTCTACCTGTGCTATTACATTTTAAAATAGTAGACAACAATAAAAAAAATATTATTATTTAATATACAGGGTATGTAGATATGACATGACAGTTATTTGCTACTGTTGCTTCTGAGCGTTCTATTGCTATAAGAATATTCTTATTCTAGTAGGAATATATCTGACATCGATAGAACGTACCTAAAGTATTCGACATTATTCAACTATTAAAAACAAAAGATATCGCAAGACTGAGTACGTTTTGTGTGATCGCTAAATATTTGTAATATGCTGACGTATAAATCTTTTTTTTATGAGTTTTATTAAAAATTGACTTTTACACTCTCATTAGTCATTGTAAAGCCAATGTTGATGTCAGAAAAAAACATTTTTTTGCAAAACAAAGAATAAGACAAAAATCGATTTCCCAAAATTGCAACAGACGACATACCACCAGGAAAGAGACCAGTTGGACGACCCCTGAACTGAAGGCCCGAAGAGGTGGCCAAAAGCTGGGCGTTGTCATCAATTGAATCACCTCCACATAGACATTATAGAGAGGACATTTAATGAAATAAACAAACAACGCCTTTAAAAAGAAGAAGAAAAAGAAGAAAACATTCCAAACCGATTATTAATTTAGATTTTGTTATAAAATATATTTTACATCAAATCATTCGTAACATATTATACAGCAGGGTAATTTGCATGAGTTTAGAAAGAAAATATCGAGCAAGAAATTCATAATAGTAGATATATTATGTAACTAGTAAAACTAGTATCAAAGGAGTTTATAAGACGAGTCACATACAACTACGATCGAAGCCACCTGTTATTAAGTTATAATTAACATTTAATTTAACATGTGGTTTAGCGCCATGAAAACCAGTTCATTATGACATTTTAAAATAAGAAGTAGAAAAATAAGTTAAAACAATAGTATTAATGAAAAAAATAAAGTTTTTTTTTGAGAATAATAACAAAAAACAGGAAAAATAACAAGAAAAATTAAAATATAGCCTTTTATCAAACGCTGGAAGTACAATTCATAGCTAAACAAATGTTTAATTTTAATTAAATATTTAAACATATTTTAGATAGTGATAACTATTATGCAATAAAGTCAAGAATCGACAGTGCATCTCTTTTTACCTTCAGTCACCTTTAGGTAAGGAAGGTATTGTCTGGTCAAAAAATTCGGTGGTGAGTTTTTGATGAATAAGCACGTTTTAGGGTCCCTAGAATACGATTTTACTATTTTTACGATGATGTCTGGATGTGTGTGTGTATGTATGTATGTATGTATGTGTGCGTGTGCGCGTGCGCGTGTGTGTGTGTGTGTGCCTGTGTGTGACAAAATTTTCTAATGCGATAACTCTAATACTACATTTCCAAAAATTATAATTCTTTCGTATTCCTCTTCGTTACATCCATGTGAAGAGCTGGTCAACCGGAAGTGCCCTCATTTGAAGATTTTAACAGTTTTTCTTGAAAAAACGGTGTTAAATATCATTTTTTCACATTTAATGTTATTATAAATATTAAAGAATTTTTTATTCTCTATACGATTTAAATGCATTGTATACTTCATATTAAATGGATATAGAGTTTAAAAAATTATAAAGAAATTAAATATCATAAATATTACCCAGCTATGCTATAACTCTGGAAACAGCTGTTATATCAAGAAAATTCTGATTGAAAGGTGTCAATGTCAAGTGCAGTTAACAGTATGTTTGTGTTACAGTTTTGCTGGAATTATAGGATCTTTTGTTCTGTATGGAATTTGTATAAAATACATGCAACTGCCTTAAGGTAATGTACAAGAAATAGAATCTTTTGCAAGGAACTTTCTGTATGATTTATACAAAATACATACAACTGACGGAAGGTAATGTGCTGGCCACATCAGATATTTTAAATGTTCGATTTACGAACTATTTAGAAAACACTACATCAATAAATATATCCAAGCTGACACTACAAATCTCAACAGGGCCGGGTACGAGGTCTAAAGCCGGCCCGGACAAATAGTAGCAGACCGGCCCGAATTAAAAATTAATTCAAATTTGAAAAAAGAATAATTTTAAACTATTTTTTGTTGTTGAAGCTGGTTTCTAGAATATCTACCACCCTTGAAATTCCATTTTTTTTGTTGCAATGAAGTAACCCAAAATTAAAGCGCGGACGCAGATATTTTTATTATTTTTTTGCAGAAATAAAGTCAGATTTACCTCATCTAAAGGCTCTTGTGATAATTATGACTTCTTTCTTTGCAAATTTTAAAAAAATACTTGAACGTAAAGTCACCTAATGATGAACTCAATTTGGCAAAATTCGGGTGGTGCATGCATTTTATAGGTATTTCGCGCCGAAATTATTATTAGTCTGTATTTTTGAAAAAAGTGACTATATCGCTTGCAAATTAAAAAATACTTTAATGTAATATTAACCCAACGCACAGAACTCAATTTGACGAAACTCGGATGGTTATACATTCATTTTATAGGAATTAAACCCTTCAGAAATAAATCCAAGATGACTATAAATATTGCTTTCCGCGCTATAATTTTTGTGGAATTCAGTGTTTTTATTGGTTTTACAAATATATTCCGGGTGTCTATTTTTTTATGGATCATAGGAAAAACAAAGGTAAAATTTTTTATTTGGCCCTAAATTCTTCCCTATTAATTTCAGAACTAAAGTGTAAATACAAAAAAAAAAATGTTAAGAATTAAAAACTGTAGCAAAAGATTCTAAATTTATTGATATAATAGATTCTTGTTATGAGACAAACATAAAATAAAATATCTGTCTTTAAGCAAGACAGAACATACAATTCAATGGTCGTATTGTTTCACTTTGACATCTGCGATGATAAATATATCCATGATTACTGATAAATAAATTAATGAATTTAATAATTATTAAAACTTTGTGAGAGATGTCATCTGCGAAATTTAAGATATACAACTGTTTAACAACTGCTCACTGTAAATAGCTAACGAAACGCATGCTAATAATAATTTTGGACTTGTTAAACGCAGTTTTTAATTTTGACCATTTTTGTATTTACACTTTGTTCTAAAATTAATAGGGCAAAATTTTAATATTGTATTTTCTATGGTCCACAAAAACAGTAGACACCCGGTATATAACGATCAAAATAAAATTCTTGACTGGTAGGTATTCTAGACTAGCCGTTTTTGCTCAGATTAAAAAAATATTTTTTTCTTTTGATTATTTATTTAAAAATTGCAGTAAGGTCGGCCCAATTTAAGGTTCGGCCCACCGGGCATTTGCCTGGTTGCCCGGTGGCCGTATGCGGGCCTGGATCTCAATAAATTTACTAATTTATATAACCTTACAGTAGAGAAAGTAAATGCAATTTTTTATTTTACTACTAGTTCGCTTAGAATTCGTAATTTTTGTTTAAGCGAAAAGAAAAAGGGTATCCTGCAGATGAAATAGTTGAATTAAAAATTATTAAAAAAATATTCTGCTCATGTACCTTTTTATTTTATAATATTATTATATATTATAATCAGTAGCGTAACTAAGGGGGGGGGGGCTTAGTTGGGTGCGCTCACCCACCTGTGAAGATTTTCAAGATTTAGGCGCCTTTTTAATAATTTGATTAAATTCATTAATATTTTTTAAATTTGATCTTATGAATAAAAAAAATTATTAATACAATCTGCAATCCTCTCATCCTAATATTTTTAATATTTGAATGTACTAACTTTAACACAAATATATTAAATAGTACGTTTAACTAGTTTTAGCTTAGTTAATATAAATATTTGTTAAATTAATAAATTTGAATTTGTACTACTTCTAATAGTCTGGGAATCTATTCTGATTAAATTAAACCAATTGTCCCAATATTTACAAAAAAACAAATATAAATATAAATATTGCTGCAAAAATGGTAACTTCTTCCAAAATAGACATAAAAAATTTAAGAAATGAGGAAAATTATGAAAAGTACGAAATTGAGGCTAAAGAAGTGGCAAAAAATTGTGGAATTGAACCAAATTTCGAACAAAAAAGACTTAGAAAGAAGAAACGTTTCCATGATGAAAATTGTTAGGACGAAAAACAAATTGGATTTAAAGTTAAGGTCTTCTATGTTTTAATTTAAAACATCAATGTTTCGTTTGAGGAGTGTTTCAGAGATTTTATAGAAACGGTAACTTTATTCCAAGTTCGAAACGTTGAATCCAGTTACTTTTTCCGATCCGGAACAAATTAACGGAATGAAAAACTTAATTTTAAAATATTGTGAAAATTTACAGTTTGAGTGTATTTGATCATTTTACTAAACTTTATTTAGAAGTTTTCCCTGCGGACGCAGAAACTAAACCTAGTATTAGTGAAGTATTACCATTTATTATATCAAATGACGTGCAAGATATATACCCGAATAAGTTCATTTTATATAAAAAAAAATTATGACACTTCCTGTGCCAACAGCAACAGCCGAAAGGAGTTTTAGTTGATTAAAAAACATTTAAAGTTACTTGAGGTCAACAGTGGGTGAAGAAAGACTAAGTTCATTAGCTCTTATAAACATTGATAGAGATATAGTTGAGAAAGTCGATCTAACCCTGGTGTTGGATGAATTTAAGAAACTTAAAACTCGTAGATTCAACTTTTAATAATTACATATTCTACCCATTATTTGTTACATTTTTTGTTAAACAATTTTATTTGTATTACTAATATTATATTGCTAATGTTGATTTGTATATATATATATATATATATATATATATATATATATATATATATATATATATATATATATATATATATATTACTTTAAATAAATTACGAATTTATTATGGCGCCTTTTTACTGACAAAAAACCCGCCTGTGGATTTTCCTAGTTACGCCACTGATTATAATGTATTTGTGAATTAAACCGACCGATGTAGTGTAGCGGATAGAGTTTCCGCTTTATACGCTGAAGATTAAGATCCACATTTTTAAATAATTTATTTTTGTAAACATGAGTTTATTTTATATAATTATATTTGAGTTTATGTTAACCGATATGTATGGGGCATTGCCCCGATGGCAACAGAATAAAATAATTATAAATAAATAAATAAATAAATAAATAAATAATAAGAATTAGAACAAAATATTTTCTACTTACGCGCACAGATTAATCTCCACCGCTTGCTTATAATTCCCACTATTAACAATAAACATCCACTGATCATCTTGATTCTTGCCAGCTTTCGGCTCCTCCAATTGTGTGAACGAAGTACACAGCGAGGTCTCGATGTCCAGAAACCGGGAACCAATGTATATGTCGAACTTGTCTCCACCCAACAGGTGTTTGTAGCGATTTTTAGTAGCTTGGAAGGCCTCCAGGACGTGACTGTCTGGATAGTTGAATACGTCGTTGCAAATTGTGCGACCTGAGCACTCGGTCATATTCAGTGAGGGGGTGAACGTTATTGGGGTTGGTGTTGTTTCTGTAAAAGTAATGCGTTTGAAAAGCATGCTTCAATATGTCCGCATAATGCGGTCTCGTAAATTCAAATTAAATTATCCGATAGATTTTAAAAACAAGATCAAAGATGTGCAATATTTAGCTAATTGAATTCATTGATCATTACTATATTCAGTGGCGTATTTACGGGGGGCGGGTCCAGGGGATCCAAGTCAACAATCTGTTAAATATATTCTCTTTTCTAAGATGTTATGTGATTTGGTAATTTATTTTTGTATGTAAAAGGGGGAAAACATGCAGCTTCACATTCCTTGAAAAAATGTAATTTTCAATTATAAGGCATTTGACCTTGAGTGAAAAAAAATTTTCGTCTGCGGCGCTTTTTTTTCTGAATCCCTTCCCTCACCATAATTTTGGACCCCTCCCAGAAGAAAATCGTAAATACGCCACTGACTATATTCAGTACTTTTATAAAAAAATTCGAAAACATGCTTTATATTATAAACCTAGATTTAGAAATTACGTAGTAAACATAGCATAGAATAACAGAAAATGAACATGTGGAATTGCATTGAGCCATTAAGAATTACATACATAGCATAACGCAGAGAATTGGTCATATTTTATACTTATAAAAGTTTGTTGTGCTGTGTTCGGATATGTTCGCTGCGTATCGCGAGTATTTGTTTTGAAACCACGTCTCTGGCAAGTGCGCTGTTAGAACAAAACTCCTTTCGAATCGTTTATGCGTTTTTATGTTTTTCTATGTTATGTATACTTATGCTATTTTATTATGCAATCTCTGAATCCAGCTTTAGACTCCACGGTAAAATCAGGCATCTGATTTTCTGTCGTAAATATAAGACACACAGCCATAAATACAAGTGCGCTCACATGCGACTAAAAAATAGTGCGCAGACTAGTATTTAAGGCTGTGTCTTCTTTTTGCAACTGGACTATTTATGACACAACTGAAGATGAAAGTTGTTATGATTATTTTAATTTTTTTGTAATTTTTAAATACGAGATACTTAGTTTTATTAATTATTTTATTAAATTCCTTATTATCTACACTGATTTCCAATTATTTCTTGACTACAAAAGTTATTTTAAAGATATGTGTTGAAATAGATCATTTTATGACTCCAATTAATAATTTATATATTTTTTTCCTGAAAACGACGCATATGCACGTGTATTGAGATGAGGAGATAAATAATAATGAGTTGTGAGTGAAAGAAATATAGTAAAACTGCCCTTGGTAAGGGAGGTATAGGGATCGTGCTATGACCACATTTTAAGGTCCCTAGAATCCAATTTTAACATTTTCACGATGATGTCTGTGCGTATGTTTATATATATATATATATATATATATATATATATATATATATGTGTGTGTGTGTGTGTGTGTGTGTGTGTTTGGGGGTGTGTGTGTGAGAGAGTGAGCCTGTGTGTGTGTGTGCGTGTGCGTGCGTATGTGTGTGTGGATCCTCCGCTCTAACTCATATACAATCATTCAGAAAATTTTGAAACCTTGCTTTTCTGCCTTATTCTAATATGGGAAGAGGCCATTATATTTTGGTGTATATCAGATAGCCGGAAATGACACTTCACTTGAAGCTCAAAATAGATTTTCTTCGAAAAATACCTTCAAAAGTTATTTTTTCAAGATTTGTGTTATTATAAAAATTAAAGATTATTAGATTTTCTACAGATTTGCATAAATACTTTTTCTATATATTTTATGGATAAATTTACAAAATTATCTATAATTTTAATCCCGGAGTCTACGCTTTAAACAAGCAAAACTCCCTGGTTACACAGTTCATATCTCAAATGTATGTAACTGACAGATAAATGTCACTGTCAAAGAACTAATCATTTCAAATTAATAATTGTAACGTTTTAAAAAGAAAATAGTAAATAGAAACCATAGTTATATGGAATGGATCTTAATACAGTTTCCACAATAACTAAATATGCATGTATATTTAAATTAATAAAAATTAAATAGCGGGAGGTTTGGTGTTGGCCACATCAGATTTTTTTATTAGTACTAGTTATTTACGTTATAAGGCTGGGAAGCGAGTTATTATGGTAGAAATGAGAAGTTTACGGACGAGGCGACTTCACGGCCGTATGACGTACAACATTTTATTTCATACTGTCTACGTGTTTTAAAAATTTTATTAATTCAAAACATGTCTATTTAACTTAGGTCACATCATCTTTGAATTTGTGACATTTGTAAGTATTTGTTTTATTGTTTTTATTGCCAAAACTGACACTGCATATAGTTGTCGAAAAAGAATACCGGTTATTTTGTGGACGAAAAGTCAATTTTTTTACTCGTACAATGTTCCAGGCTCTAGCAACAAGAAGTTTTCACCACCGTCGATGGGGCACGTGAGCTTTTTTTTTTAGATTTGGTGAAGTTTTTAATTGTACTATATTAATCGTTCACAAGTTTCAAACTATGTTATTTAAAATAAATTCGTCAGAAATTGAGTTTGATGTTTCTTTTTGTAAAAATTAAACAGTCCGGGACATGTTTCCAGGCAACACTTCCTGGCCCCGGTACCGTAATGTGTCATTTCCCGGACTCAAATTAGCAACGGAAAGTAGTACACAGTGGACAGTATGAATTAATAGTTATTTGTATATCAAGTCCGCGAAATCAAAAAGATTTATTTCAAGGTAGCTACGGGATTGACATTTGATAAATAAAACCAACTAAATCTCAAGTGCCAAAGTGATCTTATTTCGCGACCACTACCATTAGATATCGCGGCCTGCAGTGAGGCTGCGAAATGCTTATTTCGCGTCCGGTTGCACAAAATAGGTATTTGTATATCAAGGCCGCGAAATCACTCTTTAGCGTACCGAGAGAAAAATTGTCGCCGAGGCCGCTTGCGGCCGAGGCAAGACAATCTCGAGGGCGCTAAAGGATTTCGCGGACAAGTTGTACACAATATTTTTTGTGCAACCGTAAAAAATATGTAATTACAAATTTTATTAATTTTAAACAGTTTCAATGTAAATAGAAAGTTAGCTTTCAAGGTGGCTATGGGATTAACATTTGATAAACAAAACCATGCAATTCTCAAGTGTCAAAGTGATTGTTTACCTAATTATTTATTTACCTAAATTCATTTCGCGGCTGTTACCATAACAACGGTCGCGAAATCCAATTTCGCGGCCTGTATTGCGGCTGCGAAATGCTATTTCGCGTCCGGTTGCACAAAAAATATATTAAATAATTTAAATTACACTACCTGCACTTGAAATCTGTTTTCTGTTTACGCTCTCATTTGTCATCGTAAAGTAGGTGTTTTTCGCTCACTCGCAAAATAAATAGCTATTTCTGTATTAAGAGCGCAAAATGGGACATTGTCGATTGAGAGGTTGTTGCCGCGCGACGCAGGAGCGAGGCATTCTCTCGAAATCGACAATGTCCATTTGCGCTCGAAACACACACAAGATTTTTTCTACAGTCGCTATAATGGGGTCCTCCACCGTAACAATAATTTATTTTTTATTTATTTTTACTTATCGGTATTTTCCATTCTTCTTGAGCTATTGTTTCAATCTAATCTAAGCATTTTATACTTTCGTTTTTGTAAATGAATGCCCTATTTTATTTTCACAACAGTGCGGCTTTTTGTTTGGTTATGTAAGTGGGTAATGTGTAGCTACAGTGTCATTAATTCCTGACTAAACGTTTCCATTAAGAATGAAGCCAAGTAACATTTCTCAACATTGTATAGCTAGAAATTTGAGGAGCGAGCGTTTTTTCTACTTTGTCGCTCTAGAGCGGCAAAGTGACATTTTGCGTTGACAAAAGAGAGCGCAAATGGCTACTTTGTATATAGACTGTAGAAAAAAATATTTTTATTTAATTATTTACATTATTAAAATAGATTGTACACTTTTGACAATTTTTAATCTTAATTCCTGAGCTCAAAATTGCATTAGATAAATTTTTCGTTACTTCCTGCTTGCCAGATTTTTTTTAAAATATCGATATAGATAGATAGATAGATAGATAGATAGATAGATAGATAGATAGATAGATAGATAGATAGATAGATAGATAGATAGATAGATAGATCGAAGCTTGAAAAGTAATGGCCCAGTTGCTTAAAACTTTAATCACGGTGTTAACTTTGACAAGGATAATTTTCCAATGTATTTTTGATACGTATCCATGATTAAAATGTGCAGTTAAACACATGATCAGCTAAAAACGTATTATACAACTGGCCTAATATGTGAATTACAAGTGTAAAGTGTCATTGTCGCATACATATTTTCTACAAATCTATCAAAAGTAAACTTTTTAATGTTTGTTTCTAGGGGTTAAAAATGTGAATTTATGACACCAGTGTTAAAAGTGACATCTCATTGTTACTTCTAACACCAGTGTTAAAAATGAACTAGTTACCTTTGTAATGATGAATGAAACAACAAATCGACAATTTTGACATGTCAAAAATTATTAGATAGACAAATTATTTTTATTTAAATAGGGTTTGTAGAAAATGGTTTATATATATATATATATATATATATATATATATATATATATATATATATATATATATATATATATACATTTATTACAAATATTTCACATAAGGGTACGCTGGAATTATTGAGAATAAAAAAATCAAGTAGGCCGTGAAAAACAAAATTTACACTAACGTTAGTAAATTATCGTTATTTATCTGCCATATGAAATAAAGTTCCGAAAGATAAGTTAGAACTAAGAATCAATTTTTTAAAATATCGTTGTGAGTGAAAATATGGAATAACCAGAGACCAGCTTCTTCAGTTCTTTGTGTAAAAAAACATAAAAATAATATAACACCCGCTATACTCACTTGAATTGTCAAAGTGCGACTTTGGCTATTTTTGGAACTTAAAAAAAATGCACGTGGTAGAAGGTCTGAAGAAGAGATTGATAGCAGCAATTCATGATTATTTTGAAAGAATTCCAAAAGCAGATTGGTTAAAAAGCGGAAGGAAAGAGTGGTGAAGTGTATTTTGTTGAAATACTTTGACATACATATTTGAAACAAAATTCTAAAAAATATGAACCAGGTGTCTTATTCTCTATAATAATTCTAGCGTAATCATAATATCTATATAAAATAAAAACCTAATAAAATTAGTATTAATTAAAAAATATAAATATTAACTTACAATGCCAACATAAAGTTTCTAACAATATTACAATGTACCTAATTACTTTGTCAACAAACATTGCATCATGTAAAAAAGTTAATTATAATTTTTACCAGTTTTTTCTCCATCACAATATACTTCCGTTACACACACCAATAAACACAGAATGGTAATTGCTTTGCTCAAACTCATGATGATCGACAAGTCGAACGAGACTGATGCATAGTGCTAGTGCTGTTTATGAACTTATAACGTTTAGAAAGAAATGTGTATGGGATTACCTGTAGATACATAATGCTCAGTAATTACCCATTGGAACAACTTATGTAAATACTTTCATTAACATAATGAAACGCTGTTTTAAAATCTTAAACTTCCAGTTATTTTAGGAAATTCCAAATTATAAAAAATTGAGTCGTTTAAAAGATATGTTATCTCTAGTAGATTGGCTTCACCTTACCTCAGCTCAAAGTGAGATGAGATTGACATGAGCTGAGTTGAGATTTTTGTGATTTAAAAAGAACGACAAAAATAGTGGAATTGTCTGTTAGAAAATCCGAAGTACAGGGTGTCTCATTTTCGATGTTTTTTTAAGCTATCTCGGGTAATATTAACGATAGCGCAAAATCATTTGCACATTCCAGGGTCAACTTTTCCAGAAATGTTTAATAGTCACCACAGGAATTTTCGATCTTCTTTTGTTTCTAAGCTACAGGCAAAAACTCGTTTTTCGCTTATATTGAAAATATCTCATATCTTATTTATTATGATAGTTAGAGAAAAAATGTTTATACAAAAATTTTACCGTTTCTTAAGTAGAATAAAATGGCATAATTAGATTTTTTGAAAACTTAATAATTCTCGAGATATAATACAAACTTATGATTTTTTAAATAGGAACCTATGTTGGAAATAGTCTCATTTTTTGCTTATTTTATAAGCTTTTCAATGATATATAACAAGTCTACATTCTTTTGTTTTAGACATTAATAAAAGACGAATTATTAATTTATTGGGGTGAAAATATCGGAAATTATTAAGAAACAAATGAAAAATCTATTCCAGATCATCATTCGCATATTTCTAATAGTATTTGTTTCAGTTTTATTCATTTTTACCTCTCGCTAAGAGAGGTATTGTATTCATGCTAAAAATCGCATATCCAGATTTTAATGAATAAGCACGTTTTAAGGTCCCTAGTATCCGATTATAACATTTTTACGATGATGTCCGTATGTGTGTGTGTGTGTGTGTGTGTGTGTGTGGGGATGTGTGTGTGGATGTTGGATTCACTATATCTCAAATACTATGAGACTTAAGACATTTTTAACTACGGATTCCTCAATCTAACAATAATGGGAAGAGTCCAGTCAGTTTTGGTAACAATTGGACAACCGGAAGTAGTAGTTACAAGAAAAAAATCGTCTAAATATTATTTATCGAAAATTTATGTAAATACTTATATTAAAGAACGTTAAATTCTTTATTCGATAAATATAAATTCATTATTATATCTTCTATAGATTTAGAGATAAAGAAAGGAATATAAAATAATTTGATGTAAAAAATCTCAGATCAAACTACTACAAGGCAAGAAATTCAAATGTTTCTAATTGACATATAAATGTCACTGTCAAAAATATTTGTATGCCTCTGTCAAAAATATTTGTATATTATTATGAAGATTATGAAAATAAAAAAAAGTCAACAACGCAAAAGATATACGTAAAAAAGAATATAAAAGGAATTTGCGAAAAAATGACGAATATAAAGAAAAAGAAAAGTAGAAAAAGAAAATTTCAGGATATTGAATATAAAGAAAATGTAAGTATTGTACACAATTTATTTTAAAATATCCCATAGATTTTGCAAATATATGTGAGAATTATTTTGTAGTGAGACATGAATATATGTATTTGTATTAAAAATATTTTTCGTTTTATGCGTACAACCAGGTAAAATATCTGGCGAGAGGTTATGTGTTGGCCACATCAGATTTTTTCAATTTATTTACTTTAAAAGCATATTACACCATTTTGTTCGGATCGTGTCAAAGCCAACTGTAACGTCGATAGATAGTAATTTAACTAACCCGAAAATAATTGGTTAAGAATAATTTTGAGAATAAAATTAATAGATATTGAATCAAAATATACAAATGATGATTTGTAATAAATTTTTTCATTTGTTTCTTAATAATTTCCAATATTTTCACCTCAATAAATTAATAATTCGTCTTTTATTAATGTTTAAAACAAAAGAATGTAGACTTCTTATATATCATTAAAAAGCTTATAAAATAAACAAAAAGACGAGACTATTTTCAACATAGGTTCCCATTTGAAAATTCATAACTTTGTGTTATATCTCGAGAATTATTAAGTTTTCAAAAAATCTAATTACGCCATTTTATTCTATTTTACAAACGGTAAAATTTTTATAAAAACATTTTTTCTCTAACTATCATAATAAATAAGATATGATATATTTTCAAAATGAGCGAAAAACGAGTTTTCACCTGTAGCTTAGAAACAAAAGAAGATCGAAAATTTCTGTGGTGACTATTAAACTTTTCTCGAAAAGTTGACCCTGCAATGTGCAAACGGTTTCGCTCTATCATTAATATTACCCGAGGTACCTTAAAAAAAATCGAATATAACAAATTGTCCATATCACTCATGTCGTCATTTAATAATTGCTCCTAAAAATTAAACTTAAAACATGATAAATTTTAAATAATCATTACTTAAACTGCAGCACAATAGCGTTAATTTTCTTCAAATAACCAATAAAATGATAATATTATTAAAGGAATAAACAAATAACCTTTTCAGTGACCAAACTAATTGTATGTGACAGCCAGTGAAAATAATTTTCATTCCCACCGTTCATCTAAGTTTAAAAACTCAACAAGCAGATCCTCTCTAGCTGCCTAAGAATCGGGTGGGGGGAGGAACTCTTCTCACTTCGATCTCACTTTATCTCACTGCATTTACGGCTAAAAGAACGGTCAAAATTAGTGAGACAACTGAGGTAAGCTAAGACGAACTGAGATACCATGTAAAAAGAACGCTATTGTTTTATTAACAATCGAACGCTGTTTTACCATCATAAACTTCCAGTAATTTTAAGATATTCCGAAATTTAAAAAAAATCTTCTCTAAATTCATTTTTGTGAATGTTCATGTAACAAAATACTAAGAATATATTTTTGCAATAGGTTATGTGACCTTTATCAAATTTTGAGAAAATATTAATTCATTGAGTGGCACGGAAATCGGGCCATTTCTTTTTGAAGTGGTAACGTCTTATGAGGGTGAAACGCTAAGGAATTCAGACCTGGCGATTAATAGCTTATTCAGCTTACAAGTTGAGTGCGCACTTTATTGTACTGAGCGTTTTCAGCTTGTCATTGAGTGCAGAATTTAATCAGCTGATGCGTTTTCAGCTTGAGAAAAAGTTGCACCTTGCACTGGCCCATAGAAAATACAAACTAATGTACTGACTCCCTAGGCCTCGGAGGAAAGAATACATGGAGAAAGCATAAACTACGTTTGTTGGTATGTCGAGTGATGGCATAAGGGGGAGCAGCCGCCATCTTAGGATGAACAAACTTTGTATTCTAGTATTACGAAATACAATTGATAACTTATTTTAAACATGTCAGATGCGAACCGTATTTAAATAATGCTTATATTAAATCGTAGGCAACAAAAGGAAAGAGAACAACAGTTTAATTTAATTTTTTAATTTAAATAAACACTTTTTATGCCCAGTTTTATAAAAGATGGATAAGTAAATTACTAGCAAAGTAAAATTTACTCTTACAGTAAAATAGTTTATTCTAGAGATTTTCGTTTTATAAAGCAAGAATAAAAATACTAGCTAAGTAAATCTAGAGAATAAATTACTCCGCCGATTTTCGAGGAAGTAAATTTTATTCTGTGGAATAAATTTGACACATCAACATTAATTAAATTAAATTCATTATAAATTTCATCTCTAGCATTATTTTTACATTTATATATTTATATCAAATATATTTGCTTTGTCTATTTCTGTGTAATTTTTCCCCGTTCTCTCTTTTTTCCATGTTAGTTGACACCTGGCACTTTATAACACACTTTATTTCCTATTTTGAATTTTGGATTTATTTCGTGTCAGGAACATACAGAATACAATATTATTAAAACATTCTGCGGCACATTGCTTGGAATAGATCCTCTTCAGTTGGAGATTAACATTATCGTCAGTAGTGGTTTTAAGGGATACCGTCGAATAATGTTTTATCCTGGTTTTATCAATCTCTCTTATGCTCCAGTAGTGGAAAGATTAGCCTGTATAAGAAACAGTAGCCTGAGTGTACTACGGTATTCACACACTCTTCGTGGAGGCTCTTTTCCTTGTCCCCAGTTAAAATTGTATTTGCAAATTCATAAAAAAAATAAATTTTATTACCACTCTGTCCTATAGGTTCTTAATATAGTGAAAATCAATATAAAATGTATATAATTATAGAAAATATTAAAATATTTATATTCAAAAATCACAAAATAATGTCATGTCTCTGTAAATAAATCACTAGGACAAAATATTTACTCTGCAAGTAGTTATTTTACTCTGTATTTTATTTTTATTTTTTACTCGTCGATTAAATTTACTTTCAAAGTAATAACTCAGCATTTTATTCGATGTTTATAAAACCGGGCATAAGAGTAGTAGAAATAAAATATATAAAATATATAATTAATGTTCAACCAGTATAAACAGTATAAATTTGTTAAACCGTTGTCTACCACTTTTTATATTTCTCTGATCGGGTTTTTAATATAAATGTAATCTAGTTTAAAGGTATTTTTCTATTATTGCTCTGATTATTTGAATTATATGGTTTTCATAAGGGTTTTGTTCCAGTGCATGATTTTACAAATTTTGATATATTATGTTGTATAAACAAGATGTTGTTTTCTCAATAAAAAGGCTTGATGGTCCACGTAACGTATATTTATTTGGAAATACGGGCGTTTCGGATTTTGAGCAAACCCATCCTCAGCTGTACATAATAAATTTTGTTGGAAACATTACAGGAAAATTATATATTATTATAATATTTTGTTACAATTTTCCTGTAATGTTTCCAATAAAATTTATTATTATGTGCAGGATTGGTTTGCGCAAAACCGGAAACGTCCGTATTTCCAGATTCGCGCGTTCATTTCGCCCATCTACTATTAAAACATAAAATGCATAGTTCATATCACAATATTGTCAAACAATGGTCAAACTGTTTCAATGTTTTATAATTTATTTTGAAAAAAAATCATGTTATTTGTCATTTATGTTTAATAAAAATTTCTTCGTGAATATAACGTATAATAACAATATTTCAGCTCTCTAGAACTAACAGTTTGTTGACCACTAGTGAAGACATGCTACGTCACGTACTAAATTTTTAACTTTAAAAATTCATATCTCGCTTATTACGTAAAAATTTTTAGTCGCGTGTTCTATTCTTCCAGAATTTTTTTAATCGACGACCCCTTTACTTTTACTTCAAATAATTCGGATAACTTCAAAGTCTCTCCGTTATATTGTACCTATAATTATGAATTACTTTTACTTAGGGTAAACAAAAGATTATTTCGTAGAACTTCATGATACCATCACGCATAAATACCTACCTATTCAATAGTCATTTTAAAATTCAAATTCTTAAATAAATACTGTTATTTTTGGGAATAATTTATACTTATTTTATTTTATACACACAATAGTCGTATATACAAAGATAATTTCAACTTACATAAATATTTGTATGTCTAATTACAGAAATAATAATTTATTTACACGTAATTTTATAAATCACTTCTAAAATTTTAAAAGTTATATCCTATAATAGTATTTTAATGAGTAATCTTTTCTCATTGTGTGCTTTAATTCCAAGTATTTCAGTTATTAGTTATGGCAAAAAATGACTGATTATCACTTAATTTTAGAGTATCACATATCACTTGAGTTGTAGTTTTAAGTAATAAATAGTAATAATTTATTTTTTAGTTTTCATTCCATAGACTCTACACGAACAACAAGACGGTAGCTTGAATGTTTCTTCTTTCAGTTCACCATTATTGGGATCCAAGGCTAATAGTTTTCTTAGAATATATTTCTGTTTACATTTTGTTATACGAGGAAGACTTTCGTGCATTTTACATGGGGCATCTTCATTCCTAGAACAAAATACATGTTAATTATTAATATACTTAATGAACGTTTCTATGCAATGCATGCACACAGTGCATCATGTTTAGAAATTTATAAATTATGATACGAGTATTAACACAGTCATGCTTCGAAAATCACCTCTACTACGTTCGTCTAAATATTTATCATTATTTATGATAGTATTGTTTTTTTACCTCCCGCTACCCTTAATAAGGGAGGTATAGGGATCTTGCTAAAAATCGCATATGGAGATTTTGGTAAATGAGTACGTTTTAAGGTCCCTAGAATCCAATTTTAACATTTTCACGTTGATGTCTGTGAGTATGTATGTGTGGATCCTTCACTCTACCTCAAATACTATCATTCAGAAAATTTTGAAACCTTTGTATTTATACCTTATTCTAATATGGAAAGAAGCCATTAGATTTTGGTGTAAATCAGATAACCGGAAATGGCACTTTACTTGAAGCTCAAAATAGTTTTCGAAAAACACCTTTAAATGTTATTTTTTCGAGATTTATGTTATTATAAAAATTAAAGATTATTAAATGTTCTACAGGTTTGCATTAATACTTTTTCTATATATTTTATGGATAATTTTATAAAATTATCTATAATTTAAATCCCGGGGCCTACGCTTTAAACAAACAATTCCTTAATTATACAGTTAATATCTCATATGTATGTAACTGACAGATAAATGTCACTGTAAAAGAAGTAATCATTTCAAAGTAACGTTTTAAAAAGAAAATAGTAAATGGAACCATAGTTGGAATGGGACAGTTTTCATCATAAGTAAATATGTAAGTATGTATATTTGAATTAATAAAAATTAAATGGCGGGAGATATTGTGTTGGCTACATTTGATTTTTTATTTTTTCTGCTCTGTAAATCAAATGAAGTATACATTATGCCATTATTTAATTATTAAAAACAAAGAGATCGCGTGACTGAGTGCGTTTTGTGAGCGCTTGTGGCTGTTAATTCGATCGTCAATTTTATTTTAATATCATTTTGTTTAGATACACTAAATATTCATGACTTGCTAACGTTTAAATCAAAATATTTTGGTGTTTAGATAAACCTTTGTACCACCCGCAATGAAAGGTATGTAAGAGAAGAGCGGTATAAGAATTAAGAATTATGCTAAAAATCGAGTGTCTATCTATTTTTCCTTTCTCAAATATCTTTTATCGCGAAAATTGGTTCAAGTAAAAAAGTTAAAATATTTTATTGTCTGTACAGTGGCGTCCGAAAATAACTTTTTCCTCGGTAAATGCTCGAGATATATGTTAACTCAAACTATTTTTTTTTTTTAAATGGAACGTATATTTTATTTTTCCTTAATATTTGGCATTTTTTCTCGCTTGAATAATTTAAGTGTTATTGTGTTTGGTATTTGCTTTATCCCGAAATTTATTTGTTTCCTTCATTTTATATTATATTTAATTATTTAGTATTATTTTGGAGAAATTGGTAAGATTTATATATAAAAATAATCATTTATTTAACAAATTTATTTCTTTAAAAATTTCACAACTCCGGCAGGGGTATGTTGCTGGATAGATCTTGCAGTTCAGTAACTGCCTCTGCAGGACCTATCCGCGGATAAAGGAGAAGGGTTTATGGGCCAGGCTAGCAACCTACCCATGATTAAAAATAACATATGCTAAAAATAATAACAGTAGTCTCGACCTCGGAAACGATTGTCATAAAATAGAAGCGACTAAGAAAAAGATTCAGAAAAAACAAAGAAAAAAAATAAATTCCCCAAAATCGCAATAGGCAACATACCACCAGGAAAGCGACCCCAGAAGAGGCGGGCCCTAAGCTGGATGTCGCCATCATTTGAATCACCTCCTCGGACATTAAAGAGGCCTGTTAATAGCAATGCATTTATAAAGAAGAAACATTTCACCCAGAAAATCAAATCAGTTTTTGTTATAAGATATATTTTACAAGTCGCCTTTAACGTATTATATAGCAATTTATATGAGTTTAGAATGAAAATATCGAGCAAGAAAGACATAATAAAACGAGTTACATACTATACTTTTTCTACAACTGCAAATTAAGAAATACAAAAGCACAATTTTAGGTTTCTTTATTTTACAAAATGACAGTTGGGAGCTGCAATAGGTAATTTCAACCCGTGTTTAATGTTAGTGATTGCTAGCTTTAAGCCATGTCCACTACGTTCGAAGGTAAAGTTTATCAAGTTATATGATTATGTTGTTTAGCACCATGAAAACCAGTTCGTTATCACATTTAACAATAGAAGTAGAAAACATAAGTTAAAGAAAATATTATTAATAAAAACAATAAAGTTTTTTTTAGGAAATAATAACAAAATTCAAGAAAAATTATAATGTGGCCTTGATCTTAATAGTACACTGTAAAGTGCAGCGCCCGCCACCGCCGCTGCTGTCGCCGTCGCTGTCGCAGCCGCGCCGCAGTGATAAGTGAGTGTCTATTTTTAGCGATGACGATAGCCACGGAGGGTCGTGCGTTGTCAACAGACATGTCCGAACCTGCTTAATTACTCGGGTGATGTAATCTATTGTGTTTGAGTTTTTATCTGGAATAGTGTTCTAGTAATTTCTCGAATACAAACGCCGGAGTAGCACTGTTAGCGAAGACATTGGACAGTCTGATATAAATAAGCGTCGCATATTGAATAGTTGGTGATATAAACAGATAGTCGACAAGTGGTAAACATAAATAAATATAGTTGTATAAATAAATGAGTTATATATTGTTTAAATAAATAATCTTAGTGTTTAAGTGTTTTATAATATTCTTAGTCTTAATTAGTGTTTAATATTTGTTTAATCGTAGTGTTTGTTATATTTATCATCTTTTAATTATATTTAATATCTATTTGTCGTTATAATAAACTTTTATTTTAATTCATAATAATTGTCTAATATTTACACTTCACCCAAATAAATAAATAAAAACGTTACAATAATATACAGGGTATTATGTAAGTAATGGGCCATAAGTTCATGGTATGATGAAGAGAATTTAAGGAAATTATAATCTGAAATATATTATGTACCTACAAGTTGTAAAATTTATGGGACATTAAAGTCGACCAATTATGAACCAGTTTCTTAATAAGTTAAAAACTAATCAAAATACAATATTTGTTAGTTGTCATAAATGACATTGAATTTGCAATAAATGGCGTAATATGTAGATATTTAAAAATGCCTGTTACTTTCAGTAATCACGAATTAATCGCCATTAATCAAAAGTGTCTCATCCATATTCCGCTCCGCTTCTTACTTCAAGCGCTCAGAAATGACAAGTGTTGTTGTTTTCACTCAAACTACTGTGATTTTCAAATAATTCTTTATTCAAATAAATAATTTTTATTGGTCCATCTTAAAGAGCTTTTGGGGCCTATTCTATATCTCAGTGGTTAATATTTAACCATTGCTTAAATTTTTTAACCAATCAATTATGTTGACATATAACAAGAAAAGGGATTTTTAGTTGTCTAATCAATAACTATTGGATAAAAATTTTAACCAGTGGTTAAAAATTAACTACCGAGTTACAGAATAGAGCCCTTTATTACTTATACATTGCAGCCTTGTTTATTAAGTGGTAACATATGGCACGCTACTTACATAGCACTCTGTATATAATATGTAAATCAAGAACTGGAAGTAGAATTCAAAGCTAAACAATAGTTTTTATTATAATTAAATACTTAAAAAATTGACAAAATATTTTCTACTTACGCGCACAGTCTAATCTCCACCGCTTGCTTATAATTTCCACTGTTAACTATAAACATCCACTGATCATCTTGATTCTTGCCAGCTTTAGGCTCCTCCAGCTGTGTGATGGAGGCACATAGCGACTTCTCCACGTCCAGAAACCGGGAACCAACGTCTATGTCCAACTTGTCTTCGCCCAGTAGGTGTTTGTAGCGATTTTTATTAGTTTGTATCTTGAACGCTTGTAGAACGTGGCTGTCTGGGTAGTTGAATACGTCGTTGCAGATTGTACGACCAGAGCACTCGGTCATATTCACTGTGGGGGTATATGTTGGGGGGGTTGGTGTTGTTTCTGTAAAAATATTATATTTGAAAGGTATAAATATATGAGAGAATAAGGTGCTTTCGTAAATTCAGCTGAAGCTATCCTACAGGCCCAGGTACGGCAACCGGGAAAATGTTCGGTGGACTGAACCTTAAAATCGGGCCGAGCGGAATAATTATTGTTATTTTTACCGTAATAAATAATAAAGGAAAAAATAGTATATTACTAACCGAGGTGGAAAGTAGAGGTGGGCGCGGGCCGTGATTTTGTCGGGTCACGATGAGTCACGACGTGACCCGCGTGATCGTGAATATAATTTAAATTTTGCGTCGTGATTGGACGTGAGCGTGAGGCACTAAATAATTATCGTGCGTGATTGAAATTTAATCGGGCGTGAATACAAGTTTTCTTCTATTTTTCATTAAAAAAATTGTCAATTTCCATCTTTTACTTTACATTCTTGTTATCTTTGACTTTATATTCTTGTTATTATTGTTATGTCCAAATATGTCATCAATAGTATTTTTTCCAAAAAATAGTGTTATTGTTGTACCCAAAATTGTATACACAGTTGCTCCGCTAAAGATATACAAATCTTTAAGCCCATTTGACACGATCATAATTTTGTTAACAAATTTGTTACCAAATTTATAATGATATTTGTGATGGAATAGAACAACCTATTTGTCCATAAACATTCGTTTCCAATGAAACCAATCTGTTACCTAACTTATTACCAATTTGTTAACAAATTTGATAACAACTTATGACTATGTTAAACAGGCTTAAATGTACATAGAAGCAATTACGTGACACGAACGTGACCCGCCGGGCGTGATCGGGCGTGAGTGCCAAAATAATATCGTGAGCGTGAGTGATCGTGAATCAAACATAAAAAGTCGTGCGTGATTGGTCGTGATTACATTTTTAGTTCCCTGACCGTGCGTGATCGTGAACAAAAAGTTACTCACGTGCCCACCTCTAGTGGAAAGTATTTCATTGTCGAGAGCGAAGATAGCTAACCAAGGCGCGAAGCGCCATGCTTAACTATAGCCCAAGACAATGTAACTTTTCACCGAGGTTTGTATACTATTTTATTCACAATCTGAAATAAAAAATTAATAATTGATATTTAAATAATAATAACCTAACATAAATAAACGAATGGTCTGAGATTGCTTATTTGTCACATGAACTGTTAGTTTGATATCTAACCATAAATTTTGATTTTACGTTTATCTATACACTTATTTTATTTACAAATTCATTCGTTTCTTCACATATAAAAGGTAAAAATATTTGTATTGCGTAATTTAAGCAGCTAAGCTACCAATGATGGGGATATAAATAAAAGTACCAGTTTTAACAAAATAACACATGAACTGTCAGTTTGATTTCTAACCTTAAATATTGATATTCCATTGATTACTTGCATTATTTACAATCATATAGGTATAATCAAAATCTAATGTTCTTTCAAATTATACACGAGTTTTAAATACCAAATTTGAGAAGTTTTGAATCATGTTTTAATATATTTTTTCAAAAAAATCTGTTTTTTGCTTCTTGCAAAGTAGTTTATCAATTTTAAAAAACATCTAGTATGTCGTTCTTATTAATATGAAATACAACATATTAGATTTTGGCTAAAATTAATCAACCAGAATTGATACTTTACTTGAAGCTCTGAAAAGATTCTCGTGAAAAATATATTATGATATACTCCAAAACTTGTCAAATTTCGTATTCACGACTTTTATATAAAGGGGAATAACATAGATTTTTGATACAATTGATGAACCGGAAGTGATACTTTATTTGAAGCTCTGAATAGATTTTCGTAAAAAATATATTGATACAATGGAAAACTTTTAAACTTTGGTATTTAAGACTATATTAATAAGAATGACACGTTATATTTTTTCTAAAATTGATAAATCGGAAGTGATACTTTACATGAAGCTCTGAACAGATTTTTGTGAAAAATATATTATATATTCCAAAACTTGTCAAATTTAGTATTTAAGACTTTTATATAACGGGAAGCAACATATTAGATTTTGGATACAATTGATAAACCGGAAGTGATACTTTATTTGAAGCTCTGAATAGAGTTTCGTGAAAAATAAATTGATACAATCCCAAGATTTTCAAATTTGGTATTTAAGACTTTTATATTAAGGAGAACGACATATTAGATGTTTTCTAAAATTGATAAACCGGAAGTACTACTTTACAAGAAGCTATAAACAGATTTTCTTGAAAAAATATATTAAAACATGATCCAAAACTTCTCAAATTTGGTATTTAAAACACGTGTATAATTTGGAACATAAGATTTTGACTATACCTATATGATAAACCAGAAGTGGTACTTAATTTGGAGCTCTTACCAGATTTTCGAGGAAAAACATAATAAAATATAATCCAATATTTGGTATTACAGACTTTTCTATTTATTGGAACAACAAATTAGATTTTGTGTACGAACGATCAACCGGAAGTGATACTTTACTTTCAAACGTGGAATTGACGGGAGGTCATGTGTTGGTCACATCAGATTTTTTATCATATAAATTGTAAAGAAGCTTTGTTTGTATGTAAATACCCATCACTGATACGCACTGATCTCGCAAAGCTGGGGGCAGCTATTTTGCAACCTCTTGGAAAATGAGATTAACAATAACGAACTTCCCAACTTTTTAAAAGTCAGAAATCGTCATCATGTTACTAACCGATTGTGAATAAAATATTTTTTTAATCTTTCCAGAAACAATTTTAAATTCTTCTTCTTTTTCAAATTGGTATTAATTTTGATTCCGACCAGTCTACCACTAATTGCCTGAGCCTGAGTCGGTGTTAGAACTCGTATCCGGCCTCTTGCTATCCGAAAGCTAGAGATTTGTTAAATGAGGTTACAGATCACATCTACTCGTATGATAGAAGCTTTCACAAAGGCATAAAATTAAATATACGTTATAGTAAATAATTTTGTTTATGATGACGTAATTTGAACACGAAATTACAAAGTTGTTAAGATTATTTTCGTTTTTAATATTTTACTTCTATGTGTGCAACACACGAAATTCTATGTACCATAAAGGCCTAAAATAACCCAAAAAATTGTCTTTATTTTTTAAAGCAAATACTGCAACTGCCATGCTCCTATCAACATTAATTCGTATGGCATCGTTGTGCGTGAAAATATGTGTTTGATCAAATAGCATTTTCAATTCAACATTCTATTTTTGGCGGAAAATAAATGTAAAAGTAATAGATCACCCGCCATACTCACCTGATTTGGATTATGAAGTAGAAGATATTTGTATGAATAATAGATTGACGCTGCAATTCATGATTGTTTTGAAAACATTCCAAAAGATCAGTTTGGAGCTTTTATAAGAAGTGGAAGAAAAGAATTGTGAAGTGTATTATCCGGTATTTATAAAATTAGTTGTAATGATTGTAATAAAGTTTACATCGGTCAAACTAAAAGACAAATTGACACTCGTTTAAAAGAACATTTTTATCATCTAAAAAGCGGCAATCCAGAAAAATCTAGCGTAGCTCAACATATGTTCATTAATAATCACAAAGTTAACAATTCCAATATTAAACTTTTTAAACATATTAATAACGATAGATATTTGGATGCATACAAAAGTTTAATACAATATAAAAATAATTTGATGAACGCAGATCTCGGTCCCATACCAAACTCAAAACTTTTCGATTTAATACGAAGTTAACTTTTATCGGACGAAATTTATCTTAGTTTATAGGTAATCATTCACCTATGACTCCCGTCCCTATATAATCCCAGTTCTCTCCCTTGTTTTTCAGATTTATTAGGACCTCTGGCATGGTTGTATGTTAAGTAATATTGACTACTCTGTTTATATTTCCCTTAAGTACTACTGATGCTGATGATTAAAATTAATTTTAAGGTGAAGGGGTAATTTTATTAGTTTAAGTGTATTATTGTTGAAGGGAACTACTTTGAACATAGTGAAAACAAAATTCTAAAGCAAGTGTGTTATGACTATTCTTTCTAAAGCTACGTTTCCAGCTCTTAACATAGTCACTGTTTTAGTCTTTGTTTTTGTATTTTGTCGTATGTTTTTGTTAGAAGATATTGGCCATTTCCAGCTGTTAACATAAGCACAGTCTTAAGTTTTTGAACTTATAATGTTTGTTCACTCAAAAAGGGAACACATTTATAAAACTCTTTACAATGCTTCAAAAATTATATAGTTATTAATGATATTAATGATGAGTAGTAATTATTACTCAAATTAAGTAATAATGTAGATAATTATTTTGTATAATTCCAAAATAACATTTGAAATAAAGCACGAAATTAATATGGTGAACGAGCCACAATATTTCTAATATTCCACTTTAAATTTCAATATTGTCTGTATATCCATAAGATATGATATAATTTTATTTGGTAAGTGCGGGTAATAAGGCCCACATAAGAATCAATATTTTTTTTTTAAAAAAAAGTTACACATATTTTTGAGAACTTTTTATTTTATAGAAATATATGAACATTAAACTATAAACTGAGATATTACTAATAATATATGAAAAGAACAAAAAAGAAATTTTTTAGTTTTTTAAAAACCTTGTAAATGGGCCTTATTTCGTGCTGAGCAGGTAATGAGGCCCATTCATTTAAGGTGTACAATCCGGGCAAACAAATATATCCTCGTCCTCAAATGTAAGCCCAACGCAATCTTCATGCACCCACGTGAGACACATGTCACACTGACGCATATCACTCTTGAATTCAGTCCCACATAACTTGCAAAACCAATTTTCTTCGGAGTTGGCGCCCAAGTTTTCTCTGGAGGTGGATGCAATGGGCTCTTGTTCAGGGACTGTTGTTTGTTTTTTTCTTTCGGTTGAAGTGACACGTGCTTTGGAGCTCTTCCCAATATCGTTCCTGCTTCCGAAGAGGTTTCTGGTTACTTCCTGGGCCTTATAATTTAGAGCCTTCTTCCTCACTGTAGCTCTCTTTGATTCTTCGGTATTTGGTGTTACTAAGACTTCCGAAAATGAATTGGAAGCAGCCGTATCCTGATTTTGTGATTTTTTTACCCACAAACTTAATGGCTGGTCATCCTCCGAATCCCATTCTTCGACCTCTGAACTTCCTCTGTTGACGAACCAAATTTCTCTGTTGGTAGGGAGACTAGGTGCATAAGCGTAGTCTGGGATAATATTTTTGTTGAACGGGAAAATTCCAGTTGCTCTAAAACCACTGGATATGTTGTTAATTGTCATTGATTTTCCCCAGACAGGAGTGAATATGTCAGAAAATCTTTCTTTGTTCAAATTTCTTCCAGGATAATTTTCCCAGTACTGAAGTAGCTCTTCATCCCAGTAGTGTTCGAAGGATCGGAATACGGCCTTATCCATGGGTTGCAATTCATGCGTTGTGTTACTAGGTAAGCACAACAAGTGGATACCTAATTGCTCAGCTTTGTCCACAATAGATATGTCCAAATGGCAAGAAGCCCCATCAAAAATTAATATTACTGGAGGAGCTGACATGAATTTTGCAAAATGCTCAAGCCATGTCACGAAAACCTCAGTCGTCATACTCCCTTTAGCGGTCATGTGAAGCGCAGAGCCAGCGGGAAGTCCATCGGAAAAAGTTGGTTTCTTTCTTTGGCCTTTGAATAAAATCATCGGGGGGATAACATAGCCCATAGCATTGGCACATGCAACAATAGTTACGTTTTCGGCATGTTCATGGGCTACTAAATGAACCCTTTTTGCCCCTTTTTTAGCTAGAACACTTTGCTGATGATGCAGGGTGAGTCGACACCCTTTTTCATCCATGTTATAGATTTTGTCTGGCCTATTTTTCAATTCTGTCTTTTGAAAAAGAGCATCCAATTTCTTAAAATAATCTTCAACAATAGGTTTGTTCAATTTCTGAGCTCGAGCGGGATTCATGTTTTGCGCTTTTCTTCGAGATAAGTTCTGATGGCGCTTCATAAACGACCTGTACCATTCTCTTCCCGCTAACTTTTTATCTGCATTAAATTTATTTGGAATTCCTCGTTTCTCAACGAAAGAATATACACTTCTTCGTAGAGCTTTGGGAGTCAAGGGAAACCCTCTTTCTGCAAATCGGACAATTTTTGCTTCCAACTCATCTTCTAGTTGTGGAGTTAAAACCGGTGGTCTTCCTAGTAATCGTGAAGCTGTTCCAGACTCTATATGATTCCTCAATGTGCGACGAGGAATTCCGCAATATGTTGCAACGTACCGTTGTGACTTCCCTCTTCCAATCAATCTTAATGCCTCTTGCATATCTTCTTCCGTCCACTTACCACGGATACCTCGACTTTTTCTACCCATACCTATTTACTAAAAGAAAAGTATAATGTAAGAAATTAACATAGTAGCGACAAGAAATAAAGCCCACTTAAAATTTTGGTGGGCCTTATTATCTGTTTTGTCACTACGTCGTAGCCGAGATTATATTCTAAAAATGTACTTTACAAAATCATCAATTTTCTGGGAATACGTTGCCAACATAAGTAATTATACATACCTGTAGTTGTATAGTTATTGGATGACGATTAACTCCCAACACAAATTCACAAAACAACGTAATTACTGTAACTCAAGAAACGAAAGGTGACAGGGAAACACTAGTTCAATTTATAACCGGTAGATGTTATATCTAGGGCGCAGAAACTCTTTGAATGACAGTTTGTTTGTAACAAAAGCAATAGATGACACTACCAGTACTGTATAGTGACCTACCAGGAAACAATGGCAGCTGGGCCTTATTACCTGATGGGCCTTATTACCCGCACTTACATAAAAAATATGATTTTTTTTCTTTCTGTTGTCCATATTTATATTATCTCAACACAAAAATAATAACATAACCACCAAAATAATGACAGATACAACGCGTAGAACTACTGCGCAACATAAAAAGAGATAGCGCTTACATCACTTATCTCTTTCCAACAGAACAGCGACAAAGACTATGACGAAAGTATGAAGCATGCAAACTTTGTGTTTATGCGCTATGACAAAGACAAAGACTAAAGACTAAAACAGTAGCTGGAAACGCTCAAGCCATTATACGTATGACAAACTTTCAAGGTTATGACAAATAACAAAAACAGTGACTATGTTAAGAGCTGGAAACGTAGCTTAAGTCTAGCGTGACCGTATATTGAATTTAATATTTTTTTTTAATAAACTTTAATTTTGAATTTTGTTTTATTGTTCAACAAAAAGGACATTCGAACTATGACAGGTATCTTTACTGGTAATGGTCCTGTAAAATACCATCTAGTTAAGATTGACATAGCTGTAAATAGTATCTGTCGACTGTGAAGAGGACGAAGAATCTTCGGAACATATTGTATGTGAAGTTCATCTGTGGCAGTAAGTAGACAACAATGTAGGTAAAAGGTACATCAAGGCAAATGAGATCGGGAAATTGACTCCTGGAGCAATAAGTGGCTTCATGAGAACTCGATTGACAATTTAAAAATGTTGTTAGGACCTCTGGCATGGTTGATATGTTAAATAATCTTGACTACTCTGTTTCTTTCCCTTGTTGTACTACTGATGATGAGTTCTCGAAATACGTATTTAGTTTTTATTAAATTTAATTTTAAGGTTAAGGGGTAATTATATTAGTTTTAATTTAAAAATGTAATAAATTAAACATTATGGCTGGTAGTATTTACTCAAAATTTTAGTCAGCCTAACTAACCGTGGCTATCATTTAAAAATACATTGGAATGATTAAAAAATAATTTATTTTAATTATAGCTTCATCACCACTAATTAAAGAGTAAAAGCTACCAGTCAATGCAATTAGTGTGCTTTTCTTAAAAAAAAGAAGAACTACGAATTTCCATTTAGCCGAGGGTCTAGCTACGCCACTGTCCAATATTCATGAGTTGTTTTTACCTTCCGTCACCTTTACGTAAGGAAAGTATTGTCTGGTCAAAAAATTCGATGATGAGTTTTCAATGAATAAGCATGTTTTAGGGTCCCTAGAATACGATTTTACTATTTTTACGATGTCAGCATGTATGTTTGAATGTATGGATGTATGTATGTACATACGTATGTACGTGTGTGTGTGTGTGTGTGTGTTTGACGATTTTTCGAATCGCATAACTCCAAAACCATCTTTTCAAAAATTATAATTTTTGCGTATTCCTCTTCTTTACATCCATATATGAAGAGCTGATTAGATTTTAACATGCAGTTTTTCTTGAAAAAACGCTGTTGACTATCATGTTTTCATATTTAAAGTTATTATAAATATTAATAGTTATTTATATATCAAGGCCGCGAAATCACTCTTTAGCGTACTGAGAGAATAATTATTGTCGCCGAGGCTGCTTGCGGCCGAGACAAGACAATCTCGAGGGCGCTAAAGGATTTCGCGGACAAGGTGTACACAATATTTTTTGTGCAACCGTAAAAAATATATAATTACAGATTTTATTAATTTTAAACAGTTTCATTGTAAATAGAAAGTTAGCTTTCAAGGTGGCTATATGGGATTGACATTTGATAAACAAAACCAAGCAATTCTCAAGTGTCAAAGTGATTGTTTACCTAATTTCGCGGCAACTACCATGACAACGGCCGCGAAATCCAATTTCGCATCATGTATTGCGGCTGCGAAATGCTTATTTCGCGTCCGGTTGCACAAAAAGAATATTTTATTCGCTTTACGATTTGATTACATTTTATACTTTATATTCAATGGATGTAGAATTAAAAAATTATTAAGAAAATAAATTTCATAAAGCAGCCAGCTATGCTATAACCATGGAAACATCTACTATATTAAGAAAATTCTGATTGACAGATATGATATTGACATAGTATGTTTGTGTTATCATTTTACTGGAAATATAAAAACTTTCTGTGTGGCATTTGTACAAAATACATGGAAGTGACTTTCTGGAAATATGGAATCTTTTGCAAGAAACTTTCTATGTGCAATTTGTACAAAATACATAGAATCGACGGAAGGTAATATGCTGGTCACATCAAATTTTTTTTATGATTACGTAAAACGAAACTAATTAAATTATTAGTAGCTCAGTTAACGAAGAAAATCCGCGTTTCACTATGGTAACACGATGATAAAGATAAACATTGGAAATTTCTATAAAATTCAAATAAAAAGAAACATAAACATGCATCTCTGTCTGTAATTAAACATTTCATATAACCTTTGACATGTATACATAGATATTTAACATTTTTTTTCTTTTTTTTTTTGTAGGAAGCATGATATAATATTATTTTCGATTGAGATAAATAGTACGAAAATATTTAAAACGACTTTCACGTTTTCTTTCAATCGGTAACCGAGGGTAATAATTTTTTCTAATTATTTATATTAAATAAAATAGATATTAGTTATATTGCAAGATTAATATACTTCACTATTCTTTCCTTGTAATCCTTTGTAGCTCTTCTTATGGAAAATTGAATCCTTTCAAAATAATTATAAATTACAATATTATTCTATACTTACTTCAGAAAAAATTCTTCTATCTCGTAATTTTTTAAAGTCCAAGTCCATATTTTCACACGCAACGATACATTAAAAAATTGATTACAATACAATAATATTTTCCAACAGAAAGAAAAAGGAAATTTCAATTCGATTTTTATTTTAATATACTCACATTTTGAAAACATATTTAATAATAGTAAAAATTCGAACGACAAACAGTACTTATTATTTCGTTTTTCCGACATCATAAAATCGCAAATAATTAACAAAATTTTATAATTTAAATGAAATTTATATTGTTACCACTTTCAAAATTCATAGTCACGATATTGGAAACCGATATAATTTAATACAAAATTGAAGCATGCATATTGTAAATCTTATTTTATACATATAAATACTACAAATATTTCAAATAAATAAGATAATAATTATATTAAAATTAGAATAAACTACATGAACTCTCAATGCCAACATAAAATTTTCTAAGAATATTTCAATATAATTACTTGGTCAACAAACATTGCATCATATAAATAAAACCATTTATTGTGATTTTTTTACCAATTTTTTCTCCATCACAATGTACTTCCACAACACACACCAACACACACAGAATGAGAACTGCATTGCTCCAACTCATGATGTACGACTGGTTGAACGAGACTGACGCACAGCGCTGTTTATGAACGATTATATCTTTTAAAAAGTAATGTGTATGGGATTACCCGAAGATACATACTGTTCAGTAATTACCCACTGGAACAACTTTATGTTTATAGATTCATTACCCACGGAACGCTGTTTTAACATCTTAAACTTTGAGTAATGTTAGGAAATTCCGAAGTTATAAAAATTAGGGTCGTTACAATTTTTTTTCTTTTTGTGAATACTCAAGTATCAAATACCAAAAATATATACAGGAAGTAACAGCTAAACGAGCTACCTAAAATAATTTCTATATTATTAAAGATACAATAAAACAGTATAAGACAATCTTTTAGAAAACCAAGTGGGGCATCCGAATAGAGAAGAGAATATTTTTAAACTTTTAAATTGCAAAAACATGCTTGGTGTAACAGCTAAACGAGCCACCTCAAATAATTTCTATATTATTAAAATACTACAAGACAATCTTATAGAAGACCAAGGGGGACATCTGATTAGAGAAGAATATATTATTTAAACTAGTGGTTCTCAAGTTTCAGCTCAAAGTTATATTTTTTTAAATGGGATGGGGAATTTTTAGGCCCGTTCGAGAGTATATTTTTCTGAATTCAACCATGTAATTCTTTTATATCCTAACATAACAAAAATATTGAGAAAAATTCAATTGAAAATTAAATAAATTTGTTTTTTATAGTCAGTAGTTATGTACGAAAAACAAAAATTGCTATTTGTCAATTTGAATTATTTAAGATAGAAATCAAATAGAACACTGTTTATACAGTTAAATATTTGTGTCATTTTAATTTAAACTCAATTGTTTTTCTTACATAGGCTACTAAAAATAACTATAAAAATTACATATATATTTAAATTTCAATTGAATTTTTCTCAATTTTTGTTATGTAAGGATATAAAATAATGACATGGTTGAATTCAGAAAACATACTCTATCCAATGCATCTAAATATATATATATATATATATATATATATATATATATATATATATATATATATATATATATATATATATATATATATATATATATATCATCCCATTTAAAAATATATAATTTTGTATTGTAACTTAACCACTAGTTTAAATAATATATTCTTCTCTAATCAGATGTCCCCCTTGGTCTTCTATAAGATTGTCTTGTAGTATTTTAATAATATAGAAATTATTTGAGGTGGCTCGTTTAGCTGTTACACCAAGCATGTTTTTGCAATTTAAAAGTTCTGAAATATTAATGAAAATGTATATTTTTTTTTAAATATTCATGTTGAAAAATGTTTGAATTCATGACGTAAACCTACTTTTTTTAGGGCACAAGAATTCGAAATTTTTTACTTAAAGTGTTAAAGGTATTTGAAAATCTTAACTGCAGAATCGAAATGCGAAAAATATTAAAATCGGTTTCTAGAGTAGAGGTGCGAAAACTTTCTGTCCTACAGTCGCAACCTTGAGCCGACAAGATTTTTATCAAGATGTAATTTTCGAGGAGGTTTATAATTTACAAAAACAGTAAGTTACAAAAAAATTGTATATTTTATTAAAACAAAATAATAATTCGCGGATTAAATATTACTCCTGCATTCTAAAATAAATAATCTTAAACACAGATATATACAGGGTATTAATTAAAAAGCGGGCCACACATGGGAAATCAGTTTTTCCTTGCGTTCAAAACTTCCCATTTAATTTAAGACAAAAATGTTTCAAATAAATGTATAGAATTAAATTCTTAAATCACTAATCAGATTTTATTCTTCATGTTTAGTAACCTGTAAAATTCAATTTGAAATTCTATAAATATTGCTCATTTGTAGTGATAGCCATGGAATTTAAACAAAGAAATACATATCGTTTGAACTGTCAGAAATTCGATTTTCAAACAAAAATTATATGCTACCCTAACTCCCTAAAAATATTTTTTCTACAGTCTATATACAAAGTAGCCATTTGCGCTCTCTTTTGTCAACGCAAAATGTCAAATTTCTAACTATACAATGTTGAGAAATGTCACTTGTCTACATTCTTAATAGAAACGTTTAGTCAGGAACTAATGACACTGTAGTTACACATTTACCACCTTCACAAGTCAATCTGACATATAACTGCTCTGTCGGTATATTATATAACCAAACAAAATGCCGCACTGCTGTGAAAATAAAATATGGCATTTATTTACAAAAACGTAAGTATAAAACGCTTAGATTAGATTTAAGCTATAGCTCAAGAAGAATGGAAGGTAACGATAAATTAAAATTAAATATAAAATAAATTGTGTGAACAGTTCTGCTGCCATCTGCAAAAGTTTGGCGTGAACGCTCCCAGTGGACATTTACTTTTCCACTGCACTAGTTTCATGTTCTTGAAACAAATAAATTATAAAAAACATAATTTTCATTACAAAATTGGCATTAAATTTTTGTAAAAACGAAAGCCAAAACAATATCTTGAAATCATATTTGAATACGTTCCTATCTTCACTGCAAAACTGTTGAGTAGTACTGTAAGTACAAAGTGGACATTTTATTAATTTTTTTATGGTGGAGGACTGTAGAAAAAATCTTGTGTGTGTTTCGAGCGCAAATGGACATTGTCGAACAACCTCTCAATCGACAATGTCCCATTTTGCGCTCTTAATACACAAATAGCTAAATTACTGCATAGATTTTATTAATTTTCGTTTTGTAACCTACAAAATCGAAATTACGACAACTCAAACGATATGCATTTCTTTTGTTTTTGTTTAAATTCCATGGTTATACAAATAATCATTATTTATAAAATTCCAAATTGGATTGTACAGTATATTTAAATAATACATACATACATACATCAAATCACGCATTTCCTACTTAGTGGGTTAGCACAAACCCGAAACAATAATAACATCAACCCTAACTTTCTTATTTTAAATGGAATACTATATTTTTTATTTTATCAGTGAATTCAGCTGAAAATTTTACATATGAAAATGAAATAAAAAATGGGGTGTTCCATTTAAAAAATTGAGATTTTTGAACTTCAACTTTACGTTCACGTAGAAATTACAATTTTCAAAAATTGTCGATTATAAATTTGTCATTGTAAACAAAAGTTTTCTTTATAAAACTGTTTTTACAGATTATAGAAATTCGTTTCCATTCTCGAGTAAAGTAATAAAAAAGTGGCTGTTGTTAGTGAACAAATCAAAAATGTTTAATTAAACCGAAAGTAGTTGATCATGAGGAAAATTTTTTAATGGTTTCATATGTAAAATTTTCTGCTGAATTCAATGGTAAAATAAAAAAAGCATTCCATTTAAAATAAGAAAGTTAGGGTCTACTTCCGGTTAAACCGGAAGTGCTACTGTTTTGAAAATATTATAGCTGAAACGGCAATGTCGGAAAATCTCTAGATACCAAATTTCGTAAAATAATATTGAATAGTTTTTAAAATAACGATAGAGTAAGCTCGTCCTGGGACACACTGTATATATATAGTGTGTCCCAGGACGAGCTTACTCTATCGTTATTTTAAAAACTATTCAATATATATATATATATATATATATATATATATATATATATATATATATATATATATATATATATATATATATATACAGTGTGTTCAAAAAAATTCCTAACTCAGAGTAGGCTTTGAACAAAGAAACGTATGTCAATTTAAAAACATTTAATTAAATGTCAATTTGACATGAGAAATTGTCAAACATGTTTTCTAAAGAAAATCAAAGCTTTTCTTCTTGAATCTTTTTTTAGAAATAGAAACAAATTAGAAAACGGCGAATGCCAATATACTGTATCCTTCTTTATTGTCTTTTCTTCTTAAATAGTTATTTATGTAACAAGTGTGTAAAGTAGTACTTTTTTGGTCGAGTGCGATGTTTTACGCATGAGGCGCAGCCGAATGCGGAAATTGTAGCACGAGATAAAAAATACTATTTTACACACGTGTTGCATACAATATTTTTCCTACAACCGAAATGGTATTGATGTTTCTCATAATACTGAGTGTACAGGCATCCAGCAGCTTCAAATACTGTTAGTAGTCTTTCTCATAACACTGTACAAAATGTAACTTAAACACTTGGAAGAATCTCAGACTGACGGTGATTAGTCTTTTATAATGTACAAATTGTACATTTAATATTAATATTAAAAATTAGGTTAGGTTGGAATACATGTCAAAAAAATGTTAATGTTCTTAAAAATTAGATTAGTACTCAATCTGTTAAAAAAATATTAGGTTTGCTTCATTTACAGTGTATATTCATATTTCTTAAAAAAATTATTACTTTCATTATTATTTACTACCTAATTATATACTTGACAGGCAAATTAACCGAATTTTAATGTTGCCTAGCAACGCTTATTTACTTTTCAAGCACTAGTGCGTGAAAAGTACTTTTCACGCACTAGTGCTTGAAAAGTGACACTTTACACACTGTAATGAGTGTGTGAAAAGTACTTTTCACGCACGGTTGTAGGAAAATTATATTTTAAGATCAATTTTGGCAACTTGACTTTTGGATTAAATAATGATAAAACATACGTTTCATTGTTCATAGCCTACTTCGAGTTAGGAATTTTTTTGAACACACTATATATAGGGTCTCTGTCTTAACTAATAACAATTAATTTTTCTAAATAGTAATGTCAAATATTTCTTTCTATTGTTATTTAAGAGTGCGTAGAATAAGATAATCTATGCAATTCGAGTAAATAATGTATTATTTTTATTTATTTAATATTATTTACTTTATAAGAATTGATGCACTCGCCTATGACTCAAAAATCTGCTGGACAAAAAAATGGGACTCCATATATCATACCCATACATTTTCAGATTTGAGATTTTAGATTAATGTGGAAACTATATTAAACTACAAATTACGACCTGTCTAGTTTGTTAACAATCTAAAGTAGGATCTCATGTCATATATTAAATTACAGTTTTTTTTTTATCTATGGAAATTCTTAGAACTTTTTTTATTTCCCATATTTATTTACAATCTGTGAAAGTAGACAATAAGTAAACATTTTAATAAATTAACTAACTATAAACATTGCATGTTTCATATGCTTAATAACGCAAAAATTCTTTAAACGTTTTTTTTTTCGTATCTCTCTTAATAAGCGACATACTAGGCATTTACAGAATTTAAAAGAATATCTGATGTGGCCAGCACATAACCTCTCGTCAATTCCATGTTTAAAATAGCAATGAGCAGTAAAGTACCTATCACTTCTCTGATAGTGTGTAAACAAAATCCAAATTGTTGTTCCAATAAATAGAAAAGTCTGTAATACGAAATTTTGGATTATATTTTATTATGTTTTTCCTCGAAAATCTATTGAGAGCTCCAAATTAGGTACCACTTCCGGTTTATCATAAGTATAGTCAAAATCTAATATGTTGTTTCAAATTATATCCGAGTTTTAAATACCAAATTTGATAAGTTTTGGACCATGTTTTAACATATTTTTAAAAGAAAATCTGTTTATAGCTTTCTGTAAAGTACTACTTCCGGTTTATCAATCTTAGAAAAAAATCTAATAGCCCTATTTTGTAAGAAAGTTGTTATTTCTTAGCAACGTTGTTATTGCAAATAACCAATAATAATTTTAAAATGACATCCTTTACATTTGTTTCCATTGGTTAAAATTTATAGCAATGTTGCTAAGACTTAACAACAAAATAGGGGTGATAATGTCGTTCTCATTAATATAAAAGTCTTAAATAACAAATTTGAAAAGTTTTGGATGATATCAATATATTTTTCATGAAAATCTGTTCAGAGCTTCAAGTAAAGTATCACTTCCGGTTTATCAAATTTATCCAAAATCTAATATGTTGTTCCCTTTCGTATAAAAGTCTTAAATAGTAAATTTAAAAAGTTTCGAATATATAATAATATATTTTTCACGAAAATCTATCACTTCCGGTTTATTAATTTTAGCCAAAATCTAATATGTTATTTCCCTTCATATGAAAGTCTTAAATACTAAAATTGAAAAGTTTTGAATAATATTTTAATATAATTTTTCATTAAAAACTATTATGGGCTTCAAGTAAAGTATCACCTCCGGTTGTCCAATTTTACCCAAATCTAATTAACTCTTTATATGAATGTAGAAAGCTTAAATACGGAAAATAGAAATTTTCGGAAGTTTGTTGTAAGAGTTATCGTAGTCGGTATGACGGGAGGTAACAGGATTTAGCCTGTAACTCAAAAACCAAAGTTAATTGAAAATTTCTATGGCGACTATCACTTTGTCTCAAAAAATATACAAACGGTTTTGCCCTATGGAACAAATTCAATGCATTACGTTTGATAATATTGAAGGTGTCCCAAATTTTTTGTCCAGCAGTGTATTTCCGCAAATAGGTGGCGAAAAAATTAATTTAGTATTCATAATAATATTTTTTTGTTAATTCCTATTACATACCAGTAAATAACTGTATTACTTACAAAGATTTAATATTCATAATGTATTTATAATAAGTTTACAGATAAATACACTCTCCTGGTTGTTATGAGGAAATTTATGATGATAACTTCAATGTTGTCCTTGTGGTACGTATAAAACATATCAATTTTCATTATGATAAAACTATAATGGTTATTTATGCTGCCTATTTTATTATAACTAAAATTTAAAACTAATATTTATTATATACATTGAGGTCACTATTTCGATCGGCATTTTTTAAATGTAATTGCTTTAAATTAAATTTTGTGTTGGAGAATACAGTATTTTCCATTTTAGTCTGCTCTACTCTACTAGTGTTGGGATTATGACCTTGGAAAATATAGGAGTTAAGACTTTCCAACTGTGTAAAATTTTTGAAATAAAACTGAAGGTAAGACGTGACACAAAATTCGTTAAATTAATTATTATATATTATATTAACTATTATTCACGAAAGGTGACTATGCAAGGTCATTTGTGAGCCGTCTGATATAATATTACTTGCAGATAACTTCATTGCATTTCGTATGCCTAGGCGTGCAACATGAAATATTTATGGACACATTTTAACTGAAAAAATAAGAGTAATTTATTTGAAAATTATGTTTCTTTCTAAATAATGCCTTTTTGAATGATTTATGTTCTTCACTTCAAAAACGTAGGCTTAATTATAAACCAAGGAATAATAATTTGATTTAAACGGCAACGCCACTGGGTAAATATTGGCACAGAGGGCAGTGTATACGTCATTATTATTTATAGTGTGTTAGAAAGTAATGCCACTATTTACGTATATCTGTCACACCACATAAATTAAATAAACATAGGTCAAATAATCTTTCTCTTTCTAATACAAAATGTTGCTAAGCTACTGCTGTAAAGTGATGTGTATTTTTTCTTCGAACAAATGACTTTGAATAGTCATCTTTCGTGAATAATAGTATATATATACCGGGTGTTCACTTTTTTTATAGGACATAGGAAATACAATGTTAAAATTTTCATTATGCGATAGTTCGTTCCCTATGAATTTTAGAACAAAAGTGTAAATACAAAAAATGTTCGGAATTAAAAACTGCATCGAACAAGCTTCAATTTATTGATATAATTCGTTCCTGTCATGAGATAAACGTAAAATAAAATTTATAATTTTTAGCTATTTACAGTGTGCTATGGAAAACAAAACATTTGTCATTGTCATTAAATTATTACAAAGAGGAATAACACTTCCTGTTTCATTAAAAAGGTTTATAATTCTGCTAATAGTCCCACGTGCAGGAATAGGCCGGGCCTGATAAATTGCACTAAATAAATTTCTCACTTGATTTAACGAATTTCCAGCCAAATGCCATTTTATCCATTGAATTTTTTTAGAGATAGTATTGTATCCATAATTACTGATAAATAATTTAAATGAAGGCAATAATTATTAAATCTTTACGACAATAACAAATGTCATCTGTCAAAATCAAACAGTACGACTGTTTGAATTGTATGTTTTGTTTTCCATGGCACACTGTAAATAGCTAAAAATTATAAATTTTATTTTACGTTTATTTCATGACAGGAACAAATTTTATCAATAAATTGAAGCTTGTTCGATGCAGTTTTTATTTCTGAACATTTTTTGTATTTACACTTTTTTTCTAAAATTCATAGGAAACGAACTATCGCATAATGAAAATTTTAACATTGTATTTCCTGTCCTATAAAAAAAGTGAACACCCGGTTTATATATATATATACAGGGTGTTAATTAAAAAGCGGGCCATGGGCGTTTAACATGGGAAATCAGTCGTTACAATTTTTTTTCTTTTTGTGAATACTCAAGTATCAAATACCAAAAATATATACAGGAAGTAACAGCTAAACGAGCTACCTAAAATAATTTCTATATTATTAAAGATACAATAAAACAGTATAAGACAATCTTTTAGAAAACCAAGTGGGGCATCCGAATAGAGAAGAGAATATTTTTAAACTTTTAAATTGCAAAAACATGCTTGGTGTAACAGCTAAACGAGCCACCTCAAATAATTTCTATATTATTAAAATACTACAAGACAATCTTATAGAAGACCAAGGGGGACATCTGATTAGAGAAGAATATATTATTTAAACTAGTGGTTCTCAAGTTTCAGCTCAAAGTTATATTTTTTTAAATGGGATGGGGAATTTTTAGGCCCGTTCGAGAGTATATTTTTCTGAATTCAACCATGTAATTCTTTTATATCCTAACATAACAAAAATATTGAGAAAAATTCAATTGAAAATTAAATAAATTTGTTTTTTATAGTCAGTAGTTATGTACGAAAAACAAAAATTGCTATTTGTCAATTTGAATTATTTAAGATAGAAATCAAATAGAACACTGTTTATACAGTTAAATATTTGTGTCATTTTAATTTAAACTCAATTGTTTTTCTTACATAGGCTACTAAAAATAACTATAAAAATTACATATATATTTAAATTTCAATTGAATTTTTCTCAATTTTTGTTATGTAAGGATATAAAATAATGACATGGTTGAATTCAGAAAACATACTCTATCCAATGCATCTAAATATATATATATATATATATATATATATATATATATATATATATATATATATATATATATATATATATATATATATATATATATATCATCCCATTTAAAAATATATAATTTTGTATTGTAACTTAACCACTAGTTTAAATAATATATTCTTCTCTAATCAGATGTCCCCCTTGGTCTTCTATAAGATTGTCTTGTAGTATTTTAATAATATAGAAATTATTTGAGGTGGCTCGTTTAGCTGTTACACCAAGCATGTTTTTGCAATTTAAAAGTTCTGAAATATTAATGAAAATGTATATTTTTTTTTAAATATTCATGTTGAAAAATGTTTGAATTCATGACGTAAACCTACTTTTTTTAGGGCACAAGAATTCGAAATTTTTTACTTAAAGTGTTAAAGGTATTTGAAAATCTTAACTGCAGAATCGAAATGCGAAAAATATTAAAATCGGTTTCTAGAGTAGAGGTGCGAAAACTTTCTGTCCTACAGTCGCAACCTTGAGCCGACAAGATTTTTATCAAGATGTAATTTTCGAGGAGGTTTATAATTTACAAAAACAGTAAGTTACAAAAAAATTGTATATTTTATTAAAACAAAATAATAATTCGCGGATTAAATATTACTCCTGCATTCTAAAATAAATAATCTTAAACACAGATATATACAGGGTATTAATTAAAAAGCGGGCCACACATGGGAAATCAGTTTTTCCTTGCGTTCAAAACTTCCCATTTAATTTAAGACAAAAATGTTTCAAATAAATGTATAGAATTAAATTCTTAAATCACTAATCAGATTTTATTCTTCATGTTTAGTAACCTGTAAAATTCAATTTGAAATTCTATAAATATTGCTCATTTGTAGTGATAGCCATGGAATTTAAACAAAGAAATACATATCGTTTGAACTGTCAGAAATTCGATTTTCAAACAAAAATTATATGCTACCCTAACTCCCTAAAAATATTTTTTCTACAGTCTATATACAAAGTAGCCATTTGCGCTCTCTTTTGTCAACGCAAAATGTCAAATTTCTAACTATACAATGTTGAGAAATGTCACTTGTCTACATTCTTAATAGAAACGTTTAGTCAGGAACTAATGACACTGTAGTTACACATTTACCACCTTCACAAGTCAATCTGACATATAACTGCTCTGTCGGTATATTATATAACCAAACAAAATGCCGCACTGCTGTGAAAATAAAATATGGCATTTATTTACAAAAACGTAAGTATAAAACGCTTAGATTAGATTTAAGCTATAGCTCAAGAAGAATGGAAGGTAACGATAAATTAAAATTAAATATAAAATAAATTGTGTGAACAGTTCTGCTGCCATCTGCAAAAGTTTGGCGTGAACGCTCCCAGTGGACATTTACTTTTCCACTGCACTAGTTTCATGTTCTTGAAACAAATAAATTATAAAAAACATAATTTTCATTACAAAATTGGCATTAAATTTTTGTAAAAACGAAAGCCAAAACAATATCTTGAAATCATATTTGAATACGTTCCTATCTTCACTGCAAAACTGTTGAGTAGTACTGTAAGTACAAAGTGGACATTTTATTAATTTTTTTATGGTGGAGGACTGTAGAAAAAATCTTGTGTGTGTTTCGAGCGCAAATGGACATTGTCGAACAACCTCTCAATCGACAATGTCCCATTTTGCGCTCTTAATACACAAATAGCTAAATTACTGCATAGATTTTATTAATTTTCGTTTTGTAACCTACAAAATCGAAATTACGACAACTCAAACGATATGCATTTCTTTTGTTTTTGTTTAAATTCCATGGTTATACAAATAATCATTATTTATAAAATTCCAAATTGGATTGTACAGTATATTTAAATAATACATACATACATACATCAAATCACGCATTTCCTACTTAGTGGGTTAGCACAAACCCGAAACAATAATAACATCAACCCTAACTTTCTTATTTTAAATGGAATACTATATTTTTTATTTTATCAGTGAATTCAGCTGAAAATTTTACATATGAAAATGAAATAAAAAATGGGGTGTTCCATTTAAAAAATTGAGATTTTTGAACTTCAACTTTACGTTCACGTAGAAATTACAATTTTCAAAAATTGTCGATTATAAATTTGTCATTGTAAACAAAAGTTTTCTTTATAAAACTGTTTTTACAGATTATAGAAATTCGTTTCCATTCTCGAGTAAAGTAATAAAAAAGTGGCTGTTGTTAGTGAACAAATCAAAAATGTTTAATTAAACCGAAAGTAGTTGATCATGAGGAAAATTTTTTAATGGTTTCATATGTAAAATTTTCTGCTGAATTCAATGGTAAAATAAAAAAAGCATTCCATTTAAAATAAGAAAGTTAGGGTCTACTTCCGGTTAAACCGGAAGTGCTACTGTTTTGAAAATATTATAGCTGAAACGGCAATGTCGGAAAATCTCTAGATACCAAATTTCGTAAAATAATATTGAATAGTTTTTAAAATAACGATAGAGTAAGCTCGTCCTGGGACACACTGTATATATATAGTGTGTCCCAGGACGAGCTTACTCTATCGTTATTTTAAAAACTATTCAATATATATATATATATATATATATATATATATATATATATATACAGTGTGTTCAAAAAAATTCCTAACTCAGAGTAGGCTTTGAACAAAGAAACGTATGTCAATTTAAAAACATTTAATTAAATGTCAATTTGACATGAGAAATTGTCAAACATGTTTTCTAAAGAAAATCAAAGCTTTTCTTCTTGAATCTTTTTTTAGAAATAGAAACAAATTAGAAAACGGCGAATGCCAATATACTGTATCCTTCTTTATTGTCTTTTCTTCTTAAATAGTTATTTATGTAACAAGTGTGTAAAGTAGTACTTTTTTGGTCGAGTGCGATGTTTTACGCATGAGGCGCAGCCGAATGCGGAAATTGTAGCACGAGATAAAAAATACTATTTTACACACGTGTTGCATACAATATTTTTCCTACAACCGAAATGGTATTGATGTTTCTCATAATACTGAGTGTACAGGCATCCAGCAGCTTCAAATACTGTTAGTAGTCTTTCTCATAACACTGTACAAAATGTAACTTAAACACTTGGAAGAATCTCAGACTGACGGTGATTAGTCTTTTATAATGTACAAATTGTACATTTAATATTAATATTAAAAATTAGGTTAGGTTGGAATACATGTCAAAAAAATGTTAATGTTCTTAAAAATTAGATTAGTACTCAATCTGTTAAAAAAATATTAGGTTTGCTTCATTTACAGTGTATATTCATATTTCTTAAAAAAATTATTACTTTCATTATTATTTACTACCTAATTATATACTTGACAGGCAAATTAACCGAATTTTAATGTTGCCTAGCAACGCTTATTTACTTTTCAAGCACTAGTGCGTGAAAAGTACTTTTCACGCACTAGTGCTTGAAAAGTGACACTTTACACACTGTAATGAGTGTGTGAAAAGTACTTTTCACGCACGGTTGTAGGAAAATTATATTTTAAGATCAATTTTGGCAACTTGACTTTTGGATTAAATAATGATAAAACATACGTTTCATTGTTCATAGCCTACTTCGAGTTAGGAATTTTTTTGAACACACTATATATAGGGTCTCTGTCTTAACTAATAACAATTAATTTTTCTAAATAGTAATGTCAAATATTTCTTTCTATTGTTATTTAAGAGTGCGTAGAATAAGATAATCTATGCAATTCGAGTAAATAATGTATTATTTTTATTTATTTAATATTATTTACTTTATAAGAATTGATGCACTCGCCTATGACTCAAAAATCTGCTGGACAAAAAAATGGGACTCCATATATCATACCCATACATTTTCAGATTTGAGATTTTAGATTAATGTGGAAACTATATTAAACTACAAATTACGACCTGTCTAGTTTGTTAACAATCTAAAGTAGGATCTCATGTCATATATTAAATTACAGTTTTTTTTTTATCTATGGAAATTCTTAGAACTTTTTTTATTTCCCATATTTATTTACAATCTGTGAAAGTAGACAATAAGTAAACATTTTAATAAATTAACTAACTATAAACATTGCATGTTTCATATGCTTAATAACGCAAAAATTCTTTAAACGTTTTTTTTTTCGTATCTCTCTTAATAAGCGACATACTAGGCATTTACAGAATTTAAAAGAATATCTGATGTGGCCAGCACATAACCTCTCGTCAATTCCATGTTTAAAATAGCAATGAGCAGTAAAGTACCTATCACTTCTCTGATAGTGTGTAAACAAAATCCAAATTGTTGTTCCAATAAATAGAAAAGTCTGTAATACGAAATTTTGGATTATATTTTATTATGTTTTTCCTCGAAAATCTATTGAGAGCTCCAAATTAGGTACCACTTCCGGTTTATCATAAGTATAGTCAAAATCTAATATGTTGTTTCAAATTATATCCGAGTTTTAAATACCAAATTTGATAAGTTTTGGACCATGTTTTAACATATTTTTAAAAGAAAATCTGTTTATAGCTTTCTGTAAAGTACTACTTCCGGTTTATCAATCTTAGAAAAAAATCTAATAGCCCTATTTTGTAAGAAAGTTGTTATTTCTTAGCAACGTTGTTATTGCAAATAACCAATAATAATTTTAAAATGACATCCTTTACATTTGTTTCCATTGGTTAAAATTTATAGCAATGTTGCTAAGACTTAACAACAAAATAGGGGTGATAATGTCGTTCTCATTAATATAAAAGTCTTAAATAACAAATTTGAAAAGTTTTGGATGATATCAATATATTTTTCATGAAAATCTGTTCAGAGCTTCAAGTAAAGTATCACTTCCGGTTTATCAAATTTATCCAAAATCTAATATGTTGTTCCCTTTCGTATAAAAGTCTTAAATAGTAAATTTAAAAAGTTTCGAATATATAATAATATATTTTTCACGAAAATCTATCACTTCCGGTTTATTAATTTTAGCCAAAATCTAATATGTTATTTCCCTTCATATGAAAGTCTTAAATACTAAAATTGAAAAGTTTTGAATAATATTTTAATATAATTTTTCATTAAAAACTATTATGGGCTTCAAGTAAAGTATCACCTCCGGTTGTCCAATTTTACCCAAATCTAATTAACTCTTTATATGAATGTAGAAAGCTTAAATACGGAAAATAGAAATTTTCGGAAGTTTGTTGTAAGAGTTATCGTAGTCGGTATGACGGGAGGTAACAGGATTTAGCCTGTAACTCAAAAACCAAAGTTAATTGAAAATTTCTATGGCGACTATCACTTTGTCTCAAAAAATATACAAACGGTTTTGCCCTATGGAACAAATTCAATGCATTACGTTTGATAATATTGAAGGTGTCCCAAATTTTTTGTCCAGCAGTGTATTTCCGCAAATAGGTGGCGAAAAAATTAATTTAGTATTCATAATAATATTTTTTTGTTAATTCCTATTACATACCAGTAAATAACTGTATTACTTACAAAGATTTAATATTCATAATGTATTTATAATAAGTTTACAGATAAATACACTCTCCTGGTTGTTATGAGGAAATTTATGATGATAACTTCAATGTTGTCCTTGTGGTACGTATAAAACATATCAATTTTCATTATGATAAAACTATAATGGTTATTTATGCTGCCTATTTTATTATAACTAAAATTTAAAACTAATATTTATTATATACATTGAGGTCACTATTTCGATCGGCATTTTTTAAATGTAATTGCTTTAAATTAAATTTTGTGTTGGAGAATACAGTATTTTCCATTTTAGTCTGCTCTACTCTACTAGTGTTGGGATTATGACCTTGGAAAATATAGGAGTTAAGACTTTCCAACTGTGTAAAATTTTTGAAATAAAACTGAAGGTAAGACGTGACACAAAATTCGTTAAATTAATTATTATATATTATATTAACTATTATTCACGAAAGGTGACTATGCAAGGTCATTTGTGAGCCGTCTGATATAATATTACTTGCAGATAACTTCATTGCATTTCGTATGCCTAGGCGTGCAACATGAAATATTTATGGACACATTTTAACTGAAAAAATAAGAGTAATTTATTTGAAAATTATGTTTCTTTCTAAATAATGCCTTTTTGAATGATTTATGTTCTTCACTTCAAAAACGTAGGCTTAATTATAAACCAAGGAATAATAATTTGATTTAAACGGCAACGCCACTGGGTAAATATTGGCACAGAGGGCAGTGTATACGTCATTATTATTTATAGTGTGTTAGAAAGTAATGCCACTATTTACGTATATCTGTCACACCACATAAATTAAATAAACATAGGTCAAATAATCTTTCTCTTTCTAATACAAAATGTTGCTAAGCTACTGCTGTAAAGTGATGTGTATTTTTTCTTCGAACAAATGACTTTGAATAGTCATCTTTCGTGAATAATAGTATATATATACCGGGTGTTCACTTTTTTTATAGGACATAGGAAATACAATGTTAAAATTTTCATTATGCGATAGTTCGTTCCCTATGAATTTTAGAACAAAAGTGTAAATACAAAAAATGTTCGGAATTAAAAACTGCATCGAACAAGCTTCAATTTATTGATATAATTCGTTCCTGTCATGAGATAAACGTAAAATAAAATTTATAATTTTTAGCTATTTACAGTGTGCTATGGAAAACAAAACATTTGTCATTGTCATTAAATTATTACAAAGAGGAATAACACTTCCTGTTTCATTAAAAAGGTTTATAATTCTGCTAATAGTCCCACGTGCAGGAATAGGCCGGGCCTGATAAATTGCACTAAATAAATTTCTCACTTGATTTAACGAATTTCCAGCCAAATGCCATTTTATCCATTGAATTTTTTTAGAGATAGTATTGTATCCATAATTACTGATAAATAATTTAAATGAAGGCAATAATTATTAAATCTTTACGACAATAACAAATGTCATCTGTCAAAATCAAACAGTACGACTGTTTGAATTGTATGTTTTGTTTTCCATGGCACACTGTAAATAGCTAAAAATTATAAATTTTATTTTACGTTTATTTCATGACAGGAACAAATTTTATCAATAAATTGAAGCTTGTTCGATGCAGTTTTTATTTCTGAACATTTTTTGTATTTACACTTTTTTTCTAAAATTCATAGGAAACGAACTATCGCATAATGAAAATTTTAACATTGTATTTCCTGTCCTATAAAAAAAGTGAACACCCGGTTTATATATATATATATACAGGGTGTTAATTAAAAAGCGGGCCATGGGCGTTTAACATGGGAAATCAGTTTTTCCTTGCGCAAAAGTTCCCAATTAATTTTAGGCAAAAGTGTTTCAAATAAAAGTTGTAGATAATTAAATTCTACACCAGCATCACTAAACAGATTTTATTTTGCAATTTAGTAACCTGTAAAATCCAAATTGAAATTCTATAAATATTGCTCATTTGTAGTGATAGCCATGGAATTTAAACAAAATTACAAAGAAATTCATATCGTTTGAACTGTCAGAAATTCGATTTTCAAATAAAAATTACCGATAATTATATTCTATCGTAAGTCCTTAAAAATATTTTGTTTTTATAATCTACATCTAAATTATTTCTTAGATTTTATCTATTTTTATTTTGTAACTGCAAAATCGAAATTCTGACAATTCAAACGATATGCATTTCTCTGTAATTTTGTTTAAATTTCATGGCTATCACTACAAATGAGTAATATTTATAAAATTTCAAATTGGATTTTACAGGTTACTAAACATGCAAAATAAAATCTGTGTAGTGATGCTAGTGTAGAATTTAATTCTCTACAACATTTATTTGAAACATTTTTGTTTAAAATTACATGGGAAGATTTGCGCAAGGAAAAACTGATTTCCCATGTTAAACGCCTATGGCCCGCTTTTTAATTAACACCCTATATATATACATATATATTAATTTAACGAATTTTGTGTCACGTCTTACCTTCAGTTTTACTTTGCTACTGACTAAAGTTGTTTACATCTGTCAATGTCATTATTTCTGCCAAAAATTTATGTTGATGTGGGTTAATTAGTGACAGTTGTTACTTTCAGAGAACTAGTTGTACCTTGTCAAAGGAAAAATCTGTTGTTATAAACATTTTGAATAAATATGCTTTATTTTAATAAAAATGACAAGTGTTTCTTACACTTTCATGTAATACAGAACTACATATAAATATATGATTTTTTTAAAATAAATAAATAAAATAAATATAAATATATCACCACGGCATATTACCCATTGCAGCTTATTTTTAAAAGTTTTGAATAATATAAAATTATATTCTTTTTGCTTGGTAGACTGTAACAAAATTGACGTTGTGACGTCATATCGTTATAGTATAGTAGTATAGTAAGTATAATGGTTTTTATTAAAATCAGAATGACAAGTTTTATATTTTAAAAATATATTGGTACAAAATTATTTAAAGTTAGTCATTTTCATAATACGACGAAATATATGCACCTTTTTTTACCTCCCGCTACCCTTGGTAAGGGAGGTAAAGGGATCGTGCTAAAAATTGCATAACGAGATGTTTGTAGATAACCAAGTTTTAAGGTTCCTAGAATTCAATTTTAACACTTTCACGATGGTGTCAAATACTATTACTCGGAAAATTTTGTATTTCGACCTATTTCTAATAGGCAAAGAGCCCATTAGATTTTGGTGTAAATCGGAATCGGATAACCGGAAATGGCACTGTATTTGAAGTTCTAAATAGTTTTTCCTCGTCATTTTTTCGAGAATTGTTATTATAAAAATTAAAGATTGCTAAATTTTATACAGGTTCGCACTAATACTTTTTCTATATATTTTACGGATAAATTTATAAAATTACCTATAATATAAATCTCGGAACCTACACTTTAAACAAACACAACTTTTTGGTTACACAGTGCATATGTCAAATGTATGTAACTGACAGATAAATGTCACTGTCAAAGAACTATACCTTGTTCCATTTAAGCCATTCAGTATTGCGGATCGTAGGGAATAGTTTGGACACCTCTGATTGGTTGAAATTAGAGATAAGAGACAAGTTTACCCAATGTAATTTCGGCTACTTCAGATTTGCGCTGTTGCCAGCGCCATCTACTGAATGGCTTAAATGGAACAGAGTCTAATTCCAAATTAATAATAGTAACGTTTTAAAAAGAAAATAGTAACTAGAACCATAGTTATATATGGAATGGAACTTAATTTAATTCCAGCATAAGTAAATATGTAAGTATGTATATTTATATTAATAAAAATTAAATGGCGGTAGGTATTGTGTTGGCCACATCAGATTTTTTAGTATCGGACCCCATTGGACATTTTGAGCGCCAGTAGGCCATCTCTGAAATGTGCTTCTCTTATTTTCAAATAGCTCCTAAACTATTAATAATCAGGAAAAATGTTTTAAATGTAAAAGAATATTTGTGGGCAACAAATATTCTCGAACAGCGCTAGATGGGCAATCTAGCGCTGTTCGAAAATATTTTTTCGTACCTCCGTCCAATTTGACTAGTATTACAGACCTCAAAATCGTCCAGAAATGCGCTGTTGCTGATCTAGGCCAGCAAAAGGAGTTGGCATTACTGTTCTGGTGATATGTCAATTTAAGATTATTTTCAACACAAGAATTAGCAAAATTTTTACAAATTTTAGGGCTAAATCTTTAATTATTGTAACTTAAATAACTAAATTTTGTTATAAAAATAATAATATGCTTACATTGCTGTCATCCTGTATAGATTAATTATAAGTTCCAACTTTAGGACTAATTTGTTTCGTTTGTTTTGTAACTACAACTAACTTCACGTGATACAATTGAGTTTCCGCTATCTGTCATTGAAAATATGCGAAAGTATATAAAATATATATAACTAATGTTTGTATGATATATTTTCAATAAATATAAAATAATTACGCATTTTAAGCTCAAATGTAAGTAATTATATTTAAACTTGCAATGCAAAACCGATACAAATATATGTTCATTTTTTTAGGTTATGTAAAAGTGTTGAGAAATATACGAAGAATTTATGGAGATGTCGGCACAAAAAATCTTGTGTATCACACGCCCAGAAACTGTTTTGCGAGATCTCGTATTTGCAGGCCTCGCTTTCAGCTCGGCCTGTCAAACTAAACTCGTTCTCGCAAATATTCAGTTTCTGGACTAGTGATACAAATAACTATTATGGCACTTGATTTCTGAGACAAAATTTAATTTTTTAAAATGGAATCCATATTTGACTTACTTAAAAAAAATATTTTCTTCGTCTTTCAACTAATATGCAACATATGTTTTAGAATTGTTTTACTTCAACATTTATTTTAAAAAAATCAATGTTCTTATAGGTTTCGAAATAACGGTGGCAGTTAAAAGAGGTCACACAAACCTCAAATGAATCTTACAGCTTTTTAATTATAAGAAAATCATGTGTACCATGTAAAACTTCTTTTAAATGGTTATTTATCTGTTATTAAAATTTGCGAAAATTAAGTTAGTTAGAAGTTAGTTTTCATTTTTCAAAGTAGTTATTAGTGAAAATAAAGAATTAACCAGAGAGTAATAGAATTTTCAACACTTCAGCTTTTTACAAAAAATGGCTATTGTGGTCTAAAAAAATTACGGGGTAGAAGAGATTGATGTTACAATTAATGATTATTTTGAAAGCATTTCAAAAGAATGATTGGAAGCTTTTAAGAAGTGGAATGAAAGAATGGGGAAATGTATTACTCATGAAGGGAATTATTCTGAACATAATAAAATAATAAAAATTCTATCGTGACCGTCGATCACATTTCATGCTGTTCTAAGTTCCATTTTCTTTTAAAATATTTCATATCAATCTCTGTCATATATCGAATGAGCTTTGAAATACATAAAAAAGAAATATTAAACATCCATGCTGCAAGTCAAACTAGCTGCATTTTAATACGTAAAAAGAATGTGTTCGGCATCGGACAATCCCAGCCATCATCACTATAAATTTCCTATTTAGTTTCTTTCCTCATCTGTGTAATTCTTTGAATTTACACCTCATTAACATAAATGAATGTAATAAACCACTTGTCTTATATTCAATTTCACACTTTGGTGAACGCGCCGACGCGTGTTCTAACTGATAAAAACATATTAAAAGCTACATAGAATTAGGTCCTTAGACATTATTATTGCTTAAAAACTACATATATAAATCCAAAAACTATGAAACTTATACCTACTTTGTAATATTTTTGTATTTTTTATTTATTTATTATACAGGCTGTTACGTAAGTAATATGCCATAGTTCATATTACGATAAAAAGAATTGAAAGAAGTTATAGGGGCCTATTCTGTAACTCGGTGGTTAATTTTTAACAACTAGTTAAAAATTTTATTCAATAGCTTTTGATTTGACAATTAAAAATCAATTTTTTTGTTATATATCACCGTACTTGATTGGTTAATTTTTTTAACCAGTTGTGAAAAATTAACCAGAGTTACAGAATAGGTCCGATTGTAGTTTTCACTCAAAATACTGTGATTTTTTAATAATTCTTTATTCAAATAAATTATTGTTATTGGTCCATCTTTAAGTGATTTTACAATTGCAACAAGCACATTAGAAAAGAAATTATTGCAGATTACGGTACATTGCCACCTTGTTTTTTAAGTGGTAACGTATGGCGCGTTACTAACACCCTGTATTTTACTTGAAACTTGCATGAAAATGAACAGTTGCCTGACTATATAGACTCATGAACGTTTTGTTATTATCAAATTTTAAATAATAAATGATAATTTTTCCATATTGAATCGTAATATGAGGGATTATTACACAAACATATTATACAAAATAAAAACTAGTTTAATCAATCTTACAATTTAATCTATGTACCTATTCCAAGAAAATAAATTGCCGTCAGCCGTCATGAATTATATTTTTCGGAACATATTATATATGAAGAGAATTGGAAAATCCATGGCAAGAATCTTTATCTGTTTGTAAGCAATATAGATAATTATGTAAAAATTAAACTGACGGGAGATAATGTGCCGACCATTAGAAATTGAACTATTAATCTGTTGCGAGTCAAATTAATCGCTAAATTTGATTACAAATTTCACTTAAAGCAGATTTCACTTTCCTTCATTAGATATTCTCACAGCAAGTGAAATTGTTTGCTGAATGTAAATTGTTTTGCAAGAACGTATTCATATAAGGTATTGTAAATAGAAAATTGTGCAAATTAAAAACTATAATACATTTTAAAGTGGAAATTTTGCTAATAAAAAATGATTTTTTTATTTCATTATTTATTTACAATCTGTCAAAGTAGACAATAACTAAATATTTTAACAAATTAAAAGTATCTTGTAGAAAACATGTCCAGCGACATATTCTCCTTATGCTAATATTAATATAAGAAGAATAATGAAGTCATAAAAACAACAATAACAATATAAGTAATGTAACTAAAATGTATGTACATAAAAAAGGAATGTGTAAAATACTACTACTACATATAGTGTAGCGGTAGTATAAGAGATACTCTGTTCCATTCGAATTATTGTAACTTTTGGCATATATGTATACGTGTAGTCTACTCGTGAGGTATAAAAATAAGGCTTTATTTTATAAAAGGTCGGGCATTTTTGATTTTTCGATGTTTTAAATTTTAGAGGTGTTAATAACAAATCCAAGTTTTCAACCTTGGTGCACTTCCAGAACGCCACCATCTTGAAAAAATGATGCATATAATCATTTTTTTAAATATTACCTCACCTGAGGCTAATAGAGCAAAAATAGTTAGATATTATAAGTTTTTTAGAAGACAAAATTCGCTACAACTTAGGTATAGACATTTTTTCCTACAGCTAACAGATAGCGAGCTACAGGAGCGCTTAAAATAATTAGACATTTCAAAAAACTAAATTTTACTAAATCTAATTATTGCTAATAACTACAATGTATAAAGCAATATTGAATTTTAGTGATGAGATTTAAAAAAAAACTGATTATTTACATCATTCTTCTAAGATGGAAGTGCACCAAGATAGAAAACTTGGATTTTTAATTACGACCTCTAAATGTGAAACAATACCTGACCTTTTGCAGGGTAATCTACTCCAATACTTAACTAATTCAAAAATTTACTCTATTTGGAAAACTCATGGAATTTAGTATTGCTTGGAATAGTCAAGGATTTGTTATGGTATTTTATTAATTATCGGAGAAAATATTTTTTATAACACCACATTAAGTTGTCTTTATGTCACACTTTTCAATGGCTAAAATGTGTCATTATATGAAAGAGTGAAATGAAAAAAACTATAAAATAAAAATATTAAAATAAAAAATAATTTGTTTTATATGAGTATTTTTGGATTCAAGCTTCAATGTAGTTTATAACAATTTATTGTTGTGAATACATATTTGATGACGCTTCGGCCTTGGTTACGCTCATTATCAAGAGACCATGTAATTTACATATAGTCAAAATTCTATGAATGAGTTACATATAAAAAAGAATTTAATTTATATTATAATTTTGACTATATGTAAATTACATGGTCTGACTTGATAATGACCTTAACCAAGGCCGGAACGTCGTCAAATGTATATTCACAACAATAAATTGTTATAAACTACATTGAAGCTTGAATCCAAAAATACTCCTATAAAACGAAATAAAAAATACTTCATACATTTTTCTAGATTTACCTGGTAATAAAATCTAAGCTTGCAGCTTCTGCTATTACCTTAATCTCTGGTGGAAGGTGGAGTAACACACAAAAGAACAACTTGAGCCATAACAGGTCTAGTGATCTGTGATCTTGTATTTTGGTTAAAATGACATTTTTCTTTTAAAATTTATTTTAAATTTGTTCGACTGAAGAATCTTGTGTTCTAATAGTTTTTTGTATACCAAGTACTGAAAGTGTTTCTTTCTCGAACAAAAACGAAAGTTGCTTCCCTCAGGCTGTAATCATTTGTGTTCGACACATGTTACACACACTATTTTTTCTACTCCTGCTGGATAAAAAAATAAAGAAAGTAAGAATTATTTTTTTTAAATAATTTCACATTTATTGTCAATTTTTGTATTTGTGATGCGTATCTGTGACACCAACAAACATTCTATATAAAATTCATAAAAAAAATTCATTGCTAGGATATCGAAGCGTGCTGCAAATAGTCGATTTCAGCATGAAAAGCAAACCAGTAAATTGTATTTTCAGAGAAGGAATGGAAATAATTTATGTATATAACTCATGACTAAACAGTGTGGTGCTAGTGCTGTAAACGGCTCACTCATGAAAAAGCAACGTTATGTCTCGGGTTTTATAAAATACTATTTATATTTTATTGCTTGTTTACAAACACAAATTTAATATTTTTTTTACTTTACTTAAAGCTAAAGAATTAAATAAATACAAATAATTTTCCAAAAAAAAATGATAAATAAATAATACTGCAATGAATTACATTCAATATAAAAACAGAAAATGATGAGGTAACTATGTTAAAAAAATAATGAAAACAAAAGAACATATTTTATTAGCTACATAAATTTCTTTATTTTACTACAAACATGATACAAGTAACTATGATGGAGAACTGGCAGGGACTGACGAGCAGTGAAACAAAGTTCAGGGTGTTTTACAATTTTAGAATAAAAATTAAATGGCAGATACTACATACTGCACTGAACACGTGTGTGTGTAGATCCTCCACTCTAACTCAAATACTATCATTCCGAAAATTTTGAAACATTGTATTTCTACCTTATTCTAATATGGGAAGAGGTCATTAGATTTTGATGTATATCAGATAACCGGAAATGACACTTTACTTGAAGCTTAAGATAGATTTTCTTCGAAAAATACCTTCAAATGTTATTTTTTCAAGATTTGTGTTATTATAAAAATTAAAGTTTATCAATTTTCTACAGACTTGTATAAATACTTTTTCTATATATTTACTGGATAAATTTATAAAATTATCTATAATTTTAATCCCGGAGCCTACGCTTTAATCAAGCAAAACTCCTTGGTTACACAGTTCATATCTCAAATGTGTGTAACTGACAGATAAATGTTATTGTCAAAGAACTAATCATTTCAAATTAATAATAGTAAAGTTTTAAAAAAAACGATGTAAATAGAACAATAGGAAAGGAAATCAATACAGTTTCCAGCAGCTTTATACCCCATTTTAATGATATTCGAAAAGCTTCTTACCGAAATCTTGGCTTCATAATTCGTAATACACAAGCGTTTTATAATTTACAGACTCTCAAATCTTTGTATTATTCATTTGTGCGTAGTAAACTGGAATATGGATTACAAATTTGGAATCCTGTATATATTAAACATGTACAAGCTCTGGAGAGTATACAGAAAAAATTTATAAGGTATTGTTGTGCTAAATTCCACCATCGTCGCATTGATACGATTTGTAATTACTCCAACTGTCTAATTGAGTTCAATGTTATTTCTTTGGACTGCCGTAGAAAAATCCAATCATGTTTATATCTGTATAAACTTGTTAATAATCTAATTGATGATGCTCATTCGCTAGCTTGCCTAAATTTTGGAGTACCTCGCTTAGGTTCTCGGCGTAAATTAACCTTCATATACAGCACCCCTAGAACAAACTATGAACTTCGATCTCCAATTAGACAGTTGTGTGCTACATTCAACACTGTGTCCATATACATTAACAATCTTGACATTTTCTATGATACTCAGTCCAAATTTGGAAAACAAATTATGAACTATTTCTTGTCTGATCTTTAGCAATTAAATTGAGTTATTTCTATTTATAATATTGTCACTTCATTATTTCAAAGTCTTCTTGTAACTACACTGTATTTTTCTTTATTTTTGTCAATAATCCTCTGTAATTGGGAACATCTGTTCCTGTTGAGTGATTAACAAATAAATAAATAAATATGTAAATATGTAGGTATGTATTTAGATTAATAAAAATTAACAATTCGCCAAACAGTTTAAGCTAATTCTCATTTTTGGATTAGTGAATTCTATTTTATACAGGTATTTAAAATTTAATCTTCATTTTATTATCAAAAATGTAGTTACTTGGATTAGATTAGACTATATTTTAAGAAATAATCTGCCAAAATTAGAGTAAAATTCGCTAATCCAAAAATAAGTAAATAAATAAATATATCATCACGGCTTATTACCCATTACTAGGTGTGCCAATCTGCTGTGTACACAGATATCGATAATGATGAAATATTTGCACCGTGTGGGCGCTTACCAGGCGTCACCTCGCGGGCACTCATTTCTGGCGTGGAGAGTGCACCACAGGGGTCAATTTTGTGCTATTTAAAATTGGAACTATTTGTCGTTGGTCGGGATTAAACCGGGTTCCTCAGATTCGCGACCTGACACTCAGGCACACGGCTACGAGACCCCATGGGGTCTCAAAAATAGAGATTAGCCTAATCTTTTTTGTGATTCGAGCGGTACACAGCGGGAGGTATTGTGTTGGCCACACCAGATTTTTTTACATGAGATCTCAGTTCGTCTCAGCTCACCCCAGTTGCCTCACTAATTTTGACCGTTCTTTTGTGCTTCTTGAGTTTTTAATCTTAGATGAACGGTGGGGATAAATGTTTTGTTGTCACGGGCTGTCACAATTATAGTATATTCCGAAATTGAACCAGTGATAACCGCTGTAATGGTCATGGTTACTGAAAAAATATAACCTGTTGCAACATTTCGGAATGCAATGGATATCCTGGTAATATGGTTATTTTTTTTAATAAATGAGTGCTATGCTAATATTATTTTTGAAATTGAAGTTTGAAATTCTATACTCGTGGCCGCGTATCTGGTCGCGAATCTAGGGAACCGGGTTCGATCCTGACCGACGCCAAATATTTCGAATTTTAAATAGCACCAAATTGACCCCTGTGGTGCACTCTCCACGCCAGCAATGAGTGCGCGTGAGGTGACGACTGGTAAACGCCCGTACGGTACAAATATGTCATCATCATTACCGATATCTGCGAATATATCAGATTGGCACACCCAGCAATGGGTAATATGCCGTGATGATATATTTATTTATTTATTTTAAATTCTATACTGAAAAGTTATTACAAATAAATTTATTTTTAAGTACCCACTTATGAATGAATAATGTAAATACCTTATAAACTTCATTTTTTTGTGATTTCGCTGTTTATAAATATAAAAATGAAACTAAAATAAATATAAAACTAATTATATATTTTGAAGGATTATAATCAAGTACATTTACTATATACAATGGTAATTCAACACTCATCTGTGAATCACTACAAATAACAGGGAAATAAACTCTTAAATATGCTACCCTAAACACTTCAAACTTTCAAATATTTTTTCTTTTATTCTTTTATGTATCTATCTCTTCCAAATTATTATTATTATTTGAAGAATAAATAAATATACATACAAGTCCGTGGAAAATAATATAGCAAAGAGACGTAAACTTCATAGAATTGAAAATTATGTGAAAGTTATAGTACCGTAAAATTTAAACAACATTTTAGAATATGTCGTACTACATGTTATTATGTAATCAACAGAATAACAGAAGCCTAATAATGCCCACTCATAGTTTTGAGCGATCCAAAATAATACCTGAAAATATCGTGGTTGTCCGTTGAAAAGCTACTGTTAAATTCAAATTTTAAGCACGTGGTACACACATGGTACACACAGAAGACATCCAGCGACATCAGTCGTTCAAGTTACCAACAAAATTTGTGTTTTGCCGTTCTTTTTACTTCATAAAAATCTCACTTGATCTCAACTCAGTTCATGTCAAACTCATCTCATTTTCAGATGAGATGAGGCAACTGATAAAAAGAACGCGATTCAATATTTGTGGTAGGTAGGTACTCGTAAAATCAAGAAATTTATGTAACTATTAAAATATGTCCTTTTGTTCTCATTATTTTTTTAACATAGTTACCTCATCATTTTCTGGTTTTGTTGTTATTTTGAATGTAACTGATTGCAGTATTATTTATTTGTCATTTCTTGGAACAGTTTTATTTCTGAATGTCACCGGAAAAATTTATGACTTCAAGTCTTCTTGCATCAATAACATATAATTATTACCTTAGTATTCTATTGGTTTTGCAAAGTATTTCATTATTGCTACAATGGTTATACAAGGCTTGCACTTAAACACTTCAAATAAAATATTGAAAGCTCTTTAATATTTAAATAATAATACAAATAAAATATCTCGGGTTATATATTATACTAAATTTTTTTAAAAATATTGTAATTTAAAAAGGGCCTCAAATTTAAAAATATCACGAAATATCCATTAAATAGTTTTACAATTAATTATTGAAATTTGTGTAATACAACGTGTTCAAAAAAAATCCTATCTCGGGTAAGCTTCTTTGTTCATAGCCTACTCCGAGTTAAGATTTTTTGAACACACTGTATTTTGAAAAAATCACGTGATCTGGAACAGAATGTGACGTCAGACATACAATATATATATATATATATATATATATATATATATATATATATATATATATATATATATATATATACAGAGTTGAACATGTGATAAACTATCGTCTACTTTTATTTATAAAAATAGCGTAGGAAATAAACAAACTGTTTTCCTATTGGCTACGAATGACCTGCTGTATCTACTCTGACGGCACAGGTGTGAGGGGTTGTTTTTCATGCCTATTTCTTTAATACACATCACTTACCGATCAGTAATTTGTACATAAAACTTACTGCCTTGGAAACCCTATTGGAAAACATTTAATAAACCCGATCGTGCAAAAAAATACTATTTAAAAAATGTGAAACCGACTCATTAACTATTTCATAAAATTCGTGATCCGTGATTGCATTATAGCTGTGTTTACTACCTGCATTGCATCTACGAGATGATAGTTGCTTGCGTTATTATAAATCTTGCTTTAGTACTAGCACCGAATACGTGATTATGGAGTGTATAAAACTAGCTTCAACGGTGCAGCTCGTTGAAATTTACATCAGCGCTTCTTTATATACTAATTTTTTTTGTATATTTTCCCATCCTATAGGGCTGTTGCAAGAGTTTTTATATGACTAAGTATTAAATTTTAAAAGATATTGTTCTTTAAAGAACCTCAAATTTGAAAATATCATTCATAATTAAAGAAATTTGTGTAATATTTTGAAAAACTCACGTGATCTGAAGCAGAGTTTGGTAAAATGGAGTCTATCGACAAAAGAGAGGGCTGGATTAGGAAAATACAAACTGGAAAACAAGTGACTAACCATAAGAGGATAACAAAAATGAAAAGTATTGTATTATTTCCTGACCAAAGTAAAATAATACACTTTTCACTTTATGTGTAGCATTCAATATATTTCTTACTCTTGTAATTAAAGCAATTTGAAAGATATTTGACATTAGTTCCATTTTAATTTTCTTAACTAAGTAAAGTAAATACATATTTATTTAACATCCATGAATAATATATGGTACTATTGTCCTATCTTGTACAAAATATTTAGACAGCTGTAATATGTTTGCATTGGTCACTACGGCCAGCTATACAAGAGCATTTTGTAAATAATCAATTTTAAATTTAAAGTTCTTCTAATCTCATGAGGATGTGACGTTAGAGCACTTGTTTAAACACAGCCCAATTTTTTTTTAGTCTGTAGCACTATGTTCATTAACGCCACATAAAAATAACAACCCACGATTCAACCCTACCCCTTCTATAAAACTTAGAGAAGAATTTGTTGCTTCTAAATAAGTAAACGTTTCCTTAGCAATAAGTCTAAGATATCTTTTTTCGAATGTCATCTGGAAATAATTGAGAAAATAAATTTAGATTAATTGTATTATTTTATAATGTGATTATAATTTAAGTATGTACACAAAATTATTACCATAGGCGTAGTTAGGGGGGTACTTGGAGGTGCTTAGCACCCCCAGATTTTAAATTAGCACCCCCAAACAAAATTTCTATAAATTTTAATAATTTTATTTTAGACACATCTATTTATTTGACTGTTAAATATTATCAACATATTAAAGAAGAACCTTCAAGTAAAGAAGGGAATTTAACTATAATATGATGATGTAATAAAAATAATATTAGAAGAAAGGCGAATTGACTATGCCTTTTTGTACTCATGGAGAGATATTGAAATTCATTCAAAAATAACAATATTGAAATTGAACCTATTAAAACTAGAAAAATAAAAAAGCGAGTCAACAATTTGATCTAGTTCACATGGTACTGACTTACATACTCGTGCTGATAATTCTTGATGATGATTCTTTCCGAATTAATATTTACTTGACTACCATGCAATAACCTAAAACTCCGATTTTCCCCTGAGAGCCAAGAACTTGCAATAGCCGTAGATATAAGTAGATCATTATACCACTTTTGCAGTAAATAAAGATATTTTGAAAGCTGAAATTTCTATTCTAAAGAACATGATGAGCAGTCAAGAATTAAATGATATTAAAAGTGTACTTAATCAAGGTAGATTTGGTAATTATTATAAACTTTATAAAATTACACTCTTTCTGCCTATATATATACAGAAACTTGTGAAAGATTATTCTCTGTTATGTGGAGAATTAACAACTGGCTGAGCACTACTATGACATAAAAAAGCTTTACTAATTTAGTAGTAGGTAGATAAGTATTGAATATTGAAAATGAACTTTCAAAAAAAAAAATAATAATAATAAATAATATTTAAGATATTTTGCAAGAATTTCTTTTTCTAAATGGAAACAGAAAATTAGTTTCGCGTCGTGTTCCAAACTTTCTTTTCACAAAATAAAATGTCACTTTTAACACATATCATAACTATTTTGTTACTTTAAATAATATTTAATGTTTTTGTTTATAAATTAATCAAACAAATACTTTTTTTTTCATTTTGTAAACCAACTTTTTATCATTTTAAGCTAAGGGACTTTAGCACCCCCTAATTTTAAAGTCTAACTTCGCCTATGATTATTACTAACATTATTTATATAAAGTTTAATGAATTGGTTAGTATACTTCAAAACAAATGTTGGTTATACAATGTTTCTGTATGCGATCTTATAACACAATATCATTTTCAGAGCACGTGTATGCTACAACACTAGCGCCACCATCGGTAGTTTTAGTCGCCAATAGTTACGAGTCTGTCGAGAAATTGTAAACCTCCCATCTTCAGTCTCTCTCACTCTCTGTCTACTGAAATAAAATTTGATACCGCTCACCGTATACGTGTTTACGTGAACTATAGGGCGTTGCACAGGCGTGTTCAATACATATACAGATGCCTCCAAAAAACGGCCATAATACGCTATATAGATTGTAAATAAATTTCTCGACTGTAGTGTAGATTACGTGTTAACAAATATTCGAAATCTGAGTCATACAGCATTTATTCTTCCAGAACTTAAGTTTTGGTATATGATGACTCGGCTGTAAATGACGAATAAAATTGAATCGGAGATGGCAAGAAAAAAATGGAGGATGAGGATGCGTCCTTCGAGATCTTTGTGAAGAAGGTGTAAGTGTATGACTAAAATTTCGAGTATTTAGAGAATTATAGTTAGATGTTTTGTACGGGTTACTATTACTAAAATTGATTTTTGTTTGTGTATTAGTATTGTTAAGTATTATTAGGATCTGACATTTATAAGAAAAGTCAGAAATGTAAATGTTGCACGCACTACCTAAAAATTAAAAATTACATTAATATCTCATAATTTTGTGAATATTATCATTAGTAAGCTTACCACAGCAAAATTTTCCAAAGTCAGTATCATGATACCTCCTGCTGTAAGATTTATTTTCTTCTGAGATCGCAGAATAATTAACATAAGAGCCATTTTAATATTTTCGTCATCCAGTTCGTACCACACAGTATTGTATGCAGCGTCTCCTATTTTCATTCCCTACAAATGAAAAATGTATGTATGTAGGTTAGGTATAGACGTAGTTTCCAAAAAAAGATTGCTTGGGTTTTAATTGGGCTCAGTTTGCTTAATTATTAATCTAGTATTTTGGTTAACTTTAAATTAAACGTCATACTTTGATCTTCGCTACGATTTTTGCCGAGCTGTTAATAGTGCACATATTACAATGTATAAATATAAAATATATCATCACGGCTTATTGCACATTTCTGGCATACCTGGATAAAACACCACAGGGCGATTCACAGGAGTCACTTTTATGCTATTTGTTTCAAGTTCGAATCACAACTGGTCATCTATCACCCACAGCCCCTCAAGACCCCATTTATAAATTGTATGTTCAATAAAAAAAATATTAAGACAATACTCGTAATTAAAATATTTATTTGTTACTCATTTCATTAATTGTTACTGCCTACTACTTTAGAAAAGTAATCTTTACTAGTTACTGACTTGTACAATTGATTGCTAATTTGTTAAAATTTTACAAGTTAGTTATAGTTTGTGTCAAGATAAATGCACATTGACTTTTACGCCCATCACAGCATGTATTTGCTTAAAAGATTTGCAAGGGTAAGCACACAGAGTGGTATCCAAAATTTTTCCAAGTTACCAAATTTAAAACAGCAACCACAAATCAGGTATTAAAATTAATAATAAAATTACTACAGTTTATTATTCAATAATTTATTTATATATTTTTTTACATTATACAAATCTTAATAATATGTTCTTCTTCAATATTAGATTATTTTCTTCGTCCGGAAAACCACTCCATGGGTGGCACATTTTATTTCATTTGTTTACAAATGAAACAAGAATAATGTAATACAACGTTTAGCGAAATTTACATAGTCAAAAGTCAAAATACATTAAAAGATTTTAACTGTATATTTCCCGGTTTGTACTGTAAATTTGGTAATCCGCTCCTGGCCGCGCAGGTAAGAAAATACCCCGGAGTGATGGATTAACTGAGCTTAAGAAGTCGAAGTCAATGTGCATTTATCTTGACACAAACTATACCACGTTAGTAACGTTGGTGACATGTGAAAATTGTGTGTTGTTACATATTAAAAACAATTCAAATAAAAACTGTTTAAGAATTCCAGTACTGGACTGATAGCCACCGCTATTTGAATTTCTCAACTTCCATTGGCAAGGCTCCTCCCGCAAACTGGGTATTCGTTATATATTTATGTTTTCGAAATCAAATTCATGTTTATTGCTTTTAGCATGTTCTACTAGAGCACATTTTATATTTCTATTATTTTTGTTCCACATGGTTAATTTCTGCAACTGAACCATTCTGTAAGTTTCATGTTATATATTTTTTTGTAATCTAGATTTTTGTATTTTTTCTGTGTTCTCATGTACTATTTCACTCTTTATTATAGCAATGAGTGCCCGTGAGGTGACGCCTGGTAAGCGCGCGCACGGTGCAAATATTTCACACCCAGCAATGGGTAGCCGTGATGATATATCTATTTATTTAAATTAAATATTTACATATACCAAACGAAAAGTAACAATAGGTTATTGATTTTTTAATTACCTCTTCCTGAATAAGATGTCCAGCATAACAATAAACAAATAATTGTCCCAACATATTCATATAAAATAATATTAAATTTATTTTTCTGTTTCTAAAAAAAAGCTCTTGTAAAATAAAAGGAAAGAATTAAAACAATAGACTTGTACGGTAAATAAATTTAAAAGTAAAATGCTTACATACGATCTTCCATTATAACTCCGTACATACACAATGACATCACAAGAAAACTAGATGCTACTGTTGGTAAAACTACTATGGAAAATACCTCTTCAAAATTTTTCAAAAATCTGAAACAATCAATATGAACATTGTTGTTAACCTTACAAATTTATTGACATGATTTGAGAGTAAGCATGTGATTAGCAAGTCACTAAGTCACCTGTCCCGACTATCGTAAATAATGTAAATAATGTAAGAATATATATACAGGCTATCCGTCTATAAATAAACCAGCAAATATCTCGCTTATTATAACTATTAGCGATTTCAACTATATAATATAAATTATAGTATGTTAAGTCCTCTATAAAATTTCGGAAGTAGATCAATATTATTACTTCCGGTTTTGGAGAAATTGATAGCAAATTTTAATTTTCAAATAGAACATCTTATATATTTTTTTCAAATTTGAAGAGTACATTAAATATTGCTATCCAACAGTATAAAAACAATCATATGTTATATTATTAAAAAATGAATTGGCAAATGCTTAAAATATTAATTTTTTTTTAAATGTAGCGGGCATTGCAATACTATTTTTTTGAATAAGAAATTTCTATTGACATTTAATAACAGGTATAATATATAAATGTCATATTACAGTAATTGTACATCAATTTGAATATTTAATTAATTGGTATTCTTTATATTTGAAACGTGTAATACAAAATAAATGAAATGCAAAGCCTGCTAAATTTAACAAAAGTATAATAATTTAATCATTCGCCATTCTATTTTTTAATAATACAACATACGATTGTTTTTATATAGTTGGATAGCAAATTTCACTTAGTTTTCAAATTTGAAAAAATATATAAGATATTCCATTTGAAAATTAAAAATTGCTATAAATTTCTCCAAAACCGGAAGTAATAATATGAATCTACTTCCGAAATTTTATAGAGGAGTTAACATCCTGTACCGTGGAACGCCTGCCGTCGCCACCACTGCGAGTGTCTATTTATAGCGGTGACATAATCGCGCCAACAGCCGGGCGATGTAAACATACGGCGCGACTTGTTTAATTACTTGCGGTCGCCTGAACCTTTTGTGTTCATTGCTATTATGCGGTCGAACATTCTAGGGCTTTTCTAGAAGATAATGACAGCTGTATAAAAGGGACGTAGCTATGTTCAGAAGTTAAGTTAGTTACATACAGAGTCATAGAGACGCATGGAGTGTTAGAGAGTTACTGATATATTGGGATAGCTGTGGATGTGAATACTCGATAGTGTTGACGAATATTGGGAAGCTATACTATACAAAGACAGTAATAGCGAGTCTGGAAGTTACTAGTATATTGGGATAGCTGTGGAAGTGAATACTCGGTAATGTTGACGAGTATTGTGAAGCTAGGTATACAAGGAAAGTAATAGCGAGTTGGAGTGGCTACTCGGCATTGGTGTTGAAGATTATGGCATACGGATAATTGGTGATACTGAGGCTGTGGAAGGAGAAAGTTAGTTACATAAATAAACAGACAGTGGGGTGAAAGTTGTGACTTCTGTCCGAGCAGGTGAATATACAGACGCTGTTGAGTCAGTTGAGTATATAGACGCTGTAAACAGTCTACAAGAGTCTGCAACAGACCGGCAGTCTAAGATTGGAACGCGTAGTGAAATAAATAATTTGTAATATCGTGGAAATAAATAGTAGTGTTAATTGGTTAAGTAAATAGTGTTGGTGTTATCTAGTTAATTATAGTTTTAGTCTTAATTAGTTTCTAATAATTGTTTAATATTAGTAATAGTAACATTCATTATAGTTTAATATACACTTAATTTTAATTAATTGTCTAATATTTACACTTCACCCAAATAAATCAAAAAAGTTACAATTATTGTGAGGTGTGAGGTTATTAAATTGTGAAGTGCAAATAAAAATAAATAAAATGGCGAATAAACAATTAAAACTAAGTGAATTAAAAGTAAGTGATCTCAAGAGAGAACTGGAAGAGCGGGATTTGGAAACAGCAGGAAAGAAGTCAGTGCTTCAAGAAAGATTAAAGCAAGCATTAATCGATGCTGATGAAAATCCTGAAGATTACTTGTTCGACCCATCCGACTTTGGTAAGGTAGAACAAAAAATGAAGAAAAATTCAAGAACATTAAGAAAAGAATTAAAACAAGACATAGTGGAAAGTTCTACAAAGGCAGTAGAAAATTCTAGAACATTAGCACAAAAATTCGAACAAAAATTTGAAGAGAGTTCTAGAAAATCAGACGAAAATTGTACAACATTAGAACAAAAATTTGAAGAAAATTCTAGAACAAAAAACAAGAATTAATGGAACATTCTAGAAGTTTAGAAGAAAAATTAATGGAAAGTTCTAGAAAAACTGAACAAAATTTGAAGAATTTAAAAGTTGACTATGACAAAAAAATTCAAGAATTACAAGAAAAGGTCACTAGAATTTTGATGTAGCGAAGGCAAGTTTACAAGAAGAAAGGAAAGTAGTAAAACCGGAAACTACTATAACAATGCATGTCAAAACACCGGAATTTGATGGAAAAAACTAAGTCGGGTTGATGCGAAGGGGCTATCGTCGACCCGTAATCTACTAGCCCCACAATCCATCAGTAATGTCGCATCCCTTCATCATCAAGACAGCAGCATCTACGTGAATGGCTCTGTTGATAGAAGACCACTAAAAATGTTACTGGATACGGGTGCGACGAAGACTATAATTAGACCCGACTTAGTAAAGAACACAGACAAGACGGATCTTCAACCAACCAAGTGGCGATTACGTACGGCAACGGGAGAACAAGCTACCACATTAGGAGAAATAGATATGACCATCACTTTTGGAAACATATCCTTTAAACATCGTGCGCTGGTAGCTGACGTTGAAGATGAATTAATACTCGGTATGGACGTAATGAAAAAGCACGGTTTTAAACTTGACCTGAAGAATGGAGTAATTATGGTCAATGAAGAAGAACTTTTTAAACCCTCGAGAAGACAAGGCTTTGCGCGTACTAATAGCTGAATATGTTACCCTTCCAGAACGAAGTGAATCTATCGCGCAAGCACAATTAGATGGTAGTTCCTGTGAAGGAAATATTGTTATTTTTGAGCCCAAGAATGATGATGTGAAGACTGGTACTGGAGTTGTTGTAGGAAAATCACTGATCAAAGCCAGTCAGGTAATACCAGTTCGAATAATGAACGTAAATTTTCATCCTGTTGTTCTTAAGAGAGGAACAATTGTAGGAGAATGCTTGGTAGTATCTTCGATTATTCGAACTGTTAAGGCCAAATGAAACATATCTCAGGAAGTTCCGGACACTTTAATTAACCAATTATCAACATCCTTCCAAGAACTGACCGCCGACCAGAAAACTAAGGCGAAGAAATTAATTGGAAGATTTCAAGACGTGTTCCAATTTGATAAGAAATCCAACGGGAGAACTAATGTGGTTCACCATAAAATAGACACCGGCGACGCAAGACCCATTCGCCAACTAGCGAGAAGACTACCATTGGCGAAGCTTGAAGAAGCGGAAAGAATTATTGGAGACATGAAAAAGGAAGTTGTGATCGAACCTTCAAGCAGTCCGTGAGCTTTACCAGTGGTGTTAGTGAAGAAGGAGGATGGCTCTACACGATTTTGCGTGACCAAGAAGGATAGCAACCCTCTACCTCGAATAGACACTGGCTCGAAGATTTTCTCTACTTTGGATCTAAAAAGCGGATACTGGCAAGTAGATTTGGATCCAAAAGATAAGGAAAAGACAGCCTTCACCATTGGTACCGGACTGTGGCAATTTACTGTAATACCATTTGGGCTCTACAATGCCCCTGCAACGTTTGAACGAGTCATGGAAACAGTTTTGGCTGGACTATCATGGAAAACCTGTTTAGTCTATCTCGACGACATTATTGTGGTGGGTAAAACCTTCGAGGCCCACATGAAAAATTTGGAAGAGGTTTTCCGAAGATTGCGGAAGGCTAACCTGAAGCTCAGCCCCAAGAAGTGTCACCTGTTTCAAAGGGAAGTTCATTACCTTGGACACGTGGTTTCGGATAAGGGTATTGCAGTTGACCCGGAAAAGATTAAGGCTGTGAGAGATTGGCAAGCACCTAGTGACAAACAAAAACTTAGAAATTTTCTTGGTTTGTGTACCTATTATCGACCATATGTACCTGGATTTGCCAACATAGCCAAGCCATTGACAAGGTTTACTGACGAAGGTCGAAGATTTATCTGAGAAATGGACTGTAAAGTTGCGTTCAAAGAATTGAAACATGCTTTGACAAGCGCACCTGTCCTGAGTTATCCTTTACCTGGAGGAGACTTCATACTAGACACAGATTCCACCAACGTGGGAATGGGTGGCGTTCTTTCCCAGGTACAAGACGGACATGAGAAGGTTCTTGCCTATTTTAGTAAGACCTTGTCAAAATCAGAGAGGAATTATTATGTTACTAGAAAAGAACTCTTGACAGTCGTGAAATCCGTAGAACATTTCTACAAATATTTGTACGGAAGGAAATTTTTTATTAGAACTGACCATGTTGCATTAAAATGGCTGCTACAATTCAAGAATCCTAAAGGTCAGGTGGCTAGATGGATTGAAAGACTACAGGAATACGATTTCAAAATCGAGCATAGGACAGGTACCAGCCATCGTAATGCCGACGCATTGTCCAGAAGGCCGTACCAAGATGATTGCAAGCATTGTAGTCAACTAGAAGAGAAATTTTCTATCGTCGTCAGGACAACAGTAGTCGACGATAATTGGCAGCTCGATGGACTACGCGAAGATTAAGAAAAAGACCCGACTTTGAAAATTATACTGGAATGGAAAGCAGAGGAGAGCAAACCAGTATGGGAAGATGTTGCACCACACTCACCGAGTGTAAATCGTACTGGGCGCAATGGGACTCCATGGTGATTGAGGATGGCCTGTTAAAGCGTGTGGTAGAAAATACTGATGGAACTGAGAAGAGAACTCAGTTAGTTATTTCTAAGAGTAGAGTACCAGACGTGTTGAAAGAGATCCATGAGGGATCTGGAGGCCATTTCGTAGTCATCAAAACGCTAGAAAGATTGCGCCAACGGTTTTACTGGGTTAACTTCACAGAAGATGTTAAAGATTGGTGCAAGAAATGTGTGGTTTGCGCTGAAAGTAACGGTCCGCATAAACGACGAAAAGCTCCAATGCGTCAATACAACGTTGGCAGTCCATTTGAGCGTATTGCAATTGATGTGGCTGGACCATTCCCAGAATGTGATGAAGGAAATAAATACATCGTGGTTGTCATAGACTACTTCACTAAATGGGTTGAAGCGTATCCATTACCCAACCAGGAAGCCAACACGGTCGCTGAAACTTTAGGTAAAGAAAGTGTATGCCGATTCGGAGTACCACGTGAACTCCACTCCGACCAGGGAAGAAATTTTGAGTCTGTCGTTTTCCAAAATGTCTGTAAGATATTAGGAATTAATAAAACTAGAACAACTGCATTACATCCGCAGTTTTATGGTATGGTTGAACGAATGAACAGAACGATCAACCGATATTTGTCGAAGGTAGTCTCCAACCACCAAAGAGACTGGGACCGACATCTCCATCTGTTCCTGATGGCTTATCTTTCATCCGTACATGAAACAACAAGGCAAACTCTCATCTTATTCGGGCGTGAGTTGCGCTTACTATGCGACTTGGTGTTCGGCAGTAAACCTGGGGAAGATCTGGCCGGGTAAGATTACGCTACGGACTTACGGAGAAGAATGAAATGACATTCATGAAAAAGTCCATACGAACATTCAAGCTGCCAGCTACCGAATGAAGGACCGGTATAACATCAAGGCCGAAATGAGTGGATATCAACCTGGGGATTTAGTGTGGTTTTACAACCCACAAAGACGTCGCGGTTTGCTGCAAAAGAATTGGGAAGGCCCTTATGAAGTAGTCAAAAGAATAAACGACATGGTATACAGAATTAAGAAACGACCTACCGGGAAGCCGAGAGTAGTGAACACACATAAAGTAAAGAACTTTTTAAGCGACAACGGAGGCGAGTTCGACAATAAAGCTATAGGAAAAATTCTAGAAGAAAACGGTATTAAACAGAATTTAACTATGCACTACACTCCGGAACAAAATGGGTGTAGTGAGCGTGAAAATAGAACTTTGGTAGAAGCTGCAAGGGCAATAAAATATTCACATGAAGGCCTGCCTCAGTCATTATGGACAGAATTAATAAATATGGCTAAAGGTATATCCTAAACATAACAGGTCCAACAAAAATAGATAACAAGTCACCTCATGAGTTATGGTTTGAAAGAAAACCATGTTTGAAACATTTCAGAATCATTGGGACGATATGCTATGTTCAGATTCCAAAACAAGGACGAAAGAAAATGGATAGCAAAGCTGAAAAAGACATATTAATTGGATATGATTATGGTGGTTATAGAATATGGAGTAAAGAAAGAAATAAACTAATTCGTTCTAGAGATGTAATTATTACCCATTGCTGGGTGTGCCAATCTGCTTTTAAAGAAATGATTTTATCATCTAATTATAAAACAATAAATGACAAATCTGAAAAACGCAGAAGAAAAGAAGAAAGAACCAAATAATAATCAATTCATTAATGAAGATTCAGATTCGGACATAAAAAAACGACCAAATAGAAGAGGCTGAAAATTCAAATAAAGAAATTGAATTCTATGAACAAAAAGAAAAATCAAAAGGAAATACACTTCGAAATCGTTCTACACTGCAGCCACCAAAAATATTTTGTTACTACGTGAACTCAGTAGCAGTAAATCTCATGAATAAAATAGCTACCCCAGAAAGTTATGATGAAGTTGGCTACGGGCTATGAATGAAGAAATGAAGTCTTTAAATGAAAATAATACGTAGACTTTGTAAAATCTACCAATGAACAAGAAAGCAATTCCTTTTAAATGGGTTTATCGTGTTACATCCAATCCAGATGGCTCTGTTGAACGTTTCAAAGCTCGACTAGTCGTAAAAGGCTTTGCACAAAAGAAAGAAGTAGATTTCGAACAAACTTTCAGTCCAGTAGCTAAGATGACAACAATTAGGACTCTATTAAGTATTGCTGCAAGTGAGAAAATGATATTGACTCAATTTGATGTTTCCACATCATTCCTGTATGGAAATTTAGAAGAAGAAAGAGAAATATATATGGAACAACCTGAGGGATTTAATGACGGTTCAGGACAAGTCTGTAGACTTAGAAGAAGCTTGTATGGTCTTAAACAAGCTTTGCGCTGTTGGTACAGACGTTTTGTGGACTATTTATTCAAGATAGGTTTTAGAGAATCTCAGGGTGATCCATGTTTATTTATCAGAAAGAGAGGTAAATAAGTCAAGAAGCGTACACAAACAAAATATTAGAAAGATTTGGAATAGAAAATTGTAGATCTGCACCAACTCCAATAATTAAAGAAGATATTCAGCCAGGGAAAGCAGATGAGTACAAGGTTGAAGAGAAAGAGAAAGATTTTCCTTATAGACAGGCCTTAGGTGTTTTAATGTATTTATTTTTTTGGGTTTGCTCAACATCATCAATTAGAGTTTTTAAATTGCAGAAAACAGCTGTGAGAAATATATTTCAATTAAATTCTCGATCCTCCTGCCGAGAGTTGTTTAAAAATGAAAAACTTTTATCTTTTCCCTGTATTTATATCTTAAATGTGGTTATTCATATTAAAAAACGATTAAATACTATTGAAACATACAGTGATATACATAACTTTAATACCAGGGGTAAAGACAACTTATTAGTTCCGAGAATCAGACTAAATAAATCAAAAAAATAATCCAAATTACTGTGGATTAGTCTTATACAATAGACTGCCGCAAGTCTTGAAAAACTTTCAAGATTTAAAAAATTTAAATATGAAGTAAAACAATTTTTAATTAGTAAAACTTACTACAGTATTGAGGAATATATGAATGACTAATGACAAAACATTTTCATTTCAAACTAATAATGTTCTCCAGGTTGTATGTAGCTTTTATCTATATAATGTGTGTATAATTTAATATCTGTGTGTCAACGATAACTATTTATTTTGTGTCAATATTTTGTATTTTACAGTGTACTTTGTGACCTTTTCTATACCATTTCTGTGAAATAAAGTATTTATTATTATAATGGTTGGAACGAAACCAGGCATAGCTTATGCAGTAGGTGTACTATCTAGAAAATTGGAAAATCCTACATGGGAAGACTGGATTCGCGTAAAAAGATTGTTTCGATATCTCAAAGGAACCAGTAAAGTTGGTATACATTATAAAACAAATTTTAAAAAGGGAATTCTGGAAGGATATAGTGATGCAGATCTCGGAGATGTATCGACTGGAAGATCAACAACTGGTGTTGTTTGTATGTATGCTGGCGGAACTTCAGTCGCTATTTCTACCACTGAAGCCGAAATAGTAGCAGCAAGTGAAACTACGAGAGAAATAGTTTGGTTAACACGTTTGCTAAAAGATTTGATTGATTTAAAAACAGTTCCTTATCTGCATGTTGATAATGAAGCAGCTATTAAATTAACCCAGAATCCTGAGTATCATCGAAGAACCAAGGATATTAGGTTGAGATATTTCTTCGTTAGAGAAATTGTTATGGATGGACAACGTAACATCAAAAAAGTATCTTCAGAAGAGCAACCGGCAGACGTTATGACAAAACCGATAAATAAACCCAGAATCTTAAATTTTATGAAGGATCTAGGACTTAATTAGAATTAGAAATTATTGGTAAACTATTTGAAATGTATTATTTAGCTTAACAATTTATTCGAAGAGGGAAAGTGTTGAAAGTATGCTTTGAATACGTTGTTTATTATGTTCATTTTCACTATGATAATATAATAATCAAAAAATGTAATGTGTATAACACAAAAAATAGTTATTTATGATAATATTGTGATCGTATCCAAGTATAAATTTAATTACGAAAGTTCATCGGATAATAGATAAAAAGGAAGATAAAAAATTTATTTCTACATCTCCTCTTGCAAACGTTTCGGTAATTTATTTTACCTTCATCAGTGCTACAAAATATATGACACAAAATTAACACAATCGTTTTCCAGATCATAATCCGCAATAATAAACCACAAGTAACAAGCAAACAATATTTGTTAAAATATACCTGCGAGATATGTAGGCCAAACGAGAAATATAAAGGACAGCATCACCTGTGACAGTGTAAGGTCAACTGACTAAAAATTACTATCCTCCAATAAGGGCAAGAAACCAACTTATCAACAGGATTATGATCTGGAAAAACGATTGTGTTAATTTTGTGTCATATATTTTGTAGCACTGATGAAGGTAAAATAAATTACCGAAACGTTTGCAAGAGGAGTTGTAGAAATAAATTTTTTATCTTCCTTTTTATCCATCATCCGATGAACTTTCGTAATTAAGTTATTTATGATGTAAGTGTTCGAAGTTTTGGATCACTCCGCTTCTCACAAAATAAAATCACTTTTAACACGTATATCATACACTATTTTTTCTACAAACACATTGGCTCGTAGTATGATCACGGTTTTAACTAAAACGCTGTTTTAAGAAATGTCAAATTCAAATTTCAATATTTAATTTCACCCTTATGTTTAAAGAACGATTTTTTTTAAAAATATTTGTTTGAGTATAAACTATGTACTGCTTTAAAATAATATTTTGATAAAATTAATACAATTTATTATTGTAATTAAATAATGAAATTTGACATTTCTTAAAACAGCGTTTTAGTTAAAACCGTGATCATACTACGAGCTATTTATTTCATTTAAATTTGTATTTGTAAAAAAAATTTGACGTATGTCAAACATGTCGATTTGTTGTTCCATTCGTCATTACCAAGGTAATTTACTTATGAACACTAGAAATAAAATATCGCATTTTTAATTGAAGTACACCGTGTTAAAAATTCAATTTTTAATAGTGTTTGTAGAAAAAAAATATACCAGTTTGTAATAAATAAATAATATTTAAACCTTTAAAAGTACATACCTGTATAATATATTCTGATGGAACACACATCTTTGAACAAGCTCCCAATTAACAATTTTTGAATTCTCATGTTTAATTGTATCTAGTTTGGCTTGAATCATTCGTTGTTGCACATACACACAACATATTAACAAGATGAATAATGTGTCGAGTTGAACGAGAGCAAACCACACACTTGTAAAAAGGAAAACCGATTGGAAACTGAACATAATTTCATAATAAGGACTTGTTTTTAGAATTTCCGTATAAGGAATCGATATTTCGAATACTAAAGTTTTATCAGTTTTTATTCCTGCTTGAATTATGAACATACAGCAACCCAGAATCATGACCGCCCTGTAGATGGTTTCAACATATTTAGCCCTTCTATAGATTGTGAAAAAACTTTTATGAAACTTTTCATCAGAACTTTCCACTGGCCAGAAATCATTCCATACCGAATCGAACATCTCAGCTAAGACTTTTGATTTCCTAATTGACGTTAAATATTTAGGAAAAATCTGAAAATAAATGCAAGGTTTATTGCGCACGCTGTGCACCGTGTTCATTTTAAATGAGTCACCGCCACAATAGACCTTTTCAATTTAAAGAGATACAAGATATTCGCAATGGGGATCTGCGCATAGTAAGAATAATTGCGATCTATGACGTTATTTCTAATAAATTTAGACGTAAACTGTGAGAAAAGTCTTTGACAACTTTAAAAAACTTCTCAAAAGAAGTTACAAAAGCTTTTATTGGAGCTAAAATGTCTAACGATGCAAATTTTGACCGAGAATACAGGTATTTTAATGACTGCAATATTTCTGACGTTTCATTTGACAGCCCGACTGGCAGTTGTTGGCGCCATTTTACTTACTATCTTCAGCGATAGAAAGAGATAGCCGTTAAATTGAAAAGGTCTATTGTAATCTCGACTCTTGAGAACTATGAGCTACAAAAATAAGGTTAAATGGGCAAACAAAACAATTTCTATTTTACAAGATTAATGTAATGAACAGAACAGACAAAATTTCGGCCAGTGGTTCTCAAAATATTCGATCTAACATTTTCATTTTAAATAGAAACATATATTTTCTATTTTTTGCTTATTCCCTAGCCTAGAGAATTTTAATAATGAATTCAATGATATAATATTTTCTTATTCTTACAATATGACTATTTTGAGATAAATAATAAAATGTTGTGACAAACGGAATGTTCCCAAAATGTATATTTAATTAGGAGAGTATTCTGTAATTATCTTGTTTACCCAATATGAATAAAAGCAACTGAAGCGAAGCGAGACGAAAAGAAGTTTTTTCATTCAATGTATTATTACGTGTATACGCGCACTTTGGAACAGCAAAAGCGACTATACACATAAGAATACGTTGAATGAAAAAACTTTTCTTCGCTGCGCTTCGCTTCGCGGCTCTTCTCGTCGCTCAAGTGCGTGTCGCACTAATATTAATAATAAACAGTTGTATTTATTGGCTAATGCAAACTACGGTCCACTATTGCAATTGTTTCTTCTTAAAAACACAATTTCCATAGAAATCTAGATTTAATTTAAGTAAATTTAGACAAAAATGATGAAAAACTCCGAAATTATTGGTTTTAGGCATAGGATATCCATAATAACATATAAAGATAACACAAAAAGAAACACAACTAAATAATAAAATATAGGGTGGATCCATTTGAAAATGACTAGTTATAGGCATTTGAAATTAAGTATATTTGATTCGCTTTATTGAACAGCCTGTATATATATTTTTCTTAATTATATAAGAACATAGAATATAGTTATAGTTCCTACAGGAAAAAAAATTTACTTTTAAAATAACTTTAGTACGCCTTTATAAAGCAACGCGTGTATTAGGTCTTTTCTAGAGAAAAAACGGAATAACTTGGCAACGCCGCGGAAAACTAAAATAAAATTCATATGTCAGTATAGGAGAATAAAATTCAAATTAAAATATATGAAAATATTTGGGTGTTCCACTTAAAAAATCTGATGTGGCCAACACCAAATATATCGACATTATATTATAGATTTTTATAATGGGTTTTAGAGAGAAACATTTTAATTTTATACTAAATGATTAGGTAGAGTGCCTACACGATAAAATACGCCAACTGCGTCAAAATCGTCAGGAGCGTCGCAGGGAGAAAGAGAGTGACGAGGTTTTTGATTGGCTAAGATGTAACACGAGGGGGGGGGATCTCCTTAGCTTCTGCTACTGGTTCTTGATGCTGACTGATGATTACTGTTTACTAATTTTTCTTACTCCCAACGATGATACACTTTTCACTTACTGGTGGACGCCTCTGATGGTTGGCGTCCAACACTTCGTGCCGAAGGCTTCTTGAGAAGAACTTCTTGAGAAGAAAGAACACACATACACTTAGGGGTACGGGGTGTATAGGCTAGGTCATCCAAAGTCACGCACGTATACACAGTAATTTCTAGACTAATGATAAACAAATAAATGTCGTGACTATCATAATACAATATGAATTTCTAAACTGAATTTTGACTTAAATAGATAAACAGAGTTGAAATATGAATATTGAAACTATAATTTAGAAGAGTTTATAAAAAGTTATTTATCTGTTATTGCGCTTACCCTCATCTTATTACAAAGGTCCAAATGCATAGGCTCGTCAGTTTTATTTAAAACTGGGTGCAAATTACGCTCCGTAATGAAGGGTATATTTTTGATCGTTTATTTAAATATATTATATTGTAGGAATTTCTCATTGTATTTAATGGCAGTTCAATGAAAAATCCATATTTTAATTAAGAATAGTAATTTGTATAACAAAAAAGATATAAATGGAGAAAAATATATATTGTACACGCCGCCGAACATTTCCTTGGAGGCACGGTTAGCAGAATCGAATTATGACGCAGCCGGTTTTTTCTTAACGTGTACGCACTCTATCTGTAACCCTACGTGAAACCATATGCAGGACAAGATATAAGCAAGAAGCTTGCAAGCAAGACAAGGTTTTTATATGCAAGAGTAACGCAAGACAAATTATTTAAATTTCTTGTTTTGTTCCGCGAGACAAAACCAGAAGTAGCCTATATAACAAGACAAGAAATCTTGTCTTGTGAAACACTAGTCATTAGTGTATATCCAACAAAACTTTTTTTCCAACATTGGTACACTTGTCCGTGCCAATGCCATATTAAGTACCAAATTTTAGCTATGTCAAGTAAAACATATACCGGGTGTTATAGGCCAACCGACACATGGGGGATTAACATTGAAAATACTAATTCTATGGATTACATTTCAAATCAGTCAATTTACATGTGTAATATTAGAAAAAATTAGGAAAAATTGTAGAATTTCCAGGATTGTTCTTCACGTCGCGAAAAAAATAGTTTCCAAGCAACGGTCCCGATAGTATGGTGGTAGCGAGCAAGGTAGCGAGTGCGCTTGGTAACAAACATTATTTGGAGAGACGGGTTCGGAACCAGTCGATAGCAAAACTTATTTTTTAATTTTTACTTTTCAAAATAATTTCTATTATTACCTAATATGTTTTTAATCTTTCATAAATATTTAAAAAATGGATACATTAAAAGTAACACAACTCATTTATTTTATAAAATATAAATCGCACTAATTCCAACAGTAAAGGCGAATTCATGCAGCCATTTACATTTAATTTACATTTAATTTAAAACTTAAATGTATGTAAACCAAGGTAGGCATTCATGCACCATTTTAATTTACATTCTCATTTATCTCTCATTTTCATTTAATTTATAAGATAACCAACTTTCTACTTTTGAATACAAATGAAAATGAAAATTCACTACACATGCGATGTTTTAAAACGTCAAAATTTTTGTTTGGAAATTTGTCAAATGTCAAAGACAAATCAACTAAAATGAATTTCGACGACGGTAAATTGGTCGATTTAGTGCGACCAAATGTACTAATTTACGACACAACCGATCTTTTTAAATGTAGGGATGCAAGAAGAAATATTTGGAATTTAATTGGAGCAGAAATGCAAAGCACGGTTATCAATGCAATATAATTTGTATTTCTTTGTATGTTTGTATATGTGGTTCAATTAATCTTAATAAATTATCAAATAAATTTGGTGTCATTCTTGTATATATTTAAAAATTATCATGGTCATATTCTTTCATGGATTTTAGCAAATTATTATAAAACCCCATTTTTTGGCGACATCTATTCATTGGACGTACCGCGAATCTCCGGTGTCGCTTCTTTCTGTGTTTTTTATGATAACTAAATGCAAAGCTAACGCCAATACTTCGTCCTCAATATCGCTTTCAATAAACATTTTTTAAAAAATTATCTTTACAAACCAAACTTGTCAATGTCAATATTCACATGCATTCATTTTTCATTTAATTTATGTTTGTATGTCTGCCTAAATGACACATTTAAAAAAAGATAAATGAGAATTAAATGAAAATGAAAATTAAATTAAATGTAAATGTAAATGGCTGCATGAATCCGCCTTAAGAATTAAAAAAAAATACAACAAATATTCAATATGACCGCCATTTTGTACTAAACAAAATCCCAGACGATCATAACATTGTTCTCACTTTGCTTAGCTGTCGACTGACTGAGTCGAGATATGAAATGAGGCTGCAGTCATTTCACATTTTCGCTGTAAAATCTATAAAGTGGTCAATTCATAATGGCCCTAAATTTTTGATTTTAAATGACTCAAAGAAGAATCTAAGAGGCAGAAGATCTTGCATGCCAATTAATTGGTCCATTTAAACAAATCCAAGAATGAAGAAAAATCTAAGCGACTGGAGTAGTGATGTAGGGTTGAAATTATACAGGAATGCAGTCGAGTTGTAAGTTTATTTATTTTATTTATTTAAATCCAAGAATATTTGTTGTAATCAGTGTGATTCAGATTTTTCAAAATACGATTTATGATTGAAATAATGTTTATATTTGATTAAATATCAATAAAAGTTTAAAAACATATTAACGATAAAAATTGTTTGGAAAAGTAAAAATAAAAAATAAATTTTGTTGTAGGCTGGTTTCGAACCCGACACTCCGCGTTTTGTATATTACCAAGCGCACATGCTACCACTTGCACTATCTGAACCATTGCTTAGCAGCAATTTTTTCCGAGATATGAACAACAATCCTGAAAATTCGACAATTTTTCTTAACTTCTATTATTACACATGTAAATTGACTGATTTGTAATCCATATAATTAATATCCCCGGATAAGCATACAAAATTTCAACTTAATATCTAGCGGGAAAAATAGCAGGAATGCAGTCTACATTTGTTTATTATTTAGACTGAGGCCAACGTTTCGCTTCATCAGGGCAAAAGACTAAGGCGTTAAAAAATAAATCCTGGTGTTTAGTCTTTTGCCCTGATGAAGCTGTAAGTGGCAGCGAAACGTTGGCCTCAGACTAAATAATAAACAAATTTAGACTGCATTCCCGCTATTTTTCCTCCCATCAACATCATCAGTCGTTTATTCCATTTTACATTAATATCTAGCTCTGGGGAGATACTATTCACAATTAACTGATTTTCCATGTGCCGGTTGGCGTAAGACACCCGGTATAAAAAAAACAATATTTTTTTTACCTGCATGAATCCCATAAATATGACAGAATCTTCCAGAAAACTGCTCACAGTTTCATGTGGAGTAAATGCAAAATTTAATGCGACGATGAGAGCGAAAAGAGCAGTTATAAAAACATGAACGTAACCGATAAATTGTTTTCTTAACGTCGTTTCGAAAGGGTTGCATCCACCATAACTCATCCATTGTACAATATTTTTAGTCAGATTCTTGGGGTTTAGCTGAAAATATATTGAGACATTTTAAAAAGGAATAATGGTAAAATCTATTTGCACTAAACAACACAAACAAAATTTGTTATTAATCTAAATAACGGCATTGGTTAGTCTATCTTCATAAATTTATTGAAAATACTAAATAAATATTGACCTGTTTATTAATAATAATTTACAATACTTACCCGACTGTTATCCTTCCCTGTGACCATTTTTTATCCAATTTATCGGTAAAGTATATTAATAATGACTATTCTTAGTACACTTTTATATACCCTAAAGTGTTCATAAAAGATTCATAACACCTTCTAGTCTTTCTACAACAATTAACTATTATTAAAGCCTTAATATTTTATTAGTTTTGCAAAGAACTTGATTCACGAGTTACTTTAATGGTTTAATGTATAAGTTGATATACACTTGAAAAATATTTCAACTATAAATTTAACTCATAAAAATTCTTACAATAAATTATTTGCTAATTAAGCTGGTTACTCAATTTTTTTCGAATTTTATATCAATTAAAAAATCAATTCTACTTCTGTATTTTGCTACATATTTTCTTGAATAGACTAAACTAATAACATTATTTATTTTAAACATAATTTTATATCAACTTATTTGTTATTTTATTGTATTGTATTGTAATGCCGCGAGACTTTCTAGAATAACAATGAAGGCCTATATACTCGTATAAGTGACGCGGCTGCGGAGCAGCAGTCAGTCAGTGAGTTAAGTTGTGCATTCGGAGGCTGTGGAAGACAGTTGAGTATACAGAGGCTATGGAAGACAGTTGAGTAAACAGGCGCTCTGGAAGACAGTTGCGTATACAAACTCTATGGAAATCAGTTAAGTATACAGAGGCTGCGGAAGACAGTTAAATATACAGACCAGCAGTGACAGCACGCACTTTAGAATTCTATCAAATGAAGCATTTGTTTTCGCTTTTCGCCACGAAGCGAAAATTTGGTAGCATGCATATCTTAAAATCTTCGCCTGCAAGCGAACGACTCGAGGCGAAAGTATTAAACTAACGTCCCAATTGAATTCAAAGACAATTTATATGTAATTTATATACTTATTATATACAACTGTCATAATATTTTCTATGTTAGTAGTATAAAACCCGAAAATTCCTGAAACAAAAAGCAAATATAGAATTCTAATGTGCATGCTACCAAGATTCGTAAAAGTAAAATCGCATTCGCCTGTTTTCTATGATAGAATTCTAAAGTGCATGCTGCCACTACAGGCACCGGACAGCTAAATGAATGTGCCAAAACACTATCATAGTTCCAGGAAGCAAACTGTAGAGGCGCGACAGTGCTTAAATTTTAAGAAAATGAATTAAGTCACCTTTGAATTCAAAACATTTTGCATTATTTTGAATTGTAAAGTCACATAAGTCATCATACATGTCATTTAACATACTCTTTAACATCTTTAATTATTTGGTAATTCAATTTGTAATAGTAGTTTTAGTTATACTGGTACCAGTAGTGATTTATTTCGTGATTTCTCCAGTTTTAAAGTGTATAAACTGTGTTTATTTTTTGACGTAATATGGAATTGAAATTCAATAAGTTGATGAACATTCGCTGTGCTGTTTGTTATAAAGTGCAGTGCAAAGAAGCAAATAGACGTTTACTTTTATATTTAATGATGAAATGTACCATTTCCAATATCCTTTTATCTTACATATAAACAAATATTAAAATAGAAGTGTATGTCTATCTGACAAGTAATTTTAAATTTATTTAGAAATGAATTTATAGTTATTGTTTTGTGATTATTTAAAATATATGTATGTTCTTATATTCAATTTTCTTATCTATTATTTTAAAAATTGAAAATTTCAATTTATCTATACATGACATGTCTGCTATGTCACAAACTACCAAGCCGACCAAGCCATCACAGTGTGCGTTAGTTCATGGAAGCAATCTGTAGATGTCACTATTTTGTATTTCGAAAAATACATTAACTGTCCTATCTGTAGTTGAGGTGATCCGTGATACAGACGCTGTGGAAGTTAGTTGAGTAAGGCGCTATGAAAGTCAGTTGATTATAAAGAGGCTGTGCCAATCAGAGTTAGTAGAGTTGAAATCAGTTGGTCAGTGAGTCAGTGAAGGGAGCTGACGAGTGGAGTCCCATAAGAGAAGTCGGACAATTAAATGTGATGTAAATAAATAGTGATATAAATATAGTGATCTCATAAATATCGCGTAGATAGTCTAAAACAGTCTACAACCGTATACCTATTAAACTAATATATTGCTAATGCTCATATCTTTCCCATAAGAGTAGGTGAAAGAAATACTGTGAAATGGAAATATCATTTCTGCATAAGTCTATCTCACACAAACACCTAACCTGGAATTATGCGCACGCTCGTAAATCTTGACTACTATTGGCTAACGCTGACAGCTGTAGCCGGCTGATGTAGCGAGCACATGGTTTGACTTTTAATTTCATTTCTGTTTGTACTATTGTACATGTATTTCGAAGTACTTGTGCTCTGAAAGAAGAGAAATCATATTAATAATTAACATAAAAAATAGGGAGAGCCTCCTATATCCCTCAAAAGATGTGGCATATATTTGTGAAAAGGCCGAAAGGGTAGGGTATATAGGCAAAGCCAACAGGAAATCTTCAAAAATAAAAAGTTAAAACAACGCATGTTTATTAATGTGTTTCAGCAATGCTCTCTTTGTGTTTAACACAACCGAATTTGTTAACCACGTCAAGGAATAAACTGTTTTAGACAACCACAAAACACAAATTATGAAAATTATTGCCACATTTCTAAAAAAAATTATCACGAAACGAAATTACTGTCGGAAATAGATGATTACAAATAAGTATCATCGAATTGGGCTACTTAGAAATCAATAAATATTTTATAAATTATTTCTTTTAATTTTCTTTGCCCTACTGTCACCTAAATAAATTAATTCTGACCAGATTGTATTCCTATTATTTTTACAGTACAACAAAGCAAATTATTTAATACATATTTAACACTAGAATATTTCATTGTTATATATTATTACTTATATTTACATTCATGAATTTATACACAAGATAAGTAGGTACATTACTTAATTTCTCAAATTTAATTTTAAAATTTCTAGTACTAGTCGTCAATAATCAAGTCATATCAGCCGTGTTCCTTCGGGCTGTGATTCGCAATCTAAATGATAAAAGTGATCATGATGTCGTCGTTAGCCAATAGTGTCAAGGTTTACGAGCATGCGTATAATTCCAGGTTGGGTATTTGTGTGAGATAGACTTATGCAGCAGTGATATTTCCATTTCACAGTGTTGGCTTCAAGAAAAGCAAAGGATCAGCAATATATTAGTTAATAGGTATATGTCTGCAACCGACCGGCAGTCTAACAGGTGGTTAAATAAATATCGTGTAAATAAATGCGAGGTTGTATTAATTATTTAAATAAATAAATAATGTCAGGCCCGGGTTTATAAATAAATTAATCTACGATTAAATTACTTCCAAAGTAAATTTTAAAAATTCAACAAATTCAACACGATTTTTTGACAGCTATGAATTTAATGTCATAAGAACATGAAAATTGCTTCGAATTTGTTCTTAAAATTAAATTTACTTTGGAACAAAAGTTTAATCATAGATTAATGTTTTTATGTTTTATTCTTAATTAGTATTTAATATTTGCTTAACCATAGTAATCGTCATTGTTTTATTTTAATTAACAATAATTCTTTGATTTTTACACTTCACCCCAATAAATATGTTAAAATGCAAACTTATTCCCAGATGATTCTGATTGTATTTAAGTGTAAACCAATCCTTATAGTAAAAGTTGAACTTATCACATTAGTGTTACGATATATTTCACATCGTAATAGTTGACATGGTTGTTAGGTTACTATATGTCATTATTTTCTAGTTAGACAAGGTCGTTCAAAATTAATTGTTTATTTTTTTTCTTGTTGCTTAAACTCGGCCTCTAGCATGGTTGACACGTCGGGTAACCTTGTTTAAGACAGTACTATCCCCCTTGCTCCTGAAAATGCCCCATACGACTGCGGGCGAAACGTTGAGCTCTGACTCAAAATATGATACAGTCCATTCCCGGAAAACGAATATTTCTCATGACTCAGACTGTGGAAGCCTACGCAATTATTTCATTTTTATTTTATTTTAAATATTTTAATTAATTTAGAAATATAGTAATCTCACTAAATATACACATAATTTTATTAAATAAAACATAGATAATTATTTACTAAATAGCTATTTGTGTATTAAAAGCGCAAAATGGGACATTGTCGATTGAGAGATCGTTGCCGCGCGACATTTTCTAATTTATGAACATTGATTAGGAATATTTTATTTTTTATTTGGTTGCTGGTAATAGTGATTGATATTCTCAACCTTAACATAATATTTTAATATTTAATGAATTTAAGTAATTTGTGAAATTTATACTTTTTGGAATTATAAAATATATTCTCTTCTAATATTAAATAATCAATCGTACTTACCATGAAACTGATTCTAACCAAATTACAAAACTTATTTGCATCTGAAGTTCCAATGGACATCTGCGAAGTGGTTTTGTTTATAGAAAACAATAAAGTATGTACCTACCAATAAACATATAAACCCTTTTTACTTCCTTGTACGAAGTAAAGGAAGTATTGTAATCGCGAAAAATTTTTGTTTACAGATTTCAACGGAAATATCCATTTTGACTATCCCTGAATCCATTTTGAGTAATATCGTCGTGACGTCTACGTACGTACGTACGTGTGTACGTATCTCACATAACTCAAAAACGGTAAGCCGTAGAAAGTTGAAATTTTGTATTTAGGACTACTATAACATCTAGTTGTGCACCTCTCTTTTTGGTCATTACATAATTTTCAGAAATGGTACTTTATTTGAAGCCTATAATAGATTTTAATGAAAAACTATTTTAAAATATAATCCAAAACTTTTCAAATTTGGTATATAAGACTTCTATGTCAATTGGAATAACATAGTAAATTTTGGTTAAAACAGGCTAACCGGAAGTGATATATTACCTGAAGTTGATAACAGTTTTTCTTGAATAAAATGGTTTGATTTTGATTTTAGAAATAAATGCTTCAAATAAGAGTTTTAGAGAATTTAATTCTGCGTCTAGCACATCAAGTATTAATATAAATTAGCCCTTTGTATAAGCGAGATATGTAAATTTAAAACGTATATACTTTTTTGTTTTTATAATGAAGCTTGCTATGGATTAGGACAAAAAATAAAAAAAAAATTGATGTTAATGTCAAATTACATCAAATACCTACAATTTTATGATTGGGTCTGGTCTATACTTATATTGGTCTTGCGTACAAGGAAATCGTGTGGTGTCCACATCAGATTTTTTATTTAAAGCACAATATTTACGTATTATATTACAATATAACAAAATATATAAACTATGTAGGTATTTACTTATTACTTAAAAAAAAAAACTTTCACTTACAATAACAATACATAATGATTAGTTTAATATCAGTTTTTTTTATTATTTATACATATTTAGGAATTCAAACACCCTGTTATATAACAAAGGTATAACATCAATGCTCCAAAGAAAGTCTAAATGATTGAATTTGTCATTTGGGACTCTGTACATGCTGATGGGATTCTGTATTTCATTTCTTAGACGTTCAATGTCCTGAAATATTTTATAAAGTAGTATTTAATCGTTTAATGTAAAAAATTAAACTTACTATCACACTCGTGAGTAAATCATTGTCTCCGTACGCCAGGGCAACAGGAGCACTCACTCTACCCAGCTTGTACTCCGGCGGGCTTAATCTACCATATTTGATCATGTTTAGTAGTCCATAGTCAAACTGTCTAAACTTTCCTGTAATGAAGAATGGAATTTATATTATGCATATAAAAAAGAAAATGCATACCATAAAATGCATAAACTTTAGAAATAATTTGTGGATAATCTCAAAAATTGGTATACGGGTATATTTGAATTTAACAGAAGATTAGATATCCGGGCAAGTAAATGTCCATAATGAAAAGGACGCAAATTACAACTGTATACCCAATAAATTAGTAAATAGTATATTACAATATTAAGAATTTCGCTCACTCATGTGCCAGTTTTGAACACGAGACGAGAATTCTTTTCTTCACTAGTGTTGTAAAGCGTTTTGTTCAATCCGAACAACGCCTCGTTAATCCGAACAGCAAAGTGATTCCTGCTACCTAAATGAGGAAATCACTTGGTTTCATGTTCTCTGTTACCTAAATGAGGGAATCCCGTAGATTCATGTATTCTGCTACCTAAATGAGGGAATCCCTTGATTTCATATTCTCTTATTCTGTTACTTAAATGACGGAATCCCTTAATTTCATATTCTCTAAGAACTGCTCCAAAAGTCGTGGACTAAACTTCTTACACCACTTCTTGATGATGGTTGGACTAAAGACGATAATCTTCCACTATTACAGTGGAGGGACAGAATGGAGTTGAAGGGTATAGAAAGACAAATAAACGATATTACTGCGCTAATAAACCAAATTTCTGAAGAAATGACAAGAAGCTATAGGCTATCGCACATGAAGAATAATGGGAATCCACAAATGATATGGATATTTTGGAACATACTCAGAATGAATCAAGGTTCGACGAAGAAGTAAAAGTGATACCAGGACATGTAAAGCACAAAGAGGCAGACAAAAACCGGTAACTAATACCCGAAAACAAATTAAAATCAGTTTCTAAAGCAAGAGGTAAATATGGAATACTTAAGAAACATTCAACTTACCACTCTTAATTTCTTGAGAAAAATGTAACAACTGTTTCGTTGAAGCACCAGCTGGTGTGTTGCTAAGAATAACTGGCAACATTGTCTGAAAAGTAATAAAATTAAGTAAACAAAGAAATATACACAAAAGAAAAAGAGTTTGATATGATAATTGGTTATCAGAGAAATTTTCAAGGGCTGGTTTTACACAGATTTTGTTCCAACAGTGCGAAAAAAAAATGCAACAGCTGAATTTAGAAGCCAAGACACTTTTGATTTTAGACAATGCCCCTGAAGACTTATGTTCTAAAGATAAAAATATGTAACTCCCTTAGCGCAACCGATGGACCAAAATGTGATTTAAGCGATCAAGGTAATTACCGCAAGACTTTAAAAAAATGGTTGCTTTCGAAGGTGCAAGTATTTCTGCAGAACTCAAGACATTTAATTTGAAAGATGTTGATTGGATTATCAAGAGGATGGAAAGATGTGAGGCCGGAACTTATCCAAAAGTCCTGGACTAAACTTCTTACACCACTTCTTGATGATGGTTGGACTGAAGACGATAATATTCCATTATTACACTGAAAGGACAGAATGGAGTTGAAGGGTATAGAAAGACAAATAAACGAGGTTACTGCGCTAATAAACCAAATTTCTGAAGATGTCACACGACAAGAAGCTCTTGAATGGGCTATCGGACATGAAGAATCATGGGAATCCACAAATGATATGGATATTTTGGAACATATTCAGAATGAATCAAGCTCCGACGAAGAAGTAGAAGTGATACCAGGACATGTAAAGCACAAAGAGGCAGTCAGAAGTTTTGAAACGTGTTTGAAGTAGGCTGAAGAAAATCATGAATCGGAACACCACATTCTAATTTTATCGGAAATGAAAAACCGAGCCAAAAAGCAAAAGAAGCGAACATTAAACAGAACAAAATCACCGAATTTTTCGCAGTATCTTAGATTTACTATTAACTTTAATATAGATTTATGTAATATGTGTATATGTACTTTATTTTATTTTCTTATTCATATGTAGTAAGTACAGTTGTTTTTACCTCCCGTCATAACGTAGGTAAGGGAGGTAATGTTATCGATCCAAAAATTCGATCTCCTTTAATAAGATAATTGCGGGTTCAGTCTCGCATGATCAAATGATATAAATTAATGAGTATGGTATTAGTGATAAAAGATTATTTAAATATTAATTCGTTCGCAAATTAGAATCGATTGAAAATTAGCGTAACGTTTTGCGTTCTATACAATTTGATTAATTGCCTGTATAAACCAACAAGCGCGCTCGACTATTGGTGAAGACATGCCATGACACGTCACACGACAAGTTCTGAACTTAAATATTAATATTAAGTATAAGTCGCGTTTACATTAAAATTCTTAGAAAATCCTGGTTTTTAGGAAAAGATTTCAAAAATTTGGTATAGAACCGATTATTCTTTTCGTAGCTCACCTTATTCAACTGTTCAGAGTTAAACCCTGCGATTAAGAAGAGAACATTGCTACACATCCCCTGCACAGGTGAATTATCATTACATAAAGCCTGTCCAATCATTTGCATGAATACAGTTGACGGTAAGAATTCGTAGGATCCTAACATGCTTGAAACCCACTAAAAAAGAACACAAAAAATAAGTTTTGATAGTTAATATTTCAACAACGATGTAGAATATACGGTGCGATTGATTTTGGTTACAGCTTACAGCATATGGACAACTTTCATAATCAGCGAAAGAGATAGGTCTGAAACTATTCCTTTCTCGTCACTCAGCGGTAATGACGTCCGCAACTTTTAATGCAGTTTTTTTTTAATTCTTTTATTATTTAACAAATTTTACAAAATATTATTAAATAAAATAAATAAATCATCACGGCATATTACCCATTGCTGGGAGTGCCAATCTGCTTTTGTAGACAGATTTCGGTATTGATGATGACATATTTGTACCATTCGGGCGCATACCAGGCGTCACCTCACGGGCACTCATTGCTGGCGTGGAGAGAAAATATTAAAATATAAAATAAATATTATTTAGCGTACCAAGAGAAAAATTGACGCCGAGGCCGCTTGCGGCCGAGGCAAGACAATCTCGAGAGCGCTAAAGGATTTCGCGGATAAGGTGTTCACAATATTTTTTGTGCAACCGTAAAAAATATGTAATTACAAATTTTATTAATTTTAAACACTTTAATTGTAAATAGAAAGTTACCTTTTAGGGTGGCTATGGGATTGACATTTGATAAACAAAACGATGCAATTCTCAAGTGTCTAAGTTTACCTTATTTCGGGCCACTACCATGACAACGGCCGCGAAATGAATTTCGCAGCCGTTACCATAACAACGGTCGTGAAATCCAATTTCGTGGTTTGTATTGCGGCTGCGAAATGATTATTTCGCGTCCGGTTACAAAAGGTGATCTAGAAACGATTTTAACATATGTTGTTTTTTATGTTGGGACGGGGATGAAAAATTCAAATTTTTGACCTTAGGTAGGCTCGGCGCGAGCCGCCATCTTGAATTAAAGGTACAAAAAATTAGTATTTTTTGGGTTTTTTCAAAAACAGCAGCCCGTATCAAAATTTTACACGAATACAAAGCTCGTAATTTTTTGTGTAAAAAGGGTTCTTACATTTTTTACTTAAGATGAACTCAAACAGTTATGTTAAAAATAGTTAACTAGAATAATATTTTATGAAAATTTATTTATACATAAACAATATTATTTATTTAATAGTTAGTCTAATAGGTTTTACTATTTATAACAGTTTTTTTAATTATTTTTTTCAACGCTCTTCTACTAATTCATACACCACTTTGACGCGGTTAGATATGATATGATAACGCGATTTGAAAATTTGAATTCAGCATGAAATTCTTCATGTTATTTATTACACGATTTTTGCCGATGAGCGGTTCGCGAATTACTAACAACTTTAACTTATAAGAAATCCCTCTAAAATATTAAACATCTGCAAATCGACTTAGTTCTCATTTTTTCATCTGAAATTTCGACACGATTAAAGATAAACAATATCACTTATTTAATACGTATCAAAATATCACATGAAAAAATGAGAACTAAGCCGATTTGCTGATGTTTAATAGTGATGAAACATGATGAAGAATTTCCACCTGAATTCAATTATCATGCCTTTAACCAAGCCAGAGAGGTGTATGTAGTGATGCCGCCAGACGAGAAACGGCGAGAATCAATCCACTCTCGTCTCGTCTCGTCATAATTTTTCTTGCCTTCTCTCGATCTCGACTCAAGAGTCTCGAATTTCTCGAATTTATAGTTAGCAAAGGAACGAGTACGACTAATTAAAACTGATTATATTACTGTCTGGTATTTAAATGGTTAGGTATAAAAAATACTGAATATCATGGGCTTATTAACCGTTGCTGGGCGTGTCAATCTGTTTTGTACGCAGATATTGGTAAACTATTATTCACGAAAGATGACTATTCAAGGTCATTTGTGAGCCGTCTGATATAATATTACTTGCAGATAACTTCATTGCATTTCGCAAGCATAGGCGTGCAACATGAAATATTTATGGACACATTTTAACTGAATTAATAAGAGCAATTTATTTAAAAATTATGTTTCGTTCTAAATAATGCTTTTCTGAAAGATTTATGTTCTTCACTTATGTTTTTGCAAAATTCAAAAACAGTCTTAACTATAAACCAAGTAATAATTTGATTTAAACGGCACAAAGGGCAGTGTAGTAGATAAGACATACGTCCTTATTACTTATGTGTTAGAAAGTAATGCCACTATTTACGTATATCTGTCCCACCAAAAAATTAAATAGACATAGGTCATATAATCTTTCTCTTTCTAATATAAAATGTTGCCAAGCTACTGCTGTAAAGTGATGTGTATTCTTTCTTCGAACAAATGACCTTGAATAATCATCTTTCGTGAATAATAGTATAATTATAATTATATATATTCGTATAGTGCGGGCACTTGCAGCTTGTGTGAAGAGTACACCATAGGTATCACTTTTGTTTTTTTTTTTTGCTAAAACCCAAAATAACTTTAAAATGAATAAGTAAATATGAATGTAAATGAAGAGACAATTCAAATATTTATATATACCGATGAATATTTTGTTTTTTTATATGTAGGTACTTATATTTTAATTGGATAATTTTAAAAAAGAACATTCGAGATCTCGACTTTCCACTCTCGTCTCGAGAAAATCTCGAGAGCATTACTCTCGTCTCGTTTCGAGTTGTCGAGACGAGAATAAGGTTAATCTCGTCTCGAAAATTTGAGAAATTCGAGACGAGATCTCGAATATGCGAGATCTCGCGGCATCACTTATGCCCGTACCTATAGTCCGTACTCAATCTTGGACTTGAGTTGTACTAGACCAAGCTGTACTCCGTACTCGAGACTTCAGTCTGTATTATAATGCAGCCTTCGTGAATTCTCGGCGAAGTTAAGATGGGGCTGGATCTGTTTAGTAACTTTTGTGATTCTAGTGACATTTATGGTGATTTTTGCATGTAGGCGTTGTATGTCTGCGTACAGATTGGGAGGGAATGTCAATCGTAAGCGTAACCTATGCGAAACCGACTGTTGGCTTATATTACGCAGATCTCCACTGACCAGCTGCAAAATAACTTACCTACGTGAATTTTACACAATCGCAGTAGAATACAGAACGTAATCTTACTTGAAAATTTGCCATTCCATAATATCGTAGACACGTCAACAATTAAATTAAAGGGGGAAATGGTAATCCGCGTTTATTTACTGTCGTTAAGTCGTGGGCTACCAGGGGTAAAATAATATTCATTACAATATCTTTTGAAAACCTATAACGGCTCCTAAAATCCTTCTCATCGTACAGTTCAATAGGATTTGCTGCATCTCGAACATATCCTTTTGGCAATCTAGCATTATTTTGCGCATTTTCTACAAAATCAACAAATTCCTCATAATCTTCCATTGCTAAGAAGTGTAATTTACAAACTATCTACATGCGAAACAAATATCAACGAGCGAAGCAATGCTTAAGGTTAGTCATTACCGGGCTCGAGCAAGACTCCACCGGCGCACGCGCAGTAGCTGCTTTTCACTTTCGAGACTCGACTATAGTAAACAATTCTTGCCTCAAGTCTTGCTTAAGTCCAAGTTCAATCGAAGTCTCAACTATAGGTACGGGCATTAGGTGTATGAACTCGTAGAAAAGCGTTGAACTACCCCTGTTAGCAGCTAGCACTAGACACCTGCATGCGATGTGCATTTGTTGTTAGTCTGTTATTCTTCTAGTATAGAATGAGAATGTTCGTGCTATTTAGTATTCATTTTCACATCCTCCCTTCCACTACGCAGTACTACACGTCTTTAGAAGAAGACAACTAGCTCTCTCTACTAACGACTCAGTCTCAGTAGTACCATTGCCTCAAAGATCTATTTTAAAAAGTATAAATTTCAAATGAAACAGTGCTGGACGTTTGTAACTTTTGTGTTTAAATCTAGTTTAGCAGCTACAATTTTTATCAACTGATAACAAACGTCAAATTCTAATAAAATAATAATACTGAAACAAAAAAAATCTTCCAATACCATTTAAATATTGCGTTAAAACTCATCTACGAGATCATGATAATACTCAACTATCTCTCTCTCTTCCAACTAGTTGTCTTTGTTCGAAGATATTACATCAGAACTCATTAGATGGCAACCATAAAATTCTAAAATCATGTCCCCTTTATTAATATGTGTTTTTCTAATTCTGTGTTTTTTTGGCAATATCAATAAGCCGTAGATGGCAGCACTATTTAGTTTATTCTTAAGAGGAACATGACAAAAATGCACTTTTCGTGTTCTCGTATATTCAACATCGTGTTTTAACATTTTAACATATTTTCTAATAACGATCACTTACGTTCAATATATTATTGAAATTGGCAATAATTCTGAGAGCAATATTAGGGACATGTTCCAAGAAGGCGACAGGGGCCAAAGCAATCATAAGACGAATCTTTTGATTGTATTCTGGATAAGTGCTGGCCATCACGAAAAATGCAGTTGTTCCTTGGGAGTGTGCAATGTAGAACATGTTTTCTGCACCAGTGGTATGCAAAATATAATCGACTGTTTCGGGTAAATCAATTGTGCCTATTTCATGCCAACTGAAAAAACAAAAACCATTGTTAACATCATAAGTTTATTAATATATTGAAAAATAGAATAATTATTAAAATTGAACACACAAGAATATAATCTACTATTTTTTTATTTATTTTTACTGAAATTACATCTTACTTGGATTATAAACATTAAATTTTGAACCTACTTTTCGTTTTTATTTAGGTGAGATGGTCGAACCTCGCTAATAGGAACCCCTTTAATTCGAAAATTTTTACAAAGGAAAATAATATTTTTGCTCGATCGGGCTTTTTTTAAAAACTTAACCGGTTTTAGGATATTAATCCATTATTTACATGTACAAAAGTAGGCTGGTAGCTAATATAAGTTCCATAAGTCAAAAATAAACAATATCTTGATTCCGGGTACACCATGATTCCTGAATATTTTCATCTATTACGGGACAAATTAACATTGAATCATATGACATTAATTTAACCAAATGTATGATAAAGTTCAATACGACAGCGAAATTGAACATTCTATTACATTTAATGCCAATAAAAATAACACAACCAACAATATATCAAATATAAATCAAGTTTTCATACTTACATCTACTATAATTATTAGTAATTCCACTAATGCGGTTTGGAAATTTAACATTGACGTATATCGTTTGATATCGTTATGATGATGTTTGAAAAGAGCGGTAGTGGGGATAAAAATACCAGAGAAACCAGGATTATTTCGAGGTTGCCGTGGTCCGACTTTTTACCACCCTTTTTCAGGAACCGCGTTCCAAATACAAACCGGTAAATAATTTCAGGACTTACGGAACACAAAACCGTAAACCATACTACAAGTAATAACTGTATCTGCACGGTAATATTATTATTACCATACTTACTTGTCAACAACGGTCTACAAAATGAAAATAAAATGAAAATATAATGCTCTTCATTAATACATGCAGATACAATTTACTTTATTCTAAAATAATAAACATGAGGAATAAAGGCTTATTCACAGCATTGAAATTAGGCGAAATTATAATTAGCACTTATAATTATACTTATAAATATAAGTTTATGTCAACACATTCAAATGTCAGCGTTCAAAAGCTTCAAATTAGAAATGAAATTAATTTAACTTAACTTAAATAAAGAATTTTATGCAAACTTCATATATTTTACTTATAATTATAATTTATAATTATAATTATAAGTAGACCAATCAGATTGAACAAAAAAATGACAGATTATGTCACGGATGTCACGTCATGTCAGATTTGTCATAATTTGCTCAATATGTTTATAAATAATACAAATTTATTAAAAAGAATTTTATTTAATAACAATTTATTGCATTACTTGCTTATCAGGCGGCAGTAAGTATGTTCTTTTAAGTATGGTACAATACCAATACATTAATTATAAATTGTATTTTTAAGTTAACATCTATTTAACATGTTTTAAGACGGTCATTTTTAAGTATAATTTTTAATTATAATTTCTAAATATAATTATAATTTCTAAGTATAATTTCAGAGCTGTGAATAAGCATTAAAGCACATAATTTGAATATTTGTCATATCGACATTTGTCAAAAAAATTGTTCTGTTAATCATAGCATTCTGAAAATAGCAATAACGAAAGAATATCAAAAAAATAATATTTATTATTATTCTCTTCATTTTCTGAAACCGTTAAACTATTAAACAAACCACGGGTGTTAGGAATCATAACATGCCTTAAATGCCTTAAAATCCTCGCTCTACGAGCTCAGATTTCAAACCGACATCTGCGGCAGTTATGCTATACATAACATTTCTATGTATGTTAATAGCTATTACCGATAGGGTTTCCAAGGCAGTGAGTTTTATTTACAAATTACTGATCGGTAAGTGATGTGTATTACTTACCAATCAGGAGGCGGAAGCGGTAAGTAAAAAAATAACGATCAAAGCTTACTTTAAAAATAACAACTAAAAAATTTTAATGTCAAAATAACTTTCAAATATTTTTTTTAATTTTGTGCGTTGATCGTACAAAAACCGTAATAAGCATTGTAGTCAGTAAGTGTTCTTTTACCGGTATCGGATTTATTGGACATCATGCTCAACCGGTAGAAAGAACTTACTGATCTTAATACTTAAATAACTATTGTACCCTTGAGAAAAGCTCTACAATTCGAAATAAATGAGTAAGTTCAACCAAAGTTTTAACCCTAGTCTGAGCAGATAATTTTACCTCTAACTCTATTACTAATAATGGCCGGTTACACCAACGTAACTTAAATAAAAAACTTGACTTATTTTGACAATATTGCATCGAATTCGAAACTGAAGTAATAAATTTGACCGAATCCCAGAAAGTTTTTCATTTCAAAACTAAATTCATCATACCCCCTTCACCTACTGTGAATGTCTTTAATGTTTAATATTCACAAAATATTATACAATTTCCATTAAGTGAAATTTTTGGTAGAATTATCAGGTTGGTGACAGTGACTCAGAGGTTATTCTAACGTGCAGTTGGACACAAAATGTGCAGTAAGAAGAGCAAATTGTGCAGTGGGAAATTAAAATATGTGCACAGTTATTTTTCATTTATTACGAATAAACCAAATAATTTTAAAAAAAGAAAGTAAAAATAATATAGGATTTATACTTATACAGGTTGTTTCTAAACTTGTGTCACAAATTTTAAGGGTATATATTACTGACCAAAATGAGCAAAAAAGCTTAAATCAACAAGAGTCCGATCTTCAATAGTTTCCGAAATATAAGGCAGTGAAAAACGAGTTTTTACGGAATTACCTGTGCTATCTCGAAAAATATGTTATGACTTTTTAAAAAAAAATCCAATAATTGTACTAATATGCATAGATAAAAGTTTGTTCGATCACTATTTTTGTCAGTTTTTCTTCGATCTTTCGTTTTTCTCGGAAACAATTGAAGATCCAGGCCTATGATGATTTAGCTTTTTTACTCATTTTGGTCAGTACTATATACCCTTAAAATTTGCGAAATGTTTAGAAACACCCTGTATAAAGACTAAAATTTCTTTGTGCCAGCTTTTCCCTCAGCCTTATCTATAGATTCTTCGCTTGCCACATCCTCATTATTGGCATTGGCAAAAATACAGTGTGTTTAAAAAAATTCCTAATTTGGAGTAGGCTTTGAGCAAAGAAACGTATGTCAATTCTAAAAATATTTAATTAAATGTCAATTTGACATCTCAAATATTTTATCTAAAGATATCAAAGTTTTTCTTCTTGAATGTCAATGTACTGTAGCCTTCTTTATTGTTTTTTCTTCCTAAAATTACATTTTATGATCAATTTTGACAACTTGACTTTTGAATTAAATAATGATCAGATAAACGTTTCACTGTTCATAGCCTACTCCAAGTTAGGATTTTTTTAACACACTGTACCATCTTTGTTGTTTGGCTTTAGGGGTTGCATTGACTCGGCGCTTATTTAACCAAATGATTGTGGCTTGTCGGGGATTTCACTCTGACAGAGAAGCCATTTTGTAATAAATATACAAAAACGCACTTTCGGAATCTACCGACAAACTATTCCGAGACATGATTGTTAGAGTATTGCTGGTACTTATTTCCACATCCGCACTATGCGAAGAAATATTTAACTAACTCAGTTTCCGCAACTTTTCTATTTGTGGATGTTCTAGTATTTCGTCATAATCCAACTTGAATTGAGTTAAACAATGATCTTTCCCTACAATATTATAAACATACAGCGATTTATTTCCTTTATGTGCAGTGGAAAAAAATCCTTAGAATAACCTCTGCAGTGACTTGTGCTTTTCATTGTCATTCTGACCATTGCCTAGATATGTAGTGTATTTATTGCAATCTCAAATAAAAAATACCACCAAAAATCATTTGAGAATGAAGCTCCTTCTAACATCAATATGCGGTACATCCTCCGAAGCAAAGAAACATTTTTCGTCTCACCTGAAATCCCAAAACTTCCTTTGATCAGTATCAGGATTCCATTTAACATGATTCCTGGAGTATGTGTTCCCTCTGGCGTTACCCATCCACACATCGTACCCCTGGTCAGCTAGAAGGAATGCCAGACCCTTTTCTGGTCCCATGAGCACCCAATCGGCCGAACTGCAGAGTAGGCCATGCATAAGGTAAACTACAGGCCTGTCTGAAATCTCTTTATTGTTCCTTCCATGAGGGATATGGTGAAGAGTCAGGATGTACCCGTCACTGGTCGTCACATGGTGAATTTCAATAGGGTAGTTGTATTTAGCGACAAGTTCCGGCTAAAAAATAGAGGTAGTTATTTATTTAACTAATGCAAAATACACTGGCGCCACACATGCAGATGAATATTCGTTAATTCGACGATTATTTATTGGTGAATTTTCCTGTACGAACGCTTGATACAAACTCTCTATCCACACATTTCCCTGTAGCTGAATATTCGTATTCAGTCAACAAAAATCGGAAATTGTTTGCACAGTGACCTTAAACATCTATACAATTGATGGCGCGGGATATTTATTGTATTTCTAGGTGACTGGTGATAATAATAATTTCTGATTTTCAAACAGTTTCAACGGCAGATATATCGCTATCTAACAGATAGGCACACTAACATAATTTATAAAAAAAACAATTGTTCGCATGGCTTACTTGGCTAAATTAACAAAAAAAAATTCATTTTTAAACGTTTAAACGCTTATTTGAAAAAATTATACAGAAACCACATTACCTTATTGAAAAGAGAAAAATAATACACTGTTTCTAAATTTTACCGTAAACTAGTATTCACGAAAGATGGCTATTCAAGGTCATTTGTTCGAAGAAAGAATACACATCACTTTACAGCAGTATCTTAGTAACATTTTGTATTAGAAAGAGAAAGATTATTTGACCTATGTCTGTTTAATTTATGTGGTGTGACAGATGTACGTAAATAGTGGCATTACTTTCTAACATACTATAAGTAATAATGACATATGTCGTAGAATTACAGATACCTAATTATCTACTACAATGCCCTCTGTGTCAATATTTACCCAGTGGCGTTGACGTTTAAATCAAATTATTATTCCTTGGTTTATAAGTTAAGTCTATGTTTTTGTATTTTGCAAATACATAAGTGAAGAAGTTAAATCTTTCATAAAAGCATTATTTAGACAGAAACATAGTTCTCAAATTAATTACTCTTATTTTTCAGTTAAAATGTGTCCATAAATATTTCATGTATACGAAATACAATGAAGTTATCTGCAAGCAATATTTTAGCAGACGGCTCACAAATGACCTTGAATAGTCATCTTTCGTGAATAATAGTTTACTTTAATAATACTCGTAAATGTATGTAATTTGTATTTTTACTCAAATTTATTAAAATATTTACTTTAATGCTTTTTTTAAGCAGTGTATAGTTTAATATATGGATAGTGATATTAAAACAAATAATTTGTTTTACTGAACCTGAGATTTTTTACCATTATAACAAAATCTAAAATATTGTAAATTCCTTTCATATACAGGATTACACTGAAAAACGGACCTCTCGAAATAACTCATTTATTTATAATTATTTTTTAATTTTCTTGTTATATTTGTAAACTAAGCGTAAAGGTTCACAAATCATGCATGGTATTTGGAATGATGGTAGTGCTTCTGGTTCTGGTTAACCGGAAGTGACATTAACTTTCATATGTCAAATGTGACACTAAATATTTTTATATATTTGGTATTCTTGTAAAATTGCGATTTCAACGTGAAGTGCGTTTTTCGTGAAGGAATAAATTACAAAAACATACGAGAAAATTATATATAATTAACCTGGTGATAAATTTAGCATTTTTTTGTAACAAAATATAGAATCTTACAAAAATAACTTACTATTTAAACAATTAACTTAAATATTACTCAATATTATCTCAACTGTTTTCACATCCTGCTTGATATCATGGCTTAGCAGGTTAATTATTCATAATTTTCTCTTACGTTTTTGTAATTTACTTCTTCCAGAAAAATGCACTTCAAGCATATCGCTGAATTCATAATTTTACGTAAATTCCAAATATAGGATATTAGGAGATCAATTTAATGTTTTGTTATTTCAAAAAAAAAAAAAATACATAGGTCACTAGATATTGGTGAAAATTTAAATTTTGCAGTTTTTTTTTGTTTTTGCGGATATCTTCCAAATGTAAAATAATACTGGATTTTAATTTGCACATCTTTAAAGCACGTTTTATGTACTTTCGAATGGCGATGCTCAAATTTTTTTATCACTATTAGTTATCGAATTATGATGTTAAAGTTTTAACATTTATATAAAATAAATAAATAAATATATCATCACCTCGATCATCACGACATATTACCCATTGCTGGGTGTGCCAATCTGCTTTGTACGCAGATATCGGTACATTGCTGGCGTGGAGAGTGCACCACAGCGGTCAATTTTGTGCCATTTAAAATTCGAAATATTTGGCGTCGGTCGGGATCGAACCCGGTTCCCCAGATTCGCGACCAGACACTCTGGCACGCGGCCACGAGACCCCATATGGACGCCATATTTGAAAATTACATCCTTGAAAAGAGAATTTTTTTCCAACCAAGTTTCAAACACCAGCAATGGGTAATAAGCCGTGATGATATATTTATTTATTTATATTTAAAGACAGCAATTTCAAAATTTATAGATTAAAAACAATGGTTGTTGGAATGAAACAATTGAAAAATATAATTAGAAATAACAATTTGATTATTTCTTTGATAATTTCTTTAATTAGTTCTCAAAATTTTATAAAGTGTTAATATTTTTATTTGGACGTCATATGCAATCACTTTTATAACGGAATTAAAAAAAATGTTTGAATGCTATGTTACAAATATTAAAGAATATGAATATTATAAACTAAAAATTAAACAAGTGATAGTATCTGACTGTTTATTTCAGATGTTTCATGGGGGAAACCAATGGGAAACTATTACTTTTAACCTATAAATTTAGAAATTGTTGTATTTTCAGTGTTTGAAACAAATGAAAACAGATAAATTAAAGATGGTTGGAAAGCTAAAAAAAATCTGTTTCAATGGTGCAACTTTCCAATATGGCGTCCATATAAAAATTAAAACTTTCACATCATAACTCGAAAACTAATGTAATAAAAAAATTGAGCATCGCCATTCGAAAGAACATAAAAAGTGCCCTAACGATGTGCAAACCAAAATCCAGTATTATTAAACATTTGGAAGATATTTGCAAAAAAAAAACTGCAAAATTTACATTTTCGTCTATATCTAGTGACCTATGTATTTTTTCTCAAATAACAGAACACCATTAAAATGGTCTCCTAATGGGGTAACTTTTGTCTAATTTAACCGACTTCGTATCTCTTATAGTTCTCGAGATCCCCATGTTGGAAAAGTTATCCTGGACACCGGTATAGGTGTTCCATTTGAAATATGAAAGTTAATGTCACTTTCGGTTAAACCGAAAGGGTTATAGTCATGCCAAATACCATGATTTGTGAGCCCCTAAGCTTAGTTTACAAATATATAAAGAAAATTAAAAAGTAATCACAAATAAAAGTTATTTTAAGTGGCCCGTTTTTCAGTGTCACCCTATCTGTATGTATACCTAATATATTAAACTACTATGATTAAAAACCTTAATAAATAACTTACTACTGATAATCTTACATCTGAAGGCTCAAATGCACAAATAAAACAAAAAAATAAAAACTGCAATAAAAGTTCCCACATTATCACATTAACCACTACCACTACACATGTTAAATATATTTTCAGTTATTTATTATATTTAGTCATATTGAGTTTTTATACCTTAAGCTCAGCTAAATAAAACAATATTGCATAGGTAGTTTAAATTTTATTAAAATACTTGTAAAATTTATATTATTGTAAATAGTTCACTAATTTGAGCACATGGAAAACATTAAATCGAGTAATAAATTTACTGCAATAGTCGTATAGGAATAATTCGTTGTGCAAAATAGCATCACATATATGTATAAGTTTCAAGTCATTCAATGTGCTAAACAATAAAATGGGTTTTTACCGCAAATTATGCAACACCTGGCTAAATCATTTAATTGTAATAGGCATAGAAGTTCATGATTAATAATTTTATTCTGAAAAATGGAAAATTATAATCTCATTAAAATATTGATTAATAACTTAGTGGATAATTTTAATCAAAAAGTAGAGGAAACAATAAAAAATTCATAAAAATATTTAGAGATAGTAATGGAAAACAATAATTTATTGATTAAAATTGCACACAATAGTTGGGTAAAATTATTATTATTATTATTATTATTATTATTATTATTATTATTATTATTATTATTATTATTATTTAATCTAGCTGTACGCTGCACCCGTTGCAAATATTTACAACAACAAATATTATGGGGTAATGTTAATAAATTATAATTTGCTGCTTTGTTGGACACATATGACACATTTACACATAGAGAGAACTCTAGTTTATTATTTGACACAACACTCTTAATAATAAATAAATCATTTAGGGTCTGTTTGTTAATAATTTTATTGCTAATTATTTGATGAGGAACTTGAACTTTGGATATCATTGTACAAATTTTATAGCAAACTGCAGCCATGTTCAATTTTCTAACACATAATAGTATTTTATGTACCAAGGGCGTTACGATGATGATAATGCCAGGAGGGCGACGAGGATCTAGCCAGAGGGCCTATGGCCCGAGGGATAGATGTCGTCCGATGAGCATTATCATCTATACTGTGTCCCACACTCTATGTTCAGTGTGGCGGAGATAGCCAATGTTATTCTTATGGACGTTTTCTGTACCATGTTGCCAATTTTTCAATGTAATGTAATATTGAAACATTCATAAATTTTCATTGCTATACCAAAATTAATTAACACTGTACAATTTAAGTTTTATGAAGGTCTGTTAATTACCCAAGGGTTTATTGTATTCACCATTCCCCCGAAATTTGTCTGCAGTTCTGAATAGTTTTAAATATAGGGCCGCGAAAAGATGCGTTGGAACCGGGGTGTAAAAGACATGCTGAAGCTATTTGTACCTGTAATAAGTAATATTTCAATACAATATTTTAAAATCGCCTGGCATACTTATCTTGATCAAATGCATTAGAGATTATAGAATATTAAAATATTATAAATTCAAATTGGGGATTATAAAGAAAGAATAAAGACTTATGAACTATGTAAAATATATGCAGTAAATATTACTAAATTATCAAATAAGATATAAGTTTAATAAAAAAATCTGTTGTGGCCAGCACAAGATCTCTCGCAATTTTCATATTAGGCTATATAAGTATAGTACATATTTAACATGTCTGGTACACATAAAACACATATTATCTTCTTTATATGTATTTATATTTTTTAATTCACTCTATGAACAAGTTTCCTTTTATTCTTCTAATGTTCGAGATTCTTCCAATTCATTGATGAGATTGGCGGTATTTTTGAAGGATATATGTATTATATGTATTTTATTTATTTATTTATTTATTTACCCAACAGGAATAAATCCCAATTACAGAGTAACATTGAAAATGAATAATAAGTAATAAAGCATCAGTACATAAACAAGTACATACAAAATATAAACCAATATCAAAAAAATATACATATTTTATATAAATAACAAGAAAATATAAATCAAAACGATCAAAATTCTCTCAGGCAATTATCAACTAGACGATTAAATGCTACTAGTGAATCGCTAAAATCAAGTGCATTGCAATATTTATTAAACAAACGACACATAGTATTGATGGGACTCGCGTAGTGAGTATTAGTGCGTGAGAGATCACAGTGAAAAACAAATGTGGTACGAGTGTTACATGGTCTGACATGGAAATTGAGTTCAGCTAAAAGGGTTGGACTGAATATAAAATTATTAATAAGTTTATATAAAAATAGGAGTTGAAATTTAGTACGACGTATGTTTAAACTTTCTATACTAAAAGTAGTGAGCAGAGTTTTATAGTCCATGTTCGGCCATATTTTGTGAAGCCGAAAATAAAGAATACTACAGAATTTTTTTTGCACGTTTTCTATTTTATTAATATAATTAGCGTAGAAAGGACACCAAACAATGCATCCATATTCCAATTTGCTTCTAACAAGAGAAAAATATAAGCTAATTATTGTCGCTGTGTTTCGAAAATTATGCGATGCACGAAGTGCAAATCCCAGAGTTTTATATGCGTTAGAAGTCATTTTATCTAAGTGCGGGTTGAATTGAAATTTATTATTAAAGTAGATCCCGAGATCTTTAACAAGAAATATTCTGTTCAAACAGGTGTCTCCCATAGAATAATCGAAGTGCATGGAATTTAATTTTCTAGTAATACTCAGAACACAACATTTGCTGATGTTAAAAAATAAATTATTGTTCAAGGACCATTGATAAATATTACTAAGATCAGATTGCAACTCAAGATAATCATTGGTCGATGAAATCTTATGAAAAATTTTAAAGTCGTCTGCAAACAGTAGGCAGTTAGAAAACTTCACCGCATCAACAATGTCATTGATAAATATAATGAACAACAAAGGGCCAAGGACAGAACCTTGGGGAACCCCGGAAGTAGGTGTGAAAGAATTGGAGCAATAACCTCTTACATTTACATATTGGATTCTTTCATTTATGTATGAGTAAATTAAATTTAACAAACTCTGACTGAATCCAATTTGCTCTAATTTTATCATTAATATATCATGTGACACGGTATCGAACGCTTTGGAGAAATCTGTGAATATGACGTCAACCTGCTGCTTCATTTCTAAGATGTTATTAGTATAGTTGGTAAATTCTAAGAGATTAGTTAACGTAGATCTTTTTGGAATAAAGCCATGTTGCTGTAAACATATAATGTCTTGCGTTTGAAACTGAATTTTTTTAAAGATTATATGTTCAAAAATTTTTGACAAAGAATTAAGGCATGATATGGGCCGGTAGTTGCTTAACATATTTCTTTGGCCAGATTTGTGCACGGGGCAAATTTTGGCTTCCTTCCATTTAGTAGGATATATACCTACCAGTTTGCAGCGACAGGTTGAATAAATGAAGAAGTGGTAAAATGAAAAAATCGGAGCATCCTTTGAATATAAATACAGGAATATTGTCCGGGCCTGTTGATTTAGTATTTTTTTGAGATCTTATAGCACGGGAGATATCAAGATCAATGATTTCTTTAATATCTATAAGCTTATTATGAGAAAATGAAGAGCTGATGTTAATACTGTTTGTGCCGTGAGGTTGATAAACACTTTCAAAAAAGTTAGCAAAAGCTTGAGCAATATTTGATTCACCAGAAAATTCAGTATTATTGTGATGCAGTGCTGAAGGAATACCGTTGCAGTTTTTTTTATTGTTAATAAAATTCCAAAATAATTTAGGATTTTCAATAATGTTGTTTTCGGTATGTGCGATATAGTTTTCATAAAGTTTCTTGGTAAGTGATTTACATTTAATGCGGTGTTCTTTAAACTTAATTAAATAGCAGTGTAAGTTAGTACGATTATATAGTTTCCTGTTGTGTTCTTTCATTTTTAGTGTATTAATTAATTCGGCATTAAACCAACATGGATACTGTCTAGTATTTAATCGGCGAGCAACTTTAGGAATACACACATCAAGAATACTATATAATGTAACATAAAATTTGTCTAGTGCAATGTTTACATCATTACATGAGATTACAGAGGTCCAATCAGCATTACGTAACATGTTATATAATAAATCATAGTTGCCCCGCTTAAACTGATAATAGTAATCCAAATAGGGCTTGCAAAGTTTTATTTGGTGCGAATCATTATTAAGATCGATTATTAGTGGTGGGTGATGGGTGTCCACAGGAACTAGAGCATCTAAAGATTTATTAACCGTGCAATCAATATTTGAGATGACAACATCTAAAATTCTGTTATTATTATTAACAACCTTATTGTACTGTTTCATATTGAACATGTTAAGCATGTTGAATAATTGTTGGACATTAATATCATTGTTCGTATTACCTGTTGTATAGTTAACAAGTGCTTGTAGATTAAGGTCACCTATTATAAATACAGGAGAAGAGTATATGAATGGGGCTTGCAGTAGACAGTCGTAAAACATATCGTAGTATGTACGTGGTGAGTTTGGAGGGAAATAGGTTGCAATTAAGTAGAACGACATAGACTGCAGAGAACATTTGACACAAACAAATTCAAAATTATTAATATTGGAAGCTAAATTCTGCAGGCATGGATTTAAAAGTTTATTGACAGCAATAAGAACTCCTCCTCCTTGGCACTTCCCAGTTGCGACTCGGTCCCTGTCACAGCGAAATACAGCAAATCGGCTGTCGAATAACTCAGGGTCAAAGACGTTGTCAGCCAACCACGTCTCAGACAGGATGAGCGCGTCATATGAGCAGATCGTACCACTTAGAAAAAGTTCGTTTAATTTTGTGTTTAGCCCGCGAACGTTTTGGTAATATAACATAACTTTAGTTTTTAGTTTTTTGAGTTAACAATGCACGGAACGTTATTTATGTATTTTATTGTGAGATCAGACTCTCCAGCCGCTATACGATTATTAAGTTCTTCTCGAACTATTATGAGGTGCTCTCGTTGTTTCAGAGTTAAATCACTTCCAATATTAAAAGAATTAAATTTTTCATTATCTTTGATGCGTTTAGATCCCTTTAGTATTGATGTTACAGTTTTCGGATTATCCAAGAATACTTTAATTGGGCGAGCTTTATTGGGCACTTTTCTTCCTAACCGCACTAAGTTTAAGTTATTCACCGGAAAATTAGTGTTTAAAGCAAAAGTAACCAGTTCGCTCACAATTTTCTTATCGTCATTAGGCTCTTCAGGTACATTATAAATCATGAGATTGCTCGCACGTTTATTTCTATCATTTATCTCTGAAATAATGTTTTCAAATTTAACTGATTCGTCGTATTTAGACGGTTTATTTAAAATATCATTTTTAATAGTTGTGATTTCTTTTTGTAAGGTGAGTATAAGGTCTTTAAGTTCATTGAATTGCACATTGTCCTTTTCAAAAGAGCTATTGCAGGGATCGCAAAACCATTTCAGGTTATCTGAGGAACGGAGAATTCTGCAGTCGTTTTGCGCAAATTTAGCACACGATAGATGACACGTAGATTTACACACACTACAATTTATCGAGTTAGACGGATTAGTTGCCGCACTACACTTTTTACATTTAAGAGACATTTGTGTAACGGTAGGACTGTTTAAATAGTATACTTAAGCCGATTTAGACTTGCACAAATGTGTTTTAAGAATTAAAATTTTATTTAAATCGTTTATATGTTTTTATTTTAATTAGAGCAGAGTACACACAAAGTGAATTATCTATTATCACTCACAGTGAATTTACGCGCAGACTGATATGCATTAAATTATTTTAGATTAAGAAAAAACTCTTGTATTTATATAAAAGTAGCAGAGAATAAAAGAAACACGACTGATCGCACTGACACTTTATATACATTTTATGTATGTATCTATCTAATATTTAATTAATAACAAAATTAGAAATATTAAATGTACTTCCCAGAAAAAGTCTTCAATAATGTCTCTAGTTTTTTTGACACTGACATTTATCTCTGTCAATTACAAACATTTTAATTATTCCACTTGTTATTATCAAATAAGAAGATATAAATTAAATTAAAAAAATAATGCTTAATAATTAAAACTGACAAGTATATTATTTATTTATTTTTTCTTTTCACCCACCTGTTTAGATACACTGAAAGTACACCAGTCATAAATACATTCAACCCAGCATATTTCATCTCTTTTTGGGCATCTATTTTGCTCTTTCTATCTTGTAGACTTACAACAGGTAAATATGGCAACATGGTACTCCATAAGACCCTACACTGAACATAGAGTGTGGGACACTGTATAGTAACGCTCGTGGTGCATACAAGATTTTATGTCTCACTAGAATATGTGAAATAAGTTTTCATTTATAATAATTTTGATTACAATAATGCTTAAGCTTTTGCGTTGCTAAGGATGTTGTTTAATTGTTTTGTTTATTATCAACATTTTTTTATTTTTAAAACATCAAAGTTCTATATCGTTGGAGATGATAGAATGGGTGAATTTGATGTTTCGGAAGATACAGTGTGTTCAAAAAAATTCCTGACTCGGAGTAGGCTATGAACAGAGAAACGTTATGTCTGATCATTATCCAATTCAAAAGTCAAGTTATCAAAATTGATCTTGGAATGTAAAATTGATTAGTGATACGTCATCCGTCCAAAATCAATGCTAAACATTGCAGTCTGCAATTCGACGTATTTATTATTTACATGTGTGGTGAAAGTAAATTGCTTTCTAAAGCCCTTTTCATAATTAATTTTGAGTGTTATAATTAAATTAAAAATGATTTCTGTGTTGTGCTTTCAAAGCTGTTTTCTTATATTAATTGTTATAATCAATTAATATATTAGTTGGTGTAATCAATCCTTGTTATTATTGTAATGAATTATAATTAAAAAAAATTTTTTTCATTATATACCGTTCATATTATTTCTAATTTAAAGTCCATAAACGGTGATGGGATTTTTGAGGGCATAATGAACTATTATGCCCTCATATAATGCCCCAGTTGTTAAATATGTTTATATACTCCGTATCCTAGCAATAAATAGTTCGTTATACTTTAGTGAGACATAAAATATTTTTTAAAATACAGAGTGGTTACCGGTGCTCCTGAACATAAGACTAACTCATAAAATCATATTATGGTAATTTCCTGCTTCCCTAATTAGTTTAGAGAAAAAAGCTTCAAAAAATACCGGCATTATTATTATTATTATTATTATTATTATTATTATTATTATTATTATTATTATTATTCGTTTATTCGTGTCCAAACCATATACATAACATAAGTAATTAATACACAATAAATATATAAAACATTACAACAAATATTTCTGACTTCTTAAATACTGAAGTGACCGATTTTCGGTAGCGAAATACCGCATCCGGACCACATGGAGTGAGTTAGCTGAGCGCAGGGCTGGACTGGGAATATGTTTAATACCGGGAAATCCGGATGGGGTCGGGCCAGGCGAGTCATTTGAACCGATTTTTTTAAAAATAATTTTAATCATTACAATATTTTGTTTAATAATTTACTTTTTACTTCCCGTTACCCTTGGTAAAGGAGGTATAGGGATCGTGCTAAAAACCGCATATCGAGATTTTGGTAAATGACCACGTTTTAAGGCCTTTAGAATCCAGTTTTAACATTTTCACGATGATGTCTGTGTGTTTGTGTGTATGGATCCTCCACTCTAACTCAAATACTATCATTCAGAAAATTTTGAAACCTTGTATTGCTACCTTTTTCTCTAATATGGAATGAGCCATTAGATTTTGGTGTAAATCAGATAACCGTAAATGGCACTTTATTTGAAGCTCAAAATAGATTTTCGTCGAAAAATACCTTTAAATGTTATTTTTCGCAACATTTTGAAAAGAAAATAATAAACTGAACATTAGTTATATGGAAAAGAACTAAATATAGTTTCCAACATGAGTAAATATGTAAGTATCTATGTATTTAAATTAATAAAAATTAAATGGCAGGAGGTATTATGTTGGCCACATCAGATTTTTTCTTTCAAATCGTCTATGATTTGCTCATTTTTCATATTCTTTGTGTTGATAACAATGTGACAATAAATTTGTACATTGAAAATAAATTTTAATATGCTAACGTATGTAATAGTTATTTATGCAACAAGAGTGTAAACAGAAGCTTTATGCCATGAGGTCAAATATTTCGTAACGAAGCTTACCGAGTCACGAAAATTATTGTCCGAATATCATCCGTATTTATATATTTATCAATTTTTTTTATTGATTAGATCAATTATTCTATGAAAAGGTGTAGCAGGTATGTTATTATTTATAATTTGATAAAAGTTATTTGGATCTAAATAAAATACATCCTTATATAAATGATCATTTCATGTGTAGGATATCGGTAACACAAAAACAAGTATGTATTGCGAATTTAACAATTGGTTGTCAAAAAGAAAAATAGCTATAAATATTGGCGCACATTCAAGAGTAGTAGGGAATTATTTCAAAATCAAGAATTTATGTTATTTTTGTATCGATTTATTTATTTTTTCAACTTAAAATTTTTATAATTTATTCAAGTTCGTCAGGCCACGAGCCGCCACGGGCCACCGGGAAATTCCCGGTATCCCGCCGGGCCAGTCCAGCCCTGGCTGAGCGCTATTATGACCATAAGTCATAAGTTGTGTTTCGCAAAACACAACTAGTGGTGTTTCGGTTCGCAAACAACTGAATCATATGTAATCATATTATCCATGGATATAAATGAACAAGTAATATTTTTGACGTTTCGTAAAAATATAGTTGGTTAATTCGTTGTATAGTATTAAACATATACAACTCTAGCTTCGAAAATCATCTGAATATACAGTTTGTGGACTCGAAGTGTTACCTGAAAACACATCTGGTCCTCTCAACTTTATATTCGATTATTTTCGAACCTCTTGTATAACTATTGACTATACTTGTATTGTGTTTACACAAAATGTATTTTAAAATAATATCTTGAGTGTATCGATACAATAATATTCTGATAACACTGAACGTGAACTCATGAGTGATATTCGTTATGATTATATAAAGAATAAATTTGATAACAAAATTTAATAAAATTTTGGACGCTTGTTGATAAATAGAACATCGTATTTACTGGTGATTAATGTGATGACGCCGATAATGCTTGTAGATCTGAATCATTTGGGACCCAGTGAAATACAATAGCGATTATATTACGTCATAACTAAGTAAAATTCTGAAATGCAGTTAGCTGAATGAATTTGATATAACACTATTAATATACTAATAGTAGAACTACTTTTAAAATTAATTTTCCCAGTTACCAAAAACATAAATTCAAATATTTTGTCTCCAAAACATTCAATATTCAATAATGGGCTAATGAAAATGCATCCTACAAAGTTTTGCGGGACATATTATTGAAAAAATAACAACTATTTCTATATTAAACATCAGTGGCGTATTTTATGGTAAGCAAAGCAACACTTGCTTCTTAGGCCCTCGACCGAAAGGGCCCTCAGGCCCTTGTCTGAAAGTGTGTCAAAGTATTCAGGTAAATATTACACGTTAAAAGTAAAATAATATTGATGCAATTTCACCATAAATAGATTTAGTTTCTAGTCCGAATGTGAAGTGGTATTCTTGATATTTAATTTAATTAATATGCCGCGTGTAGGAATGTTTTCGATCTTTAGCTTTGGCCCGACCCGATTACGAGGCGATCATCGAGTCGGATCTATTTTAATTTTCGGGCCGATCATTTGGCAAAGTTATGCCGAGTTGGACTTATCATATTGGCCCGGCTCAAAAAATCGAAAAATGTAGTTAAATCATATGCTATTTTAATGAAAACAGATGATTTTAGACAAGATAATAATGATTTAATAACATCCTAGTAAAAAAGAAAACAGTTACTTTACTTCAAGAATTCAAGGCTTAAGCCGGAACCGATTTCAAGTCAGGTTTCAAGCCGGGCCTGCTTTTGTATTATCGAGCCGATCTTCGAGTCTGGCTGGCGAATTTTTCTCGGATGGAGTCGAGACAAACCTCAAAACCCGCCTGGCCCGCTCCGAATACATCCTTATTGGGGGCAGTAAACCGGTAAATGTTAAAAATCAAATAGGCACTTGTAAATTTCTGAGAACATTTGTAAATCAAGAACGTAAAGAATATTATTTCTATCACGAATATTGTTCAATCTTACGCCTTTCATTGTTTAATGAAATTTTTTATTTCGATTGAATTTTTCGTTTAAAAAAATCTGATGTGGCCAACACCAAACTTCCCGCTATTTAATTTTTATTAATTTAAATATACATACTTACATATTTAGTTATTGCAGAAACTGTATTAAGATCCATTCCATATAACTATGGTTCTATTTACTATTTTCTTTTTAAAACGTTACTATTATTAATTTGAAATGATTAGTTCTTTGACAGTGGCATTTATCTGTCAGTTACATATATTTGAATAACTGCGCAACCAAGGAGTTTTGTTTGTGTAAAGCGTAGACTCCGGGATTTGAATTATAGATAATTTTATAAATTTATCCATAAAATATATAGAAAAAATATTAATCCAAATCTGTGAAAAATTTAATAATCTTTAATTTTAAATAATAACATTATTGTCGAAAAAATAATATTTAAAGGTATTTTTCGAAAAAAACTATTTTGAGCTTCTAGTAAAGTACCATTTCCCGTTATCCGATTTACACCAAAATCTAATGGGCTCTTTCCAGTACAGAAAAGGTTCGAAATACAAGGTTTAAATTTTTTCGGAATGATAGTAGGTATTTGAGTTAGAGTGGAGGATCCACACACACACATACACACATATATCATCGTGAAAATGTTAAAATTGTATGCTAGGGACCTTAAAACGTGGTCATTTACCAAAATCTCGATATGCGATTTTTAGCACTATCCCTATACCTCCTTTACCAAGGGTAGCGGGAGGTAACAATAGACCTGCGCCCTTTAAATATTATTGCACCCTGTGCCTGTTTCCTTAAATCCGCTACTGTTAAACGTCTTTGCAAAGGATTCTCGTTTTCAAGCTGTATACTCGTTTTTATACTTAATCTTTACAAGACAACTTACAACTCTTAATCCAACATCTGGATGGATCTCCCTTTCCAAAACCTCTGTATCTACCGTCTTCTCTCTAGGTCTTGCATTGCCTACGGCACACAAAACAAGAACTAATAGCAGCGTTTTCCACATCATTTTGGCTTCTGACATTCGAACTAAACGATGTTTCTCCCTTTTATATCTTTACTGCATTTAAATATTATTGATATAAAATTCGAATTAATATGATTAGATAAAATTATTTAATTTTTAAATCTATGTGACATCCAAGTACCTACCTGACTTCTTTGCTGATTTTATCTAAAAAAATAAGATAATTTATAAAATATATTTTAATTTGGATAAGATTAAACCACTTCACGTGTAGGTGATGCAAAATAAACAGCGCCGGATTTTTAAGACTACGCGTGCTTTTCCCCGCACTGGGCGCCGCACTAAGGCGGCGTCAAATGATTAATGCAAGAATAATAATAATTTATTTTGTTAAGAGGAATGGCTACTCCTGTATTAAAATATGAAGCAAAAATTCAAATAAATTGGTCCTGTACTAGAACTATTAACATTTTAAAAAATTAAACACTAGACAAAACATAGGTACATTAACCTGCATTTTTAAAAAATGGGAAAACCGAAATGCAGTAGCATTTCTCGTTTTTCCATTAAAATCAAAGTCAAATTGTTTTCAATAATACTTTTTTAAATGCAGGTTCATATCAGAAGTATGTGCGTTTTTGATTTTTTAGTGTATTTTGGGAGTGTTGATGTTAGAGGTTTGTCCTTTTTTCTAAAAAAAAAATATGGTCACCGTATTTATATATACTGCGTGGTGCAAAAGGAACGTTGTGTTTTGAATTCCATATAACTTTTTTATTTTAATATTTTTATATATTTTATTTCAGTATTTTGTAAAGAAAACTTGGGGAATTTGAAATGGAGCAATACACAATCGATCAACGAACCAAAATCATTGAACTATATTTTGAAAACCAACGGTCCATTGTTTTAACTCAGCGTGCATATCGATGATATTTTAATGTGCGGATTGGACCATCAGAGCTAACAATAAACTGTCTGATTGCAAATTTTCTACAACAAGGTACAGTAAGGAACCTTCCTTGTGCCGGAAGACGTCGTACGGTACACACGGATGAAAATATTGAACGTGTACGCGAGAGTATGCAGGAAAGTCCAGAAACATCAACAAGGAGACATTCAACACAACTTAGGCTATCACGAAGGTCGCTGCAGAGAATTTTGTGGGTGTAGTTTATTTCCCGAGCCGAAGGTGAGGGAAATAATCACCTGAGGGATTGAATGCACTTTAGTCCTGTGGTATATACGCTATTTTTCGCACTCCCGTATCAAATGGAACCATATTAGTGTAAAAGAAATTAATCTTACAATTTGACAATACAAATGTCAAAAATTTTGTTCAAATTTAAACTCAACGCCTGCTCTAAATGTAGTGAAAATACGAATAAATAAATCATAGTAACTATATGATGTTATGGAAACATCTTGTTTATTTTTACTTTAGTCCCCCAGGGTTTTTTCATATTTAATCCCTCTGAGACTGAATTTAAACTTTAGTCCCTGAAATGAGTGATTAGAATCGCTCTTTAGTCTCGGCGAAAAAATATTTATAGACCACAAAGTAAAGATAACTATTAAAACACAGATTTAATCAAATTGATATATCAATAGTATATTTTTCTATCTAACATTTTAAGCAAAGTTCAAAAACTTCATAAAGCACTATTGTAAAAATCAAACAAAATATTTTTAACCATCTCAAACAATAACGCAATATCTTACGTCACACACGTTGCGCACAAGAGAAGTGCCAGAAAAAAGGTAATAGATTGCGAATGAGTGTTTGTGTAAAGATTCGTACATAACTACATAGCAATATTTTATCCAAACTATAACTACAAAACAAAGAAAAATTTATTGATTCTTGCATATAAATTTACATAAATTATTAACTACGAGTATATCTCAAAAGTGATTTGGGGGGCTAAAAATATAAAATTATTTTTTTCGTTTTCTATTAATCTGTGATATAAAAATTGAAAATCGCATTTATTTCTAGACTTTGTAAAGATTTTTTTATTAGCAATAATATAGTGGAATAATCATTAAAAAGTTGGAAATTTATTAAGAATTTTTTAATCACTCTGTTCATATATATATATATATATATATATATATAGGGTGTTCCAGGACGAGCTTACGCTATCGTTATTTAATGCAGTAGCATTCAGCAGAAAATTTTACTTATGAAACCATAAAAAAAACTTTGCTCATGCTCAACCACTTCCAGCATAATTCAACATTTTTGATTATTTATCTAAAAACGGCCACTGCTATATCACTCTATATCTCGAGAACGGGATCGAATATCTATAATCTGTAAAAACATATTTTCTATTTTACTAAAAATGTATCAACTTTCAACATAGGACATGCTACACAAACTACCCTTATTTTTTAACATAGAATTCATTTACATAACAAAAAATGGGGTGTTCCATTTAAAAAAAATCAGTTTTTTGAATTTTGTGAACTGCAACTTTACAATTTTCAAAAATAGTCGATTATTAATTTGTATTATTGTGAACAAAAGCTTTCTTTATAAAATTGTTTTTACAAATTCGATCCCGTTCTCGAGATATAAAGTGATAAAGAAGTGGCCGAGATAAAAGAAAATCAAAAATAGTTGAATTACACCAGAAGTGGTTGGAGCATGAGTAAAATTTTTTATGGTTTCATATGTAAATTTTCTGCTGAATTCAACGATAAAATAAAAAATATATCATTCTATTTAAAATAAGAAAGTTAGGATCTACCTCCGGTTAAACTGGAAATGCTATTGCTTTGAAAATATTTTAGTTGAAACGGGCGTATCTGAAAACCCTTAGATGCCAAATTTTGAAAAATAATATTGAACAGTTTTTAAAATAACGATAGCGTAAGCTCATCCTGGGACATCCCGCCTGAAATTTTAAAAACAGGCAAAACAGAATACATTTCATAAGCCACTTGCTGAATATTAGTACTTTAAATCGAATAATCATAGTAGGTATAAGGGCAAAACAAAATTTGAAAAACCAAGTCAGTTATGAAATGTATCATGGATTGCCTGTTCATGAATTTTCAGGCGGGAACTTTTAAAATGGACACCCTGCATATATATTTTAAATTTATTTATTTTAAAAATTGTACTATTACGAATTTATTAATAATAAATATGTTTTCCGTTGATCGTTTATTAATTAATGTGTCTACATGTATGCAACCACCACCCGACAATTTTTGTGCTGTGTACATCGATCTTTGATTCAGACAGCTGAGGGCAGCAGCGATCTTGCCAGTGGCGGGTAACGAAATTTTAAACAAATCTTTAAATAATTTTAACTCAAAAACTAGAAGATTTAGAAAAAAAAATTATTAAGAAAAATTGTTTCTCTCGACGAGTTACATCACTGGTTAAATTTAATGCACTTATTTCATTTACACCCTGTATACAGGATGTTAATTAAAAAGCGGGCCATACGCGTTTAACATGGGAAATCAGTTTTTCCTTGCGCAAAACTTCCCATTTAATTTTAAACAAAAATGTTTCTAATAAATGTTGTAGAGAATTAAATTCTACACCAGAATCACTAAACAGATTTTATTTTGCATGTTTAGTAACCTGTAAAATCCAATTTGAAACTTTATAAATATTACTCATTTGTAGTGATATAGCCATGAAATTTAAACAAAATAAAAATAAATAAAATCTAAGCAATAATTACGATAGATTATAATTATCAGTAATTTTTATTTGAAAATCGAATTTCTGACAGTTCAAACGATATGCATTTCTTTGTAATTTTGTTTAAATTCCATGGCTATCACTACAAATGAGCAATATTTATAGAATTTCTATTTGGATTTTACGGGTTACTAAACATGCAAAATGAAATCCGTTTAGTGATGCTGGTGTATAATTTAATTATCTATTTGAAACACCTTTGTCTAAAATTAATTGGGAACTTTTACGCAAGGAAAAACTGATTTCTCTGCTAAACGCCTATGGCCCGCTTTTTAATTAACATCCTGTATATATATATATATATATATATATATATATATATATATATATATATATATATATATATATACACTCGTAATAATAAATAGTCCGAATGACGGAATTTATTATTGAAAATTAGATGAAGCATATTTGTAATGAATTTTATCCTTCCAGGATGTCGGCCAAGTGGGCGACCGAAGAGACGACGATTGATCGCATTCTCTCTAATTTGCCTGGTGATATTGATATTATTAGATCTCATGCTCCAATAGTTCCTGAAGATGTTTATCATCCTGCACTAACAGTAAATTTACCTATCTTGTCATCGGTGAAGCCAGCAAAATTTCCATCTGCAAACAATGTTCGCTACAATTTTAGGAGAGCCAATTTTTACGAGCTTTTTACGAGCTCTATGATAATATATGTTCCGTAGATTGGTCAGTTTTAAATTCTTATGAAAATGTTAATGATGCTCTTGTAATGTTTTATAACATACTTAATTCTACGCTGGATATTTCCGTACCGAAATTTAAATATTGTGAAAATAAATATCCGCCGTGGTTTACAGCAGAAATAAAATACAATATTAAAACTAAAGAATATCATAGGAAGAAATGGGTAAAATATAAGAAGCAATACCATCTTAATCAATTTCAAAGACTAAGACATTTAATCAAGCTTCAAATTCAAAAAGCATATAATTCTTATCAACGTACTGCTGAAGCCAATATTAAATCTAACCCAGCTGATTTCTGGAAATATGTTCACCTAAAGCAAGGTACTACACGTATTCCAGGGAAACTACGTGATGACATGAACGAATTTGATTCTCCTCAAAAAATTGTTGATGCATTCGCCATGTATTTTTCCAGTTTTTTTTCAGCCAATTCTGCACAAGCCTCTCCCAATAAAATTAGCTTTCATCCTTCTTTTAATATTGACAGAATTAGTGAAGAGGAACTTATTTCACTCATGGCATCATTTTCCAATAAATTCACTGCTGGTGATGACCAGATACCAAGCTTTCTGGTCAAAGATATGAGGTTTATCCTGGCTAAACCCCTCTCAATTATTATTAACTTAGCAATCCAAACCTGTACTTATCCTACACTTTGGAAAAGGACGAGAATTATACCTGTTTCCAAAAAGAATGACAAATTTATTATTAAAAATTACCGCCCCATATCGTTATTAAGTAATTTTGGGAAGCTTCTGGAAATGATAATTTACAAATCCATATATAGTAATACGAGATCTCTAATTTCTCCAGTCCAGCATGGCTTCATGAAAGGGCGATCGACTACTACAAATCTTGCTTCCTTTTCACAGTATGTATCCGAAGTCATAGATGCTCGTGGACAGGTGGATGTTATTTATACAGATTTTTCCCGTGCCTTTGATTCCATAGATCATTGGCTCTTGCTGGATAAAATTAGTTCCTTTGGTGCTTCTCCATCTCTTTTGAAAATTTTAGGTTCGTACCTTGATGGTCGTGTGTGTTACGTCTATTATAATGGCTTTACGTCCTCGGAATTTTTGGCAACGTCAGGTGTCCCACAAGGATCCAATCTAGGCCCTCTTCTATTTTTATTATTCATCAATGATCTTCTTGAATCTTTTACCTGTCCTTCACTGGCATATGCTGATGATATTAAGTTGTACTCCACAATATCCACTGTCCAAGACGCTCAACTTCTTCAGTCCAATATTGATATTTTAGCACTATGGTGCGAAACTAATAAGCTATTCCTAAATGTTGACAAATGTTGTTCTGTGTCATACACACGCCGGATCAATCGGTTTGACTATATATACACAATTTCAGGAACTTTACTCGAGCGCAAATCCACCTTCAAGGATTTGGGAGTTACATTTAGTCCTAATTTCACTTTCTCAGAGTATATAAAAAGTGTATGTATCTCTGCTAGCAGAACATTAGGTTTTTTAATGCGTATATCGAGAATGTTCACTGATCCTGCTGTTTTAAAATCATTATATTTCGCATATATCGTCAGCAAACTTGAATATGCCATTTTAGTTTGGTATCCTTATTACGCCTTTCATAATATAGCTCTAGATAGAATTCAACGCAGATTCTTGAAATTTCTATCCTATAAGCAGGATGGAATCTATCCGGTCAGAGGCGTTGACCAGGATTCCCTGATTCAACGTCATAAAATAACACCACTGTCTACAAGAAGAGATATGATTTGTGCTAAATTTTTATGGATGCTGTTGCACAATAAAATTGATGACCCTTTTTTATTATCACGTGTGCCTATTCATGTTCCTAGGTTAGAATCCAGGTATTCCCGGACTTTCCACTTACCATCAGCGCGCACTGATGTACTGTCGCGGTCGCCAATCCACATCATGTGTAACATTGCGGAGACCAAGTATGAGGATATATTCCTGTAATGTTCTTTAATTTATTTTGTCTGTGAACTTCTACACAGTATATATTTTCTATTTTGTTTTGTTTTGTACCCTAGATTTCTTTATTCATATTATTTGTTTGTATGTTATATTAATGTATATATATATATATATATATATATATATATATATATATATATATATATATATATATATATATATATATATATATATATATATATATATATATATATATATATATATATATATATATATATATATATATATATATATATATATATATATATATATATATATATATATATATATATATATATATATATATATATATATATATATATATATATATATATATATATATATATATATTATATTTTAGCCCTGTAACTGGATTCTGTTGGGCCATAAAGATTATTATTATAATTATTATTATTATTATTATTATTATTATTATTATTATTATTATTATTATTATTATTATTATTATTATTATTATTATTATTATTATTATTATTATTATTATTATTATTATTATTATTATTATTATTATTATTATTATTATTATTATTATTATTATTATTATTATTATTATTATTATTATTATTATTATTATTATTATTATTATTATTATTATTATTATTATTATTATTATTATTATTATTATTATTATTATTATTATTATTATTATTATTATTATTATTATTATTATTATTATTATTATTATTATTATTATTATTATTATTATTATTATTATTATTATTATTATTATTATTATTATTATTATTATTATTATTATTATTATTATTATTATTATTATTATTATTATTATTATTATTATTATTATTATTATTATTATTATTATTATTATTATTATTATTATTATTATTATTATTATTATTATTATTATTATTATTATTATTATTATTATTATTATTATTATTATTATTATTATTATTATTATTATTATTATTATTATTATTATTATTATTATTATTATTATTATTATTATTATTATTATTATTATTATTATTATTATTATTATTATTATTATTATTATTATTATTATTATTATTATTATTATTATTATTATTATTATTATTATTATTATTATTATTATTATTATTATTATTATTATTATTATTATTATTATTATTATTATTATTATTATTATTATTATTATTATTATTATTATTATTATTATTATTATTATTATTATTATTATTATTATTATTATTATTATTATTATTATTATTATTATTATTATTATTATTATTATTATTATTATTATTATTATTATTATTATTATTATTATTATTATTATTATTATTATTATTATTATTATTATTATTATTATTATTATTATTATTATTATTATTATTATTATTATTATTATTATTATTATTATTATTATTATTATTATTATTATTATTATTATTATTATTATTATTATTATTATTATTATTATTATTATTATTATTATTATTATTATTATTATTATTATTATTATTATTATTATTATTATTATTATTATTATTATTATTATTATTATTATTATTATTATTATTATTATTATTATTATTATTATTATTATTATTATTATTATTATTATTATTATTATTATTATTATTATTATTATTATTATTATTATTATTATTATTATTATTATTATTATTATTATTATTATTATTATTATTATTATTATTATTATTATTATTATTATTATTATTATTATTATTATTATTATTATTATTATTATTATTATTATTATTATTATTATTATTATTATTATTATTATTATTATTATTATTATTATTATTATTATTATTATTATTATTATTATTATTATTATTATTATTATTATTATTATTATTATTATTATTATTATTATTATTATTATTATTATTATTATTATTATTATTATTATTATTATTATTATTATTATTATTATTATTATTATTATTATTATTATTATTATTATTATTATTATTATTATTATTATTATTATTATTATTATTATTATTATTATTATTATTATTATTATTATTATTATTATTATTATTATTATTATTATTATTATTATTATTATTATTATTATTATTATTATTATTATTATTATTATTATTATTATTATTATTATTATTATTATTATTATTATTATTATTATTATTATTATTATTATTATTATTATTATTATTATTATTATTATTATTATTATTATTATTATTATTATTATTATTATTATTATTATTATTATTATTATTATTATTATTATTATTATTATTATTATTATTATTATTATTATTATTATTATTATTATTATTATTATTATTATTATTATTATTATTATTATTATTATTATTATTATTATTATTATTATTATTATTATTATTATTATTATTATTATTATTATTATTATTATTATTATTATTATTATTATTATTATTATTATTATTATTATTATTATTATTATTATTATTATTATTATTATTATTATTATTATTATTATTATTATTATTATTATTATTATTATTATTATTATTATTATTATTATTATTATTATTATTATTATTATTATTATTATTATTATTATTATTATTATTATTATTATTATTATTATTATTATTATTATTATTATTATTATTATTATTATTATTATTATTATTATTATTATTATTATTATTATTATTATTATTATTATTATTATTATTATTATTATTATTATTATTATTATTATTATTATTATTATTATTATTATTATTATTATTATTATTATTATTATTATTATTATTATTATTATTATTATTATTATTATTATTATTATTATTATTATTATTATTATTATTATTATTATTATTATTATTATTATTATTATTATTATTATTATTATTATTATTATTATTATTATTATTATTATTATTATTATTATTATTATTATTATTATTATTATTATTATTATTATTATTATTATTATTATTATTATTATTATTATTATTATTATTATTATTATTATTATTATTATTATTATTATTATTATTATTATTATTATTATTATTATTATTATTATTATTATTATTATTATTATTATTATTATTATTATTATTATTATTATTATTATTATTATTATTATTATTATTATTATTATTATTATTATTATTATTATTATTATTATTATTATTATTATTATTATTATTATTATTATTATTATTATTATTATTATTATTATTATTATTATTATTATTATTATTATTATTATTATTATTATTATTATTATTATTATTATTATTATTATTATTATTATTATTATTATTATTATTATTATTATTATTATTATTATTATTATTATTATTATTATTATTATTATTATTATTATTATTATTATTATTATTATTATTATTATTATTATTATTATTATTATTATTATTATTATTATTATTATTATTATTATTATTATTATTATTATTATTATTATTATTATTATTATTATTATTATTATTATTATTATTATTATTATTATTATTATTATTATTATTATTATTATTATTATTATTATTATTATTATTATTATTATTATTATTATTATTATTATTATTATTATTATTATTATTATTATTATTATTATTATTATTATTATTATTATTATTATTATTATTATTATTATTATTATTATTATTATTATTATTATTATTATTATTATTATTATTATTATTATTATTATTATTATTATTATTATTATTATTATTATTATTATTATTATTATTATTATTATTATTATTATTATTATTATTATTATTATTATTATTATTATTATTATTATTATTATTATTATTATTATTATTATTATTATTATTATTATTATTATTATTATTATTATTATTATTATTATTATTATTATTATTATTATTATTATTATTATTATTATTATTATTATTATTATTATTATTATTATTATTATTATTATTATTATTATTATTATAACAGAAGTAGGTGATACCATGCAGGCTAATCTTTCTCCAGAAGATGTCTTAAAAAGAGTTAAGTGCAGACGGGTTTTGTATTAGTTTATTTTATATTTTATCTTTGTTATGTAGGGTTTGGATACAATAAATAAATAAATAATAATAGTGCAGACGGAGGAGCATGTAAATATGCGAACCCTACAGCAAGTAACAAGAATCATCCAAGTAGACAACATGAACGATAAATTTTGCTGACGGTTTTCCATTGGCGCAAAGAAGGAAAAAAATTAATGCAGGGCAACGCATCATGCCTAGTTGACGCCTTGGACCGAGACAAATTAAGCAGTGAACAGAGAATGTAAATATGCGGACCATGGGGTGGTGCGGGAATAAATACTAAGATGATAAAGCACATTTGTAATACATCCAATTATTCATTTATTTTAATAGAAATTAGTAATGTCCTTGAATTGGTTACGACTGAAATGAATCAATTGATTTGCTACTATAAAATATATTTTTTGTAAAACAGTGATTTCCTGTTAATAAATTGCATAATTGTAACCTTCAGCTTGATCCAATAAATTAAATACACGTGTTCAAGTTCAGATATGCGAAAAATGTAGGAAAGATCATTGTTATCTTAATAACCCTTTAACCTTTTAGGTGATGAAAAAAATACTAAATATTTACCTATAAACAAGTAAATTCTACAGATTGTCAATGGTAATCCATACAATCTATTTAAAGTAGCTTTTGCTATATTATACATAGCGGGCTTTAGATATCAAAATAGTCGGTGTCATCTACATAGTACGCCACACTTTTGTTACCCCTTTCATGTTTTTTATGCTAATCTTAAAAGAAGCGCTATTAGACTTTTTACTTCCCGCTACTCTTGATGAGGGAGGTATAGGGATCGTGCTAAAAATCGCATACCGAGATTTTCGTAAATGACCACGTCCCTAGAATCCAATTTTAACATTTCCACGATGATGTGTGATGTATGTGTGTGTGTGTGTGTGTGCGTGCGTGCGTGCGTGCGTGCGTGCGTGCGTGCGTGTGTGTGTGTGTGTGTGTGTGTGTGTTTGAGTGTAAATCCTTCACTCTAACTCAAATACTATCATTCAGAAAATTTTGAAACCTTGTATTTCTAACTGATTCTAATATGGGAAGAAGCCATTAGATTTTGGTGTAAAGCAGATAACCGGAAATGGTACTTTACTTGAAGTTAAAAAAAATAGTTTTAATTAGAAAAATACCTTCAAATTTTTATTATAAAAATTAAAGATTATTAAATTTTCTGCAGATGTACATAAATACTTTTTCTATATATTTTATGGATAAATTTATAAAATTATCTTTAATTAAATCCCGGAGCCTACACTTTAAATAAGCACAACTCCTTGGTTACACAGTTCATTAATAATAGCAACGTTTTAAAAAGAAAATAATAAATAGAACCATAACTATATAGAATGGATTTTAATATAGTTTCCAGCATAACTAAATATTTATAATATTTACTTATAATATTTTAATATAAATGCAAATTAATAAAAATTAAATACCGGACCGGGATGTATTTATGTTGGCCACATCAGATTTTTTAATAAACCAAGAAAAAAAATATAAATGTTATCCGAAAACCGCGACTTGCACAGAAATCTCGATAACTAAGAAATACGAAGTCGGCTAATTAGACAAAAGTTGTCTGATTAAGAGACCATTTAATGATTTATCGTTTATTTGGAACAAAATACATAGGTCACTCTTCGAAGACAGACGATAATGTAAATTTTGCGGTTTTTTCTTTTATTTTTACGAATAATTTCAATTGTGAAATACACTTAAAATTTGGTTTACACCTATTTAGGGCACTTTTTATCTTTCGATTGGCGATGCTCAATTTTTTTACACTATTAGATTTCGAGTTATGATGTCATAGTTTTAATTTTAATATGGACGCCGTTTTGGTATAGAAAGTTGCATAATTAAAAAGAGAATTTTCAACTTTTCATACCGATATGCATCTTCTTATCTATGTTCAGTTGTTTCAAATAGCGAAAATGCAACAATTATTTAATTTATATGTTAGAATCGTTGTGATGTGAAAATGAAACAAATGAAAAACACAAGAGTTCTATTTCGGGTTCTAGCGCCAGTGGAAGAAGGAAAAGAATATATTTACATAGCTAATTTCAATAAACATAATATTGCAAAATAACTTTTCTCGAACATAGAACTACAAATATAAAGTCATTACGATAATCAATTGAATAAATTTATCAATATTATTTTAAATACCTTATCATTCCTCTATTTTTAATAACCATTCTTTATTTTATCAATATTCGATAGTGATTTCAAGAAGATTAATAATATTTTTTATATTATGATATATATATATATATATATATATATATATATATATATATATATATATATATATATATATATATATATATATATATATATATATATATATATATATATATATATACTCGGACTAAACAATACATATCTCTATCTCTAGTTTCTCTGTCTGGCCAGCCGAAATCAAAACAAACCAAATGAAGTTTTGTCTAGTTATATTCGGTCGTTGAAACAAATTGATATTAGTAATAGGGAAGGATAAAAAGAATTCTATATAATCATTTATATTATTCTATTTATTTTTAAACAATATTGTTTTTGTGTACATGCTTATTATTCTATTTGTAGTTTTTTCTAAATTTATTTTTGTGGTAGATCCGGATTTTGAAATAAATGTCTAAAATTAAATTGATCAATTCGGATGAACCACGGATAACAATTAATAAAATAACAAATTTTTCAATGCGCTTCGTAGTGAAATTCTTATGAAGTAGACATGAGGAGGCACTATGTCAAGTAATATGATTAAAAGAACAAGCATTTATTTGCGATAAATATTATTTTAACAACACAGAAACTTAAACTATTTTGAGAAATTATTAGTAAAGACAAAACAATTTATTAAAAAAGGAAACAACAGTTTTATTCTTGTGTGTGGCATTCTTAATAACAAACTGGCAACTAAACAATTATCTGTCACTTTTTGTTATGTTTATTTCTTTAGAGCATATAATTACGTTTCTGATTCTTCCATTTCTCCGTCCTCTTGTCTTAAAATATTTATCACCACAAAAGCTTTGTATGAATTTATTTAATATTGTTGTGTTTACTTTCCGCCTTTTTCAATTTTGTTTGAAATATATCTGGCCTCCTCAATGCGCAAACTACTTACTGACTGCGCACTACATATATAGGGCACGGAAGATCACGTGACCTATCATATGTTTTGTCCCTTTCTCACTTCAGACTCGATCTTCAGCTCTGTCCCATGCTAACTTCAGATTGTACTTTCGACGCAGTGCGCATGCGTCAGTTTGAATAGCTGTCACATTTCTAGCAAGATATCAAATGAGAATAAAATGAAGGCAATAAGAAGAGTTTTTATTTAATTCTTCAGTAATATAATATAATGGAAGATAACAATGTGATCATATGTATATTCATTAGTATTACGATCAGGATGCTCTTCGTCTTCATTTTTGCTTAAAAAGCAAATATTACCAACAGTAATTGACAATTTATAAATTTAGGGCTTCATCAACGACCTACTATCAACTCTGAGTAATCGATAATATGTCAGCAAGTGATATTCTCATAAACATAGACGACCATGAGCCACAGACGACGTCTCTTTTGTTTTTCACATGTAACCTACCAATACAAATTGCCATTTGTTACTTATATTCAAATATTATTAGGTTTTAAATATTACCTCGATAATCGGTGCTTGATGGGATAGCAAACAGTTTTATATTATAGTCCGACGACAAACTTGCACTCAACAACGCTCTGGCATCGTTTGAAAAAGAATGACAACACTTAAAACAACAGAAAATAACAATAAAAGAAATAACAACAAACAAGATAACAAAAAGAAATAAATAATAAAACACTACAATGAATAACAATAACACAATCAATCGGTATATGCACAAGAACCGCTAAATAACAAAACGGCAACAAATTCCACGCTTGCGCAATCTAATTCTTAAAATTTATCGCTAGAAAAAAATGACAGCTATTCAAACTGACGCATGCGCACTGCGTCGAAAGTACAGTCTGAAGTTAGCATGGGACAGAGCTGAAGATCGAGTCTGAAATGAGTAAGGGACAAAACATATGATAGATCACGTGATCTTCCGTGCCCTATATGTCATTTTTGTTTATCTCTCTTTTTTGATGTAAAAGGTCCATAGGGAAAACATTATTATTTTATATATGCGTTATACAGATTCGTTGGTGTTTAATCTTTAATATTATTAATTGAGAGTGAAATATAAAAAAATGTTCATACATTTAGCAGTTTTATTTAAATTTGGCTGCACATCCTATGGTTGAAGGAGAAACCATACATAGTGGTAAAACGAATTGTAAATTTTAGGTTGGTTAACATTTAAAGCTGGACACTTAAATTTGTTGTGGCTATAAAATTAATACAACTAATTATGTAGAAATTAATGGTTTGTGTCAACGACCAAATATAACTATAGACAAAACTTCATTTGATTTGTTTTGATTTCAGCTGGCCAGACAGAGAAACTAGAGATAGAGATATGTATTCTAGTCCGAGTATTTCTCACTAGAGGTCACCACTGAGACCACGTGAAGTATCATTGTCTAGTTTTAACCTGGACCACTAGAGGCGTAAATTTACTTAGTTAAAATTTCGTGATTAACATTTAAGGTTAATATTAAATAATTTATGTTTATTATTATTATTATTATTATTATTATTATTTCATACTATAGGCGATGTGCATATTTTGAGCGTCAGCGCCTCTAACGGCTACATTGGCATTTTTGGTTACCGAATCAACTTCATCTCGAGAAAGTGATACAATACAATTTACAATTTCATTTTGAGTTGTTGCTATTGTGTATGAATATTATACATCATAGTATATTGAAATGAATAAAGAAAATATTTAAAATGCTATATATGTGAGGTGACAATCAAAAAAGTCAAAATACCAGCGAAAGTACTGCGGCAGAAAATATAATTTTTCTCATAATATGTGTGATTTCTGTAAACCATTTTATCATATTTAAATTTATATTATTAGTTAAATGTGCATAATACATAGAAATTGAGATTAAAAAGTTGGAAAACTTGAATGATTGGAAAGAAGAAATAAATAAAAATAAATAAATATATCATCACGGCTTATTACCCATTGCTGGGTGTGCCAATCTGCTTTGTACACAGATGCGGTAATGATGAAATATTTGCACCGTGCGGGCACTTACCAGGCGTCACCTCACGGGCACTCATTGCTGGCGTGGAGAGTGCACCACAGGGGTCAATTTTGTGCCATTTAAAATTGGAAATATTTGGCGTCGGTCGGGATCGAACCCGGTTCCCCAGATTCGCGTCCTGACACTCCGGCATTCGGAAAGAAGAAAATTTCTACATATCACGATATCAGTGTATGATGTTAGCATCTTTCTTTTATATACGCAATAAATGAAGATTTTTCATTGAAAATATATAGTGGAATCAGTTGCACAAGCTCGGAAAAGAAAATACACGAAAAATACGAACCAAGTGAATTTCTATCTTTAACATTAACATTAGATGTACAAAAACTATAATAAATAGACGAATTATGTCAAATATAGACTTCTATTTCATACAACTGCAAGTATTATACAATTTTAAGACAATTTTCTGCTTCTTATATTATACCTTGTTCAAATATTAACTTAAGAATTCATTATTGCAATCAGACGACCATTGTTGGAATTTCATTCATACGATAAGTACCTTTTACAATGAGAAAATATGTATACCTAAAAGAATTTTTCATATTAGTAGAAGATATCTGATGAAAAGTTATTTTCTTATACATCTGTTCCTCATATAATCTTCTAGGAAATTTATAAAATTTGATACTTCAATCGGTAAATTTGTAAGAATTATTATATCCCCCACTGCATCACATAATATTTGATGTCCTATCATTCGCATTCATTGCAAATATTTTATAAAATAGAAATTGCAAAATTATTCTGACATAAAACATAACCTTGCTATGTTTCTTTCAATGAGTAACCATTTTTTATCTCTCGCTAAGAGAGGTATTGGATTCATGCTAAAAATCGCATATCCAGATTTTAGTGAATAAGCACGTTTTAAGGTCCCTAGAATCCGATTATAACATTTTTACGATGATGTCCGTATGTGTGCGTGGATGTTGGATCCACGATTTCTCAAGTACTATAAGACTTAAAACATTTTTAACTACGGATTCCTCATTATAACAATAATGGGAAGAGTTGATTAAATTTTAGTAACAATTGGACAACCGGAAGTAGTAGTTACAAGAAAAAAATCATCTAAATATTATTTATCGAAAATTTATGTAAATACTTATATTAAAGAACGTTAAATTCTTTATTTGATAAATATAAATTCATTATTATATCTTCTATAGATTTAGAGATAAAGAAATGCATATAAAATAATTTCATGTAATAATTCTCAGATCAAACTACTTCAATGCAAGAAATTCAAATGTTTGTAATTCACACACACATAAATGTAGCTGTCAAAATAATATGAATATAAATAAAAAGTCAACAACGCAAAAGAATATACCTAAAAAAGAATGACGATTTGCGAAAAAATGACGAATAAAAGAAAAAGAAAAGGCAAGTAGAAAAAAAAATTCAGGATATTGAATATAAAGAAAATGTATGTATTGTACATAATTTATATTAAAATAATTATTTTGTAGTGAGGCATGAATATATGTATTTGTATTTAAAAATATTTTTCGTTTTATGCGTACAACCAGATAAAATATCTGGCGAGAAGTTATGTGCTGGCCACATCAGATTTTTTGTTTAAATATGACAATTTATCAGCATTTGCGGGATAAATAAAATTTCATAACTCTACTATTCGTAAACACTCAGTCAACTTTCATAATTCCCGCGTTTTCAACAGTCCGCTATATGCTCGGGCGAACTCAGCAGTACGTTCAGAATGAAAAAGCCGCTTGTGCTAGCTAGCGCTAAGAGAATTGAACGTACACATTGTTACCGGAAATAGCCGAGTGTCCGAACTCTATAAGAGCATAGGCGTCGTGGCGTATTTCAGACTTCCATAATGAAAAACTACATATTTATCAGCACTGTCGCTCGTCAGCATAATTTTATTTGAAATATTTTTACGTAAAATAATTAGGGAAGCTGGAAATTACGAAAATATGCTTTTACATGTTAGTCAAAGTCCTATGTTCCGGTGTCGCGATCAACAGCCTGTATATTTCAACTGCGAATGTATTTAGTCTACTACAAAAAATAAATTGTAAATAAATAGGTTAAAGGAAATAATTAAATCGACCTTGTTTAACGACTAATAAGAATGGTACTGCAATATTAACACAATTGTAATTGTTCAAGATTAAAATGCATATATAATATGTAAATTAGTGTTAAATAATTCAATAAAGTTCTGCTTCCTTTGTTATACGATCTAATACCTAGCGACAGTGGCGGTGGCCAAATATTTTAAATCTTTTTCGGTTCAATTCCAAACATTTTTGAACGCTACTTAAATAATCAACACACAATTAGACGACCTATACCTATCGTAGATGTACGAAAATAAAAATATAGTATTCATTTGTACATTAAATCAATCATGCGTTCTTTCATAGCAAACTTTTTTAAGAGCGAAAGATTATAACGCTGACGTCTGACGAAACACGAATGGCAGGCTATAGGGCGCGAACAGACACGTGACTCGAGCGACTTTGACGTGCTTGGAATCAGTAGTGACAGCACACACTTTAGAATTCTATCAAATGAGGCATTTGTTTTCGGTTTTCGCCACGAAGCGAAAATTTGGTAGCGTGCGTATCTCAAAATATTCGCCTGCAAGCGTACGACTCCAGGCGAAAGTATTAAACTAACGTCATTATTTTGTTACAATTCAATTCAAAGCCAAAATATATATTTATCATATACCATTGTCATAACATTTTAATAATATAAAACCCGAAAATTCCCAAAATAAAAAGCGAATATAGAATTCTAAAGTGCATGCTACCAAGATTCGTAAAAGTAAAATCGCATTCGCCTGTTTTCTATGATAGAATTCTAAAGTGCGTGCTGTCACTACAGCTGATTTGTGTGCACATGTCATTTTGACAAGAACAATGTCACGTTGACAAGACAAATGTTTTGTTTTATTTTGATTTTTAACTGCTAAAATGTTATTATTTTTAATTTCATATGTTTTAGTGCCTAAAAATTGTAAAATAATAACATTAAAAGCAATTCAAAATCAAAATAAGTCCAAACATTAGTACTGTCAACGTAACATTATTCTTGTCAAAATGACATGCGCACACAAATCTGCTGATTCCAAGCATGTCAAGGTCGCTCGAGTCACGTGTCTGCTCGCGCCCTACTCTAGCGTGTCTAGCTGCTAGACAGTGCAGCGTGCCAACCTGCCAGCGTGTAACCCAGACATACTAAATTCTCCCAACCACTCATCCTTACGGACATTATACTTATTCCGATGCTTTTATTTTGCGCATGTAAGAATATATTTTTTATATTTATATAATTCAAAAGAACTAATAAGGAAAATATTAGTAGCAAAAGTAATTATTGTAATAATTTATTTATTTAACTTTTTTCTTAAATTGTATCAGTTCAGTTAAATTATTCCCATTGTTGTAAATAATTCGTATTGTTGTTAAATTTGTCTCTTCTTGGTTGTTGGTATTTATATTTATACAATGGACCTTTTCAATTTAAAGAGATAGAAGATATGCGCAATGGGGATTTGCGCATAGTAAGAACAAATGAGAACTATGACGTTTGTTTCTAAAAAATTTAGACGTAAAATGTGAGAATATCTCAGATAACTTTACAAAATCTTATCGAAAGAAGTTACAAATGCTTTTATTGAAGTTAAAATGTCTAACGTTACAAATTTTAACTGAGAATACGGGTATTTTAATGTCTGCAATATTTTTGACATTTCGTTTGACAGCTCAACTGGCAGTTGTTCAGGCCATTGTCTTACTATTTGGAGCGATAGAAAGAGAAAGTCGTTAAATTGAAAAGGTCCATTCTACAATTCATGATTTATTAACAGCTATTGGGATTTTCAAGTATCAAGAGATGGCGCTGATCTCATAAATAATGGTACACTTTTTGTTGACACTTCAAAGAATAGCATTCCTGTCAATTGTATTTCCGTAGTTTTTGTATTATTTTCTCATTTATTAGTATTTTTTTTATTTATAATTCAAGTATGTATAATAGAGTTTTGGTAGTCATATAGTTGTAGTTTCATATAAATGTCAAATGTATACCATTGTTTGTAATTCTAATATTCGCCGCTAGTTAGCGTTTTCTTATTTGAATATCCCAATACATTGTTTATAAATGTTTAGTTTAAAATACTGTGACAATTAAAATAGAAATAAATAATAGTTTTAAATCTATGAAAATCTAAAATAATAACAATAGTAATTATTAAACCGTTTTTACAAAAACTAATTGAATATATGTAATATATACTTATTTGAAGCAAGTATTTTCTGTTGTAGCGCTTGCCGTGCGATCTGACGCCAAGTCACCGGCAGTAGTGTAGAGCGTAGATAGGGAAAATCGTTTCGTCTCACTCGCACTTACATATTCCCCATGAGGACAGCAAAATTTGGCCTCTTTGTGTAAATTCGCGTGAAAATGACACTATTTGCTTCCGTGATTAATTTTCTAGCGATAATTTTCTGGGCTCGAGAAAAATGGCATTAATATTAATTCTATCTGTAACTGAATTACACGTCGCACAATGTTAAATTTATTGTTATTATTATTGAAGTACCTTTACATAAATGATAGGTAGACAAAACAATTTATAAATAAAATATGTCATTTATTATTAAATATAGGCATATTACATGTAAGACCCAGCCAAACAAAACAAATGAAGATGTTATGCATAAACTTACATGAATCATCTAATAACAAATATAACTACAAGAATCAAATACTTGTACAATAGATTAACATGCTTCATACCCAATACTTATTATAATTTTACTTAACAATAAAGGTAAATACTGATGTTACTATAAAAAAAATACTTAATCAGGTTAATGTGTTTTAAATATTCCATCCCCAACTTTTCCCATGTATGAAGGCCAGAATTGCTCACTCATCGGAGATATTTGTGCGCATTTCTCATCCGGTTTCAAAATTTGACACTTGCATTGGATTCTCAGTCGATAAATTGTCATCTGTCCCAAACTTAACTGTGAAATTTGATTATAATATGGAGATTTTTTCAATTCAGCATTTTTGGGATCTACATTTGCATTTGGTTTAGGTAATACACCGCGTTCTTCTAAACACATTTTTGTAAATAAATCTTCTTTTGTAGTTTTCTCGAGATTGTGATATTTATCTGCAATATTTACGAATTACAAAACATCAAAATAATTAAAAAGCAATTACCATTTGGAGATGTAGATTGTAGAAGTTTTTGACGGATGCATTGCTCATCTTTGTCTAATAAAACATAAGCTCCATATTTCGGAAAGACCCAGTATGTTCCAAAAACCAAATCAATTGCGTCTTGCGACTCGTATTGAGTTAAAGGCTTCAATAGTAATCCTATAAAAACAATAAATTATATTAGATTAATAGAGAAATGCAACGACCTATAAATAATTTAAAAACATCCAAACACTCTATAAATATAAAATAATACGAAATTAGGGCATCAAGATGTTATCAGGAATACTCTTTGATGATTTATTGTTTTGTTTGTGATAAATACGTTCAGGCGCAAATAAAATTCGTCACACTTTGTAAATACATTATAAGAATAATATATTACATCCGAGGTAAGATATGTTTCATTACAGCCGAGGGCTAGTGTATATTACCGAGAGGCGAAACCTCGAGCTGAGATATAGCGCGAGGCTCTGATGAAACTCCCGCCGAGGTTTCTATACTATTTTATTCACAATCATCCTCTTTTTAAATCAATAATTTTCAAAATAAATCAATGAATTATAGTCTTAATTTTATTAATATTTTTGACAACTGTATTCAAATTTATTTAGCCTACTTTATTACAGGGATCTGTGACAATGTCGCTAGGCAACCCCTACATAAACATTTCCAACCCGTGGGGTGTAAGTATCTGTTATTTCCCACCCAAGAGATTGGCATTACAGTTAGGACAGGAATGACGTATTTCCCAAGCTCCAAAAGGTTAGGAATCGATATATTACAATAATGACTGGGAATAAAAGTACACAAACGTGTACTATATTACATATCAGTTTTTTTTTACATAAACTACGTTCTAATGAAACTAAGATAATGTTTAATTATAAAGTAGGTACCTTAGTAAAAAAGTGAAATTATTATATCACTGAATTCAGAATCAAATTCTGTATCTAATAAGTAAATAAAAAGTATATGATCCCATTTAAAATAAAGTTGGTCCACACAGTTTGAAAACCACTGGTTGAAAAAAATAATTTTACGCTCGTTAAAAGAATCTAGTAAAATAGAAATTGTTTGCTAGTTTTACCGACCTCGTAGCTCGTAGCTCTTATAGTTTTCGAGTTAACAACAGGGTACTACTTAAAATGAACACCCTGTATGTATACTGGAACTGTACTATTATATTCCTGCAAGTAATTGTTTATTTAATAAAGAATTATGAAATTTTGATATTTCGAGCTATCAAGTTTGTCTTGCATGAAAGAAAAAATTAATTCATAATTTTTATGAATGTAAAACGCGCTGGCTTCTAAGATCCACTAAGTACATTCTTAACTGAAATACAGTATAATAATATTGACATCATAACCCCAATATTGCTAACTTCATATGCTTGAGTCATTACGAATGCTCTGTTGTTGATTTAATTTACCGGGAATTTACTTATTTGATTTTTGTAACTTGTTGATATACGTTCAACAAAATGAAATTTACTGATTTTATTTAGAATATGTTTAGGAACCAAGGTAAATTAATGAAAATAGGTCTTTCTTGATGTTATGCTATATTCATTCTATTTTAACATTATTATTTATAGTTCTGTCTTACAGCGGACAAGTTATATGTGACATATAATTTGTCCGATGTAGGAGATACGAGCCCTGCATCAAAAGAATTGGCCTACAACCTATTTCTTTACAAGGCAACTACACATTTATTAATGAGAATGACGCATTTAATTTAAGCAATAAATTCCAATAACACAAAAGTTAGTTTAAAAATATAAATTGACTATAATGTAAACAATTTTCTTATACGAATAATTATAATAAATAGTTGTAGGTCAATTCTTTTGATGTCTCTCTTTTGGGGTTGACGTCACAAGTATTTGATAAAAACCTTATTATTATTTTTTATCGTGTATTATTAATGTATTTAATGAACATACCGGGTGGCGCTCAAAATCCATTACATAGGCATTTAACATGAGAAAAGTTATTTTCTTGCAAGTTGCTGCCCAACTTATTTTAGAAAAAAAAATCAAATAGAACTAGAGCATGAAATTCTCCTTACAAATCAGTAAACAAAATTCATTTCGTATGTTTAGTAACTGCAGTAAGATGGAAATTTCGAAAATTAAAATTTCTTAAAAAGTTGGTTGTATACTTCGTTTCACATAAGAAAATAGCAGATGGCGTTTGAAACCACCTGTTTTTACATGTATTAAATAAATCATTTCATTTCGTAAAACCAACATTTTTACCTGTACCTGAATATGAAAAATCACTAAGTTGAAATCAAAAACATGGTTAAATATCACTTAATTCTGTCGATTTTATTTAACTGACAGCTGAGAAATGATATTTTTTCGCATTTGCCTACTTGACGTGCATTCTGACTAATCAGAGGGCCGAATTTATTTCCTTATTTAAACCAATGCTATTTTCTTTCGTGGAATGAACAGTAAAACGTTACGAGCATGTATATGTATTTAGTCCAGTAATCAGAGGTCGAAAAAGGGGGTTACCTTACAAAAGGTCGGGTAGTTCTGAATTTTTGATATGTTGTGTAGGTTGGTTGGTTAATGAAAAATTCAAATTTCCACAAATCCCCTTCCTCCGCTCCCACCGCCATCTTGTAAAAACCACCATAAATCGGCACTTTTTTCAGTTTTTCGCCTATAACTTTTATCTGGTGAATTTTAGCGAAAAAAAAAATTTCCTAAAAATATGATGTGAAAACTTTTTTCCACGATTCATAGCAACGGAGCTATGAAGTTCTTAAAAAGGCAATAATTTAGCAAAATTTTGAGTTCCTTTTCACTTTACATCCGTAACACTTCATTTTAGCATAAAAGTCCTCATAATGAGTGTTGTAGAGAATTTAATTACCTATAAAATCCATTTATCAATTTCTTTTTACATGTCGAGTTAAGAGCACTAGAAAGATCTCGCAGGCAAATAAAAGAAGTAAGTGCTGTTTTATAACAGATTTTTCTAGTAGTCCCAAAGACTTCACTGACACATAATTACGTTTATTTTGCATCAATATAGGTTATTCTGTTTGAAATAATAGTTGTATAATTAGAAATAATGAGGCAAAGACTGGAAAAAAACACACATTCGTTTTTTTGTAAATTTGAGTAGGGCTCTGTTGCATTGGTTGTATAAAGAAATTGATAAATGGACTTTGTAGGTAATTAAATTCTTTACAAGACTCATTATGAGGACTTTTACGCTAGAATGAAGTAATTGCGATGTAAAGTGGAAAGAAACTCAAAATTTTGCTAAGTGCGCAATTGTTGCCTTTTTTGGGAGCTTCATAGCTCTGTTGCTACGAATCGTGGAAAAAAAAGTTTTCGTATCAAATTTTTAGGAAATTTCATCCTCTACAAGTCGGCAAATAACTTTTTTTTCGCTAAAATTCACCAGGTAGAAGTTATAGGCGAAAAACTGAAAAAAGTGCCGATTTATGGTGGTTTTTACAAGATGGCGGAGGGAGCGGAGGAAGAGGATTTGTGGAAATTTGGATTTTTCATTAACCAACCATCCTATACAACATATCAAAAATTCAGAACTACCTGACCTTTTGTCGGGTAAAATCCTTCATTTACTGGACTAATTATTATATTTAATATTATAAGCGTCAGTATTAATACGTACAGGTAAATTTAATAACATTAATAAATTCAAATTAATTTCCCTGTTCTTAAGTCATTTAAATCATTGCAATCAAAATTCGCGTCGCATTTATCCATTTAATTAAGTTTAGTATGGAACAAAATTTAACTGGACATTTATAATACCAGCCGTTAAAATATTATTATGTTTTTTACAGTCATAATATGTTATGTTAAGTGTTTCTCTTACCTGTAAGCGTCATTCGATATAAAACTCCTTGCATGCTATCAGTTTCCCTTTTCGCTCTCCAGTAGCCATTTTCCCTATCCTCCAACTCTTTTTCCGATTCTAAATCCCATAAACTTTCAGGAAACTTTTTATTTGTTATATCTTCCGTTTTATTAACTTCATCGTCATCATGTTCTCTAAATCTCAAATCCCTCTGTTCAAATTTGTTATTCCTTATTTGCTTTTCATGATGTTTGATATAAGTATCACGTAATATTTCATTTGGAAGATCATTTAAGTCATGAAGAAGTCTACTTCTAGCCATATAAACATTTTTGTAATCATTTGGACCGTACTGCTCGTCAGATAAATTCTTCTTCTTAGATTTTTGGTTTGTATTAGATTCTGCTCCAGATTTCCCAGATTGTTGAGATAGTTCTAGTGGTTTACTTCGAGGATCCCGGTTATTTGTATTAAACGACGTAATTGATTTAATGTTGGGATTGATAGGATTTTGAGTATCAGCGTCGTCTGTATAAGCATCTGGATAATCTAGTTGAGGATTTAGAAGTTCATCAACTGGTGATGAAGGTGCCCAAGGACCTTCAGCTTGATCGTAATCATATTTATCTTCTTGCTAAAATGAACATAAAATTGTATAATGGTTGGTAACAAATGTTAAGCGTGCCTACTTTGCTCTGTACAGGAAAACCTGCACTTTATACAAATCAAAAAAGAATATAACTTTTTCTTATGCAATGCTTCTCAAATTATTAAAAACAATACTTCATTTAGAAGTTGTAAAGCATACAATTTTAAAAATTAAGGACAAGGTCGTGTTCCAAACTTCCTTCTCACAAAATAAAATGTCACATTAACACATATCATAAATAACTTTTTTTTTGTTATTAATAAAAATTCTAATATTTATTTGTAATTTCAAAGTTTTATTATTATTGAGAATGTCTTCAACGCCCGAATATTCAAAATCAGAATATTCCAAACCAGAATCGCGCATCGCCCTTCTTTGTCTTTTTCAGGGACTTGGACTGAAACAGAACAAAAAACCGAAACCGGAGTGAACCGGCTATTTTTAACGAACCTATTGGGATTATCATATAAGAAAACGCTAACTAGCAACGAATATTAGAACTACAAACAGTGGCACACTGTGACATTTACATGAAACTACAACTATAGGGCGCGAGCAGACACGTGACTCAAGGGACCTTTACGTGCTTAGAATCAGCTGATTTGTGTGCGCATGTCATTTTGACAAGAACATTGTCAATTTGACAAGACCAATGTTTTGACTTATTTTTATTTTGAATTGCTAAAATGTTAATATTTTATAATTTTTAGGCAGTAAAATACATGAAATTAAAAATAATAACATTTTAGCAATTAAAAATCAAAATAAGTCAAAACATTTGTCTTGTCGACATGACATTCTTCTTGTCAAAATGACATGCGCACACAAATCAGCTGATTCTAAGCACGTCAAGGTCCCTCGAATCACGTGTCCGCTCGCGCCCTAAACTATTATTCACGAAAGATGACTATTCAAGGTCATTTGTGAGCCGTATGATATAATATTACTTGCAGATAACTTCATTGCATTTAGTATGCATAGTCGTGCAACATGAATATTTATGGAACTGAAAAAATAAGAGTAATTCATTTGAAAATTATGTTTCTTTCTATATATGCCTTTCTGAAAGATTTGTTCTTCAGTTACGTTTTTGCGGAATACAAAAACATAGACTTAATTTATAAACCAAGGAATAATAATTTGATTAAAACGTCAACGCCACTGGGTAAATATTAGCACCAGAGGGCAGTGCAGTAGACAATTAGGTATCTGTAATTCTACGACATATGTCATTATTATTTATAGTGTGTTAGAAAGTAATGACACTATCTACGTATATCTGTCACACCACGTAAATAAAACAGACATAGGTCAAATAATCTTTCTCTGTCTAATACAAAATGTTGCTAAGCTACTGCTGTAAAGTGATGTGTATTATTTCTTCGAACAAATAACCTTGAATAGTCATCTTTCGTGAATAATAGTATATATCTTGTTCCATTTAAGCCATTCAGTATTGCGGAGCATAGGGAATAGTTTTGACCTCTCTGATTGGTTGAAATCAGAGACAAGTTTACCCAATGAAATTTCGGGTACTTCAGATTTGCGCTGTTGCCAGTGCCATCTACTGAATGGCTTAAATGAAACAGAGCATATTGGGATTTTCAAATAAGAAAACGCTAACTAGCGGCAAATATTAGAACTGCAAACAGTGGTACAAATTTGACATTTACATGAAACTACAACTATATGATTACAAAAACTCTATTATGCGTACTTGAATTATAAATAAAAATACTAATAAATGAGAAAATAATACGAAAACTAAAGAAATACAGTTGACAGAAATGCTACGTTGACACACGTCAACAAAAAGTGTACCAGTGTTTAATGCGATACTTGAAAATCCCAATATGACTACAAAAACTCTATTATACATACTTGAATTATAAATACAAAAAAAAAACAACTAATAGTTGAGAAAATGACAAGAAAACTAAGTAAACACAATTGACGGCAATGCTCCGCTTACAATTGTCAACAAAAAGTGTACCGTTGTTTAATGCGATCAGCGCCATCTCTTGATACTTGAAAATACCAATACTCTATCCGTTTTAACTATGCAGCGGTGAGAAGGTAGGAGCAGATTAACCGATCAGAAAACAAGATCAAACTGCTCCTATCTTCGCACCACTGCATAGTTAAAACGTATAGAGGTAGGATTCTGTAACTCGTCCGTTATCAAACGGTACCGTTATCACTATGGTTACATAGAAAATGATATTTCATTTGAAAACTATAACGCAATGACGTAAGTATGCCAATCATCTAATAAAAAATAAGTTGCTATATTGATAACGGTACCGTTTGATAACGGACGAGTTACAGAATCCTACCCCAGAAAAGTTAGGTTAGAATTTGCCTTTGGCGCGAGTTCATAGTTTGAATTCCCTAGTATAGGTTTCATATAGGAGTTTCATTTTACAGACTAATAAATGATATTTTATAAAAGAAATTAAACAGCTCTTGCTAAGAATTCGATAGTTTGTTTATTCAGTAATAGATTGCAACAGTTTAAACCTGTAGAAAAGGTAAAGTAAGAAAATTATTAGAAATTAAAATGCTTGATGCAAGCAAGGATACCGTATGTCGTTGACCCACTAGTAAATAGATCAGCACAATAGAAGATGAAGCATGTACGATCAAACTAGGACATACGTTTAATGAATTTTGTAGTGTTGTATTATTATTTAAATAATTATAAACTGTGCAGAGTTCATGTGAATATTATTGTACGAATCTGGAGATAAAGGATCGGTGAGATTTTTCGGCCTTTAAAGTTGAGCAAAAATTTCCTTGGTAAGAAATACACGGGGATTGAAATTATGTTCTCAGCGCTATGAACTGAGTTTGAATTTTGCGCCTAAGTTTGACCGTTACACTTTTCTGGTGTATAGAGTTTAAATGGATTGTAAATATTGAACAAATAGGGACTTATGAAATTGACGTCACCCAACACACATTCTCCCATCCAGCACTACATGTCTTCAGAAGAAGACGGCAGGCTCGAAGAAAGAGATAGGTATGTATTACCATGACCTCTCTTCTCTTCTCAACGTATTGTCCTAATCGAATTTGATATTTGCTGTTTTATTTTGCGGCGGTGTTTGACGTATGTATAAGTAATCAGTTTTGTTATAATAATGATTTGTTAGCTGATGATAAATTCTAAAAAAATAATAATACAGAAATACAAAATTATCTAACCTATTTAAATATTGTTTTAGATTCTATCAAGAGGTCATGGTAGTGTTTTGCTGTCTCTTTCTTCGAGCTTGTCGTCTTTGTCTGAAAGGTTCCTTGGGAACTCAGTAGATGGCAACAGTAAAATTCTAAAATCATAAGTCCCCATTGAATAAATCAGTTAAGTTAAAAAATAAATTAAAAATCATTAAATTTATATTAATTTATTTGTGTTATGTTTTTATACAAATTTAAATGAAAAGTAAGCGTTAAATGAAACCAAATAGAACCAGTTCGAAAACCGGATTTAAAAAAATATTGAATCGGAACAGATTACCGAACATTAGATAAACCGAAACATTATTTCCTACAGTTCGAGTTTTAATTACATAGCTAGCACTAATAAATTTTAATTTTCGAAATTTTCGCGTTTAATTTCTATAGTTCATATGAAATAATTGTTTTTTTTTTACTTATTTATATGGATTTTATGCACATTTAAGTTACAGTGGATATCCAAAAATGAAACAATTGCACGAGCAGTAAACGGAATATGAGGTTTGGTTAAACTTTGTTAGAAGTTTGTCGAACATACGAGTACAAGTGCTATGCAAATTTACTAGGTAAGTACTCTGGAATATTGAACCTGTACCTTGTTCCATTTAAGCCATTCAGTATTGCAGAGTATAGGGAATAGTTTTGACCTCTCTGATTGGCTGAAATTAGAAACAAGAGACAAGCTTACCCAATGAAATTTCGGCTACTTCAAGTTTGCGCTGTTGCCAGCTCCATCTACTGAATGGCTTAAGTGGAACAGAGTATAACATCACTTAATCTATACTCTGTTCCATTTAAGCAATTCAGTATTGCAGAGCATAGGGAATAGTTTTGACCTCTCCGATTGGCTGAAATTGGAGACAAGAGACAAGTTTACCCAATGTAATTTCGGCTACTTCAAGTTTGCGCTGTTGCCAGCTCCATCTACTGAATGACATGCTCTGTTCCATTTAAGCCATTCAGTAGATGGCACTGGCAACAGCGCAAATCTAAAGTAGTCGAAATTACATTGGGTAAACTTGTCTCTTGTATCTACTTTCAGCCAATCAGAGATGCCAAAACTGTTCCCTATGCTCCGCAATACTGAAAGGCTTAAATGGAACAAGGTATAAATGGAACAGTGTATAATCTAATATTTTAATCTCTTTGTCTGGTAGCACAAGCCTTGAGAAAAAATGTTAAATTAAAATTTCAAAATTTAATGTCACCATTATGTTTGACTAACGATTTTTGTAAAAATATTTGTTTGAATCTTTGTTCCGCTTTAGCATCGTATTTTAATAAATTTTATATTACTTATTATTATTAATAAATAATGAAATTTGACATTTCTTAAAACAGCATTTTAATTAAAACAAGGCTTGTGATACCAGCCAATATTTTTTTAACATTTAAGTTAATCGTTTTCATAAAAAGTTATAAAAATTACCTGGGGTTGTGGTTGGTCATTTTTATTCATTCGATTTCTAATATCATCCCTAGAAAAGTCTTTTACTAAACCTTGGTCATTATCTCTGTGCCTGAAATTTGATATGCTTCCTTTGTAATTTGCATTCTTATAGTTAAAGTTATTTACATGGTTTACATTCGTCGGTGCTTTTGATTTTAAGTTCATGTTTTTATAATTATAACTATTAAGGTTTGCTATATCTTCAGGATTCATTAAATTTAAATTATCATTTCTAAAATTCAAATCAAATTCAGGATTCTCCTGTAAATATGAATTTAATTCTTCAAGAGGCGTTCTACTGTTATTAAATTCTAAAGATGTTCTATTTTCTGAAATAATTCACAAGATTTAATAATGCATAAAGTTATATAATATATTAAGTTTTACCAGAAGTATACAATAATATTCCAGGAGGTTCATTGTACTGATTTATACCATACAACTTTGTTACCATTGATGCATTAAATCGCAGTTTACATAAATCTGCTTTTGATTTTTGCCATATATTACTTGCTAAAAAACAAATGAATAATTTCACCAAATCTTTGAAACAAATAAAAGAAGTAGACTGTCTCGCTTATTATGAGAGATAAAAAATCTGGTGTGGCTAAGACAATACCTCCCGCTATTTAACATAAACTATTATTCACGAAAGATGACTATTCAAGGTCATTTGTTCATAGAAAGATTATTTGACGTATGTATGTCTATTTAATTTATGTGGTGTGATAGATATACGTAAATGGTGACATTACTTTCTAACACACTAAAAATAGCAGTGACGTATGTCGCAGAGTTACAGTGCCATCTGTACTAATATTCATCCAGTGACGTTGATATTTAAATTAAATTATTAGTTTATGGTTTATGTTAAGTTTATACTTTTGTTATATGCAAAAACATAGGCGAAGAAGATAAAACCTTGAGAAAAGCATTATTTTAAAAGAAACAAAATTTTCAAGTAAAGTACATTTATTTTTTTCAGCAAAAATTTATCCATAAATATTTTACGTTGCTCGCCTATGAATACGAAATGCAGTGAAGTTATTTGCAAGTAATATTATATCAGACGGTTCATAAATGACCTTGAATAGTTATCTTTCGTAAATAATACTATATTTAGTTATGCTGGAAACTATTAAGATCCATTCAGTGTAAATGGTCGTTGGTTCCATTCTATAAAACTATGGTTCTATTTACTATTTTCTTTTTAAAACATTACTATTATTAATTTGACAGTGACATTTATTTGTAAGTTACATACATTTGTGCACGTGCACATTTGTGATATGAACTGTGTAACCAAGGAGTTATGCTTGTTAAAAGCGCAGGCTTCAGGATTTAAATTATATATAATTTTATTATATAAAATATATAAAAAACTATTTATGCAAATCTGTAGAAAATTTAATAATCTTTAATTTCTATAATAACACAAATCTCAAAAAATAACATTTGAATGTATTTTTCGAAAAAAAACTATTTTAAGCTTCAAGTAAAGTACCATTTTCGGTTATCTGATTTACACCAAAATCTAATGGCTTCTTCCCATATTAGAATAAGATAGAAATACACGGTTTAATCCGTTTATAACATTTTTGCGATGATGTGTGTGTGTGTGTGTGTGTGTGTGTGTGTGCGTGTGTGTGTGTGCGTGTGTGTGTGTGTGTGCGTGTCCGTGTGTGTGTGTGTGTGTGAGCGCGCGTGTGTGTGTGTGTGCGTGTATGTTGGATCCCCGATTTCTCAAATACTATAAGACTTAAGACATTTTTAACTACGAATTCCTCAATCTAACAATAGTGGGAAGAGTTGATTAAGTTTTGGTAGCAATTGGACAACCGGAAGTAGTAGTTACAAGAAAAAACTCAACTAAATATTAATTATCGAAAATTTATGTAAATACTTATAAAAGAACGTTAAATTCTTTATTCGATAAATATAAATTCATTATTATATCTTCTATAGATAGAGATAAAGAAATGCATATAAAATAATTTGATGTAATAAATCTCAAATCATACTACTTCAAGGCAAGAAATTCGAATGTTTGTAATTGACATATAAATGTCACTGTATATGTATGCCACTGTCAAAAATGTTTGCGAATAAATGACGAATATAAAGAAAAAGAAAAAAATAACTGGCGAGAGGTTATGTGCTGGCCACATCAGATTTTTAGCAATGTTCCCATATAAAAAATATTATGTTTGTGTTATATCTTGAGAATTATAAAGTTTTCAAGAAATCTATTTACACCACTTTATTCTACGTAAAACAAATATATAAACTTTTTTTATATCTCTCATAATAAGCGAGATATAGTTCAAAATTAAAGAACGATAGAAAATTACTGTGGGGATTATTCAATTTTGTAAAAAAAAAAACTTGACCCTGGAATGTGCATATGGTTTTGCTCTAGAGAAAAAATATCGACAAAGAGACAATGTGTACTTACCTTTATCAAAACTAAAGATATCTTGACGCCCTTCAAAATTTTTACAGTCAGCCATCCAGTATATAAACATATCATTACCATGATTGTCCATGCTTATTGTCAAACCACCCATTTGTGACCCGACTGTATCCACCAGTGGCCTATTGTAGATTGGTTTTCCCGTTTTCCCATCTATTATTACCACCTACAAATTAATTTACGTATTATAATACACTTCAGAAAACAATATTTAAACAAAATCTACCTGTGAATAATAATAAAGGGGAAATTCAGGTCCGGTTTGATATTTTACCAGAAAATCGGTTACATTATCACTAGTAAAGTATCCCGGAGTTGGTGTACTCAGTGTTTCCGAGTTATTTATAGTATAGTTCCATAATTGTTTCAATGTTTTGCCATCGATTGCAACTATAGTTGAATTAAACATTGCTGATACAATATCATCCTGCTGGTCACCATTTATATCAACAAGTACCACTGGCGATAACACACCTTTAAATGGATCCGTGTATAAAATTTGTGAATTCTAAAAATTTAATTATTTCACTTTATATTATGTTATTTATACAGATACTAATGAAAACAGAAAATAACATAAGAATTTTTTTAGGAACCAAACATATCCAATTAGTTGGTTTCACATTTTTTAAAGATATTTTAAAAGAAAATTTATGCAATATTTTTCATAGTAATAAAAAATAATAATAATTTATTGTTAACTTAATCATGAAAAATAACCCCCCACTTCCGTGACGTCGGAATACATACAGCACGTCATTCATATGCAATACGAAAATAGTTTGTCTGCGCTATTTATATAAATAAAAGTAGGCGATAGATTGTCACATGTTAAACTATATGTATCTTGACGTCACATTCTGTTTCAGATCATGTGACTTCAAAATATTACACAAATTTCAAATTCAATTTATAAAATATTTAATGGATATCTCGTGGTATTAGAAGATTATAGAAATCATATAAAAATTCTTGCAACAGCCTTATTCTAACAAAAAGAAATACTCGTTTCAAAACCGTTAATCGTACGACTGTGGCAATTTGTGAGATTGTGTGTGTGTATGTGAGTGGATGTTGTATACACGATTTCTCAAATACTATAAGACTTAAGACATTGTTAACAACGGATTCCTCAATCTAACAATAATAGAAAGAGTTGATTATGTTTTGGTAACAATTGGACAACCGGAAGTAGTAGTTACAAGAAAAAAATCATCTAAATATTATTTATCGAAAATTTATGTAAATACTTATATTAAAGAACGTTATATTCTTTATTCGATAAATAGAAATTCATTATTATATCTTCTACAGATTTAGAGATAAAGAAATGCATATAAAATAATTTGATGTAAAAATTCTTAGATCAAACTACTTCGAGGTAAGAAATTCAAATGTTATGTGCTGGCCACATCAGATTTTTAGTACTGAAATCCGATAGCAATTTTTCTTTCCTTTATGATTTTTAAAAAGTAACATCGAGGTGTTTTAGCGTTTTTTTGAGTTTGCTGTTTTTTTTAAATATTCCATACTTTAATCCCACAATGTATAAATTTGTTGTATTTCGATAATGGTTTATGGGCCCATTCGTGGAGTCGAGCGTAATCTTTTGATTAAACTGTAATCAAGATGATACTCGTACTCGTATCAGAAAAACTCTATGATGCAATAATAAAATGCTTTCGTATAATTATAGATATTAAAATATTTTAATTACAATTAGATTTAAACCCAGAAATCTGAAATTCAGTTGCGTTAGAACATACACTGTAATACTGCACATAATTTACTAATCATAATAAATAAATACTTCATTAAATAAAATTGTTCATTTTCAATTTTCTTTCTACTTACCATATGCTTTACATAAATGTCATTTAAAGAGGCCATATACAACCCACCGGGTGTATTTTCGCTTCCTGTTCCAAATAAAATATTTACTTCACTACTTTGTCGTATAAATAGTTGAGGAGCGTATAATATTTCTGTAGCATTAGGAGTTGAAACTCGAGATAGTTCCGCGCCATTTTTTCCTGATATTAGTAATAAGAATCCACTGCGATTTCCCCCTAGAGAAAACACATTAATAAAACATTCACTTCCTGTAGCTAGGAGAATTACAAATATTGACTATCAACATAATGTGTTAGTAATGAATGAACTAACAATTTTATTATTTTATTTTTCTCGGGTAGGTATTAGTAATTTGTTGGAGAAATAAAAAAAATAGGAGTCTAAAGTTGTTTATCAACAAAAAATATCGTAGAAACCACTGAAATATAATACTTACGGCCATATTATAGTCAAAACTATAAGTCTACTGTAAAAAAACTGACAAAAACATCTATTTTTGTTGATTAATATAAAATTATACGTAAGAATGGCAGCTTTCGTTGCGATTTAATCACTACTATTTACAGATTTAAGATTTGACCAAAATACGGCCATTAAATAGATAACTATTATATTTCAATGGTAGAAACCTCCATTATTTAAGATAAAATATTCCAATGCGGGACTGCCAGTGTTGCTACGAAATATGAAGAATTTTTCTTTAAAAAAATCGTGAAACATGTCTGTAATGTAAAATTCTCCAACCTGCTTGAATCGTATGCGCAGCAATAACATCCTGGACACCATCCCCATTCATATCCGGTATGAAACTCGCTGAATACACATCCATCACTAGTGACGTAACATTATTCATGAACTCCCACAAGAGGGAACCATCTCTCCCGTTGACAGCTGCCAGGACGCCTCCTTTACCACTAGCTAGGCAGTCCGATACGTTGTCAGCGCTAAGATCTGCTGTACAATGCAGCGTAAAGACACTGTGTGGCAAGCGACGCTGCCATAACGTGGCACCGGACTGACCATCAATGGCGTGGACGCCACCCTGACAAGGAGGTTTCACGCCGAGGAACATGGGGCAGAACCATTGTTGGGGAAGGAGAACGTCTTCACCTAAAAGAATATATATATTTTTATTATTATTAAAACAAGTCAACCTCGATGGTATGGGTGGAAACAGTGGGTTTGAGTTCCACGTACAGCATAATCGTTTCAAACCATCGGCTGAAATATATTCAAAACACATGCAAACCCGCTCATAAATTATAACAAAAAAATTTTCATATAAATGTAAAGCTAATATTACGAAAAAAAAAAAAAAATAACAGCTACTAACGTCTGAAATAATTTTCTTGTAATAAAATATATAAAATTAAAAATAATAACTTTTTAACAGTTCAAAATTAAAATAAGTCAAATGGTCTTGTCAAAGTGAGTTGCGCACACATATCATCTGATTCCAAGAACTTCAAGGTTGCTCGAGTTACGTGTCTGCTATGGTCTGCTCGCGCCCTATAGGACGCGGACACTCAGCTGTTTCCGGTAACCTTGCGATCAGCTGTCCTGTCTGCCGCCCTAATAACAGCGCCATCTTGACTATCATAGTTTTCTTGGCGCTAATTCAAAAGTTGGAATCAGTTTACTGTCTTACATTGAAGTTTAAACAACAAACATTTATTTTGTGCGTAAAGTTTTGTTGTAAATTGTGGCAAACTTAAAAGACAAACCTCGTTTGTGCTTTTGTTCACCTTGCCTGTTTTTGTGTTCCTTGGTATCTTATCTTACTGATAAAATTTGTCTTTTTCAAGACTAAAATCACTTTTCAACTGTTATATTTCATTCTTATGTTATATCATGTTGTATTATTAAAATTTCTAATAGATATTTGTACTCCTTTATATATTATTTTACAAAAGATTGTCTACTTTTATAATTCAAGGGAAATGAACATGTTTAATGCTTTAAAATTAGTAATAAGCTATAGTTTCATAACATAACTGTCATCTTTTACGTTTGAATTTCGCGCTGAAAGGTATTCCTGAAATATGGTCGCTAGTTTAAATTTACGACTGAAACACCAAGACGACGCTAAGTTACCCTACTATTTGTTTCTTATACTGTGCCTAGGCATCTAGGCCCTAGGTTATTGTTCAAATGATCACTTTGACAAATGGGGCTCCTGGACATTTATTTTCAAGAACTCTTAAAACAGCTGTTTGCCCTTATAGAAGTTAGAAATTTATGTTAATTCAAGTTTGAGTATGTAAAGTTAAATTTTGACATGAGTCAGTAAAGTTTTACTTTCGTTACTATTTTGGCTAACATTAATATTACCAGAGGTACCCTAAAAAACATCAAAAATGAGACATAAGAGCCAAAGTCAGTCGTAGCTATTTTTTAAAATGCTCCACAGAGGTCATTTTTGTTCAGTTTGAATACATCAATTTCAAATTTTATTTCGATCGGATTCTAACGCGATAGAATCACAGTTGTTCAAATAATGCATTCAGCTATGTTATCCATTATAAACGGTCTATTAACATTTTCTGAGTATCGACAGTCTGTTACAGTTATTGAAAATTCCGTCTAGTTCTGTATTATTTACACAATAATATAGTCCGTCGCATTGCGGTATATTCTCAATAATATTGCGTGGATATATGTAGATAAATACGTAGATAAATCTGTCAAAATTATTTTTCATAAATTATTTCACTTATTCTAATTAAATGCCCTAATTCTAATTAAAGTAAAAAAAAAAATGAATTTTCTTACCTAAACCGTATCCAAAAACAATATCATCAATACCATCTCCATTAACATCTAGACTTCGCATCGCGGACTCAGAAGCTAATTTTGGTATAGACACTGTCCACACATCACTTATATCTAGATCTGTACAAGGAATACTCTTTGTCATGGGATTTGTGTTACCCGCTTTTGATACAATCCATGATTTCACTGTATCCAAAGGCAATGGAAATATTGCAACTAATACTATTACTACTACTATAAGCCCTGGAAAAGATGAACATAAATATTATTTAATAAATATTTATAACAAATACTGAGTTTATAAATAAACATAGGTACATATTTTAAATTACAGTAATTAATTATTAAGTTGATTGTTTGTGCCGAGTGCAAATATCGATTGCTCAATTTTCCGTTCTTAATACACAATTAGCTATTTTAACGCTACTCTACTAGAGGGCGCGAGCAGACACGTGACTCGAGCGACCTTGAAGCGCTTTTAATCAGCTGATGTGTGTGCGCATGTCACTTTGACAAGTACAATCTCATTTTGACATCAATGTTTTGACTTATTTTGATTTTGAACTGCTAAAAAAGTTTTATTTTACAATTTTCAGACAGTAAAACAGATGAAATTAAAAATAATAACTTTTTAACAGCCCAAAACGTTCAAAATTAAAAAATGTCAAAACATTGGTCTTCTCAAAGAGACAATGTTCCCGTGAAAGTGACACGCGCACTTATCAGCTGATTCCAAGCATTTCAAGGTTGCTCAAATCACGTGTCTGCTCGCGCCCTTAGTAAAAAATATATACCGAGTGTCCCATTTAAATGTACCACACCGAATAAAAAGTTTGATGGCTCGGAGGGGGACATCCGATTGTCAAAAATCCCCCTTCCCGACCCCTGGGAAGGGGGCAACTTTGTAATCTTCAATCATCAATGGAAGCCTATATTTTTTATTGCAGATTCGGATATATTGTCAAAAATTAAGTAGGGTTTACCCGGGGGACTTTTTTTATTCCTGGCAGATATCACTAAAATCGTTTTAGGTGTAGAAATTAGTTTATAAATTAGCACAATACGACAGTTGCGTTAGTGTTCTGTGGTTTAAATATCGTGCTTGTGGAGGTCATTTAAAACAAAATCGTCACCCGGTTAATCGCATGATTGCAAACTATTACTATTACGATTCTAGCGCCATCTGTCAGAAATAAAAAAGTTCGGGGGGGGGGGCGTATTTTGGCAGAAACGTTAATATTCTCTTATATTTGTTTGAAAAAATAATATCACATGTTTTATCTTACCTAAAAATATAGTTAGAGCTACGAAAGCGTAACAACAGGGAATACACAGCATCCTACAAGGAGGTCTATTTTTTAATCTAGAAGCCAAATCTGGTTTATGAATTTTGCGACGTGGTGCCATTAATGGTCTTTTTACACCCCTTTCTTCCGCCATCTAGAAAACAAACGCTTCAATAAACACCAAGTATAAACACTTTCAATTAATAAAAATAAAAAAATACATAATAAAAACATTTTGGAGTCTACCAGAGAAGATCACTCCCATGTAATGTAGAAAAAGCATCAAACGAGTAGCTTTTTTTCTTAAACTTAAATCATTCTCGTACATGAAATAATATGAAATGAGCTTATTAAAAAAATAATACATTTTAAACTGATATTCGGTGCTTTTCTGTAACTTCTGTTATCGATCGTTAAATGAATGACAATCGTTTATTTTTAATGATCAAGTTATCGATTGTCTCAATTTTCGTATTCTGTACCTACAATCATTTTCTTTGTCATTTATTTGCATTGAAGTGTAGGCGATATAGTATTCTAATTGCTACTTTTATCTGATTTTGACATTTGTTATCGATCACTAATATGATAACGACAGCATATCGATAAATTTCAGTGTGTTATCGACTATCATTAACCAATTTTAATAATCAAGTGACTTACAGAATTCCAATTTGAATTGCAATCTATCATTACATCGATAATGATCGACAAATGATAATGATTGAGTTACAGAATAGCCCCGAATATGTGGGCTGTTATTTTGATTTCGAGACATATAAAAAATACAGTTATGTACTTCTTTGATTCTGAAAATTTTATTTTTACGTTCTCTCAAAATATTCTCCATTTTCACAACATTTTTCCCGTTTCTGAAGGTGTAATTTTTCTGTTTTGAAAGCATCGGCAACTTCACTGGCTGGAATACAACGCGTTTCTCAAAATTTATCTTTGATCTGCAGAAATAAAGAGAAGTATCGGGACTACCTATACAGGATTTAAATTTTAAAACGGGTATTAGGGCTATAACAAACAAAAACAGTTTTTTAGCTGCCAAAAATTACTGTATTATAGAAAAAAGAATCGGTGCATATTATAGAGAAAAAATACTAATTTTGTGATACCAAACACGTTACATATCTGTTTCATACAAAGCCAAAAATAAATTTAAAAATTTGCTAACTTAACATGATAGTGGCTAATTAAAGATTAAAGTTGTTTGTTTAATGGCTAATGACACTTTTTCTTAATTTTGCAAATTTTTAAATTTAATTAACGTATTTCGTATCAAAAAAAAAAAATATCACTATAATATGCACCAATTATTTTTTTTTTAAATTAATATAGAAACTTTGGGCAACTAAAAAACTGTTTCCTAGCCTTATGACCCGTTTTGAAATTTACATTCTGTATAGTCGACGACTCATCAATTCAATGTTTTGTTTGTTTAAAATAAGCTACTGTTTGAGCGGCTGTATGTGGACGAGCTTTATCAATATGCTGTATGTCTCTTTCTGTTGGTACACGCACACCGTAACCATTCAGAATTGACCGTACTATAATCATTCAAGGCTATAGTTGCAACATTTCCAGTAATACCAAAAAAAGTAGAGATCATCTTTTTGTTACGGCTTTTTTCAAGAACAACTTTTGTTGGAGCAGACTCCTTTTGGAAGACCCAAATAGCTGACATCAAGCACATAGCTTCCGTACACTCATATGATAGTGTAAGATGGTGTTGATCGCTTTCAGACCAATACCCAGGGTTGCCTGAATCGAACGAACAGTAACATGACGGTAACGGTATTCCTCTATCATGCCTCGTACTATAGCAACGTTATCGTCGCTAATACCCATTTTTGGAGGTCTATAAGAAGCTCATCCTTTACAGCCTGCTAGTTAAGCTCAACTTTAAAACAACCCTCGCAGTACAAAAAAAAATTGAATAAATAAAATATATATATTCACAATCATGTGTATTTAATATTTTTTTTTTCTCTGTCTAAATAATTTAATGAGCATACTGCCAAATATATTTTTGTAACAAAATATTTAAGTTTTATTAAATAGTTATTGTTTACCTTGTACCCATTGCGTCCATCTCGAATAAAGACTTCGTCTTCAACATCACTGAGCTCATCTTCATCTAATGAAACAGACTCCCTTGTAGCAGCTGTTAACCCAGGATATGTCGACATATTCATTTATGTATAAAACTACTGTAGGACTTTAATATTAAAATATCTTAATCAGCTGCTCTTCTTTGCCCTGAATATTTTATAACAAAATTTTCTTCCTATAATATTTAAAATTACGACTTAGTATAACCAATGAATTTTCTCGTTGCTTAAATGGTTTTCTATCTATTCAATTTATAGTACTCCATATTCTACTTACTGCATTTGAAAAATATTTGCGCTTACTGCAGTTAAATAAGTTTGTATATAATATAATATTTTATTTAGTATATTTTCTAAAATACATCGTATGCAGTTGTAAACATATGGAATTGAAACTAAATTGCACATGTGCAAATCTATTGATTTTTATGAAAATATAAAGCTACAACAGGTATTAGATATTACCTGTTGCTTCTTTGTATTTAGTTTTATTAATTTCATGAGAAAAATGTCTATTTTAAGACATTAAACAAACATTTTATTAATGCATATTATACCTGGTCTTATACTCCCTTTTTGTTGGTCTTTACAAAACATTTTATTAGAATACACCAGATATTTTGTTGTACCTACCATAAACATACAAAAATTTAAATTTAATCACATTTAGTAATAATCATTAGTAGAAAATAATAGTATTATAAAGAATAAACAAAAACTAATATTCATTTTGAAAAATGAAATGTGAAAGAAATTGGTTTAAATATTAATTAGTTCACAAATTACAAGCGATTAAAGTCGATTAATAATTAGGATGACGTATGATCTCCTAAGCAATTTGATTGGTTGCGTGATTTTAAAAACAAGGCGTGCGTCTTGTACGCCCGCCCACGGTGAAACCATTAATGGACTAACACTAGCGCCACCCGCAGCCCTAGTTTGTCAAACATTGGTCAAACTGTTACAATGTTCTATAATAATAATTTCTTCACGAATATAACGTATAAGTTTATACATAAAAATATTTCACCTATGCGAACATAAAATTTTTGTACCCTCTAGAACTAACAGTGGACCAAATTCTGAACTTCAAAAATTCATATCTCGCTTATTATATAAAATTTTTAAGTCGCGTTTGTACTAAAATTCTTAGTTCACCCTGTAATAGACCTTTTCAATTTAACGGCTATCTCTTTCTATCGCGGCAAATAGTAAGTAAAATGGCGCCAACAATTGCCAGTTGGGCTGTCAAACGAAACTTCAAAAATATTGCAGTCATTAAAATACCTGTATTCTCGTTGAAACTTTGCATCGTTGGACATTTTAGCTTCAATAACAGCTTTTGTTAACTTGTTATGAGAAGCTTTTTAAAGTTGTCAGACTTTTCTCACATTTTACGTCAAAAGTTTTTAGGAGCAAATGCCATGGATCTCATTTGTTCTTACTATGCGCAGATCCCCATTACGTATATCTTCTATCTCTTTAAATTAAAAAGGTCTTTTCCAGAATATTTTTTTAAAAATTGGTATAGTACCGCATTTCTGGGTGCACCAATCTGATTGTACACAGATATCGGTAATGATAAACATGTTAACTATTAAATAAAAAGAAATATAGATGTAAAAGAAAAAACATATTAGATAATCTGTTTTTTATTAAGTGAATTGTTTAATACAGCTTACAGCATAGACCATATGGAATAACTTTATAAGTGTAACAAATAAATTTAAAATGCACCTTATTGTAAAAATAATTGTTCTGTCATAAAAATATGTTCACAATAATTTGCGTAGAGCATTCTTGTATAAGATTTACGACATACTGAAACAAAAAAATATTTTCATTAGTACTCATACAAAAATATTTAAATAATGCATACCTTTCGATAAGACTAGCGCGCATGGTACTGGAAATTGCTGAAGGCTGGGCATCTTGTAACCGGAATACAGATTCGATTACAGTGAGTTCTGTAGATGTAGTATCAAAACCACAAAATGCGCACCAATCATTCACTACCATTCCTGCAGCTACAACTTCACTACCTCGATTTACAGTTCCAGCCTAGAAATGGAAAAAAAATCTCAATAGACACAGAATAGACCTATTCAATTTAACGGCTATCTCTTTCTATCGCTGCAAATAGTAAGTAAAATGACGCCAACAACTGCCAGTTGGCCTGTCAAACGAAACGTCAAAAATATTGCAGACATTAAAATACCTGTATTCTCGATGAAAATTTGCATGGTTAGACATTTTAGCTTCAATAAAGTCTTTTGTAACTTCTTTTAAGAAGATTTTTGAAGTTTTTTGAGACTTTCCTCACATTTTACGTCTAATTTTTTTAGTAACAAACGCCATTGATCTCTTGGCAAGAGCGTATCCATGACTCCCGGCATTTGTTCTTACTATGCGCAGATCCCTATTGCCCATATATCTTTCTATCTCTTTAAATTGAAAAGGTCTATTGACGTCACACGCAAGAGAGAGAGCTGCAAGAGAGATAGAAGATCTTGCATCCAAACAAATCTCCGCTCGTTGTCTCATGTCCCTCTCCGTAGTACTGTACCTGTCATTCTGTATGCATCTGTCATTCGTGTATAACCTCATTCTCTATTATGATTTCTTTTGTTCGTTGTGTTTCTTAAAAATGAGTTTAAAGCGAGAAGAGGTGCATGGGGCAACTTTTTTGTTTAATAATATTGAAGAACATTCGATAATACAACTAAAACCCGTGACTAAAACTATGACTGGAGTGTAGACGTCGCAGTTCTTTGTTTGGAAGTCGTAACCATAGCAACCATTAGTTCTATGCTTTGCCCCTAGATGCGCTCGTGCAAATTATAATTGTGTGCCTATTCCAAATATCTAATGTAAGCAGCACATAATCGATCGCCTTCATCTTAGAAATATACTACATCCGGTTACTTGCGGATCGTTAATTTTCAAGTTATACTAGGTAATTACTAAGTTTAATATGAAATTTCATGTAAATCTAATAAATAAAATTTCAATTAAAATATTAAATTTACAAAAAACATCAATAAAGCACTAATACCAGTCTGGCGATCTTTAGTAAATATTAATCTTTTGAAAATCTTAACAAAATAATTTGTATAATGTAATATTTCATGCAATTTTGATACATAAAATTTATTAATATATAAAATAAACTTTATGTAGGTATATTTCAATCATACCGGTGTCTTCGGCCGACCGACACATAGGAGATTAACATGTGAAATCTATTAATTGTGAATAGTATCTCCCAAGTGCAAGATTTTATGTTGAAAATTTGTGTACATACTGGTGGATACTAATTCTATGTATAACAGTTCAAATTAGTAGATTTAAATGTGTAATATCAGAAAAAATTTAAAAAATTCTAAATTTCCAGGATTATTATTGATATTCCGAAAAAAAAGCTTACTAAATATCAGCTTAAATAACATAGTGGTAGCGTGTGCGCTTAGTAATAAACAAAACTCGGAGAGGCTGGGTTCGGAACCAGCAAGCAGCAAAATTTAGTTTTTATTTCTCATAATATTTTTTATTGTTAATATATATTTAATTTTTTATTGCAATTTAATAAAATGGATACGTTATTTTTTATTACCAATATTGATTGTAATTAATTAACTGTATGTTCAATTTAATTCAATTTTATAAAATACGTATAATTTATGCTTTAAATAATGTTTATATTTTATTAAAAGTCAATAAAAGATTAAAAACATATTAATAATGGAAATTTTTTGAATAGTAAAAAATAAAAATTAAATTTTGCTACTGGCTGATTCCGAACCCAGTCTCTTGGAGCTTTGTTTTTAACCAAGCGGACACGCTACCACTATGCTATTTGTACTATTATAGTAATTATTTTGACCGGTATACGAATAATAATCCTGCAAATTCTACAAATTTTCTTAATTTTTTCTAATATTACACCCTTACATTGACTAGTTTCATCTAGGATTAATATCCTCCATTGACTATACAAAATTTCAACTTAATATCTTACACTGGGGAGATACTATTCACAATTAACTGATTTAACATGTTAATCTCCCATGTGTCGGTTCTTGTTACACGAAATGCGGTTTTATCATTGGAAAATATTTATCTTTTTTCCTTGCACATTGTTTCTCAAATTTCTCTATTTAAATGAGAACAAAATTCATTCCGTATATTTTGTAACTGCAAACATTATATACGAAAATTTCGAAAAAAGCAATTTAATGCCATGGAATTAAAACAAAATGACAAACATATGTGTGATTCATTCAAATAAATGGGAAATGTGGGTCTCAACAACTGACACTGACACTTCATAAGTAAAATAATGTGAGTTTACGTGACTTGATAGTAGTATGTAAGTAATTTAGTAACTTTTACATTTTGATGTCTCGAGCTGTCAAGTATGTCATTCACAAAATAAAACTAATTCATAAGTTTTATGTGTTGAAAATAGGCTGGCCACCAAATCTATTCTTATCTGAAATACAGTATTCGCAATCGTAGATAAAATTTCCCGTCTAGTGGCGCAAATCGGTACTACGGAAAGCAATAGGGGAGTTTTCGAATTTTTGACTTTTTTCTATGTCAAAATATTTTTAAATCTAGAACGTTTTTACTCTATTTTGTAAAAATTTTAAAAATACCGGAGAAAAAAAATGTTATACTTTTGCAATATTTTCTTTCCGCCATTACAACGTACATAACATCAACTATGTGCAAATTAGGTATCGATATACATTTGACACTTGACAATTTAATTTCTGTGTTTATAGTATTTTCTAGGTTTTACATTTACATATTTGAAATAAAATAATTTGCTTTTTGCGATTTGAAATTGAATTTGAGTATCAAATTAGAAGACGCATGTTCATGTTTTCATTCTAAATTAGCGCTCGTAGCGGACAACTACGGCGAACCAAAGATGCTGCATACGTCATAGTATTGCGGGCGATTTAACTAATGATCAATTTAACAGCGTTTGTACAAAAAAAATACGCTATATTTTATTACTTTTATTACATTAATAGTAATATTGAATGTTTAGTACTGCAGTTATGTGGAAAAATCATAACATTTCAACATGTCTAAGCTTTCCCATCGTACAAGCCTCATATTGAATAAGTGACAGCTGAGTGAGTAGTGTATATAATAATTAAATATTTAAACTTATCGCCTTCATGTAAGTTGTTACACCCGGTTTGTAAACACACTCAACGAAACACAGTGTGAACTGCCTTAATGTCAAACCCATCGTATGGCAGCCATCTTGTCTCGAAAATAACGTTAACTTCGGTTGCGAATAGTTTACATACAAATACGAGTACACTATTATTCACGAAAGATGACTATTCAAAGTCATTCTTTCGAAGAAAGAATACACATCACTTTACAGCAGTAGCTTAGCAACATTTTGTATTAGAAAGAAAAAGATTATTTTACCTATGTCTATCTAATTTGTGATGTGACAGATGTACGTAAATATTGGCATTGCTTTCTAACAAACTATAAATAATAATGACGTAAGTCGTAAAAATACAAATACCTAATTATCTACTACACTGCCTTCTGTGCTAATAATTACCTAGTGGCGTTGACGTTTAAATCAAATTACTATTCCTTGGTTTGTAAGTTAAGTCTGTTTTTGTATTTTGCAAAAACATAAGTGAAAAACATAAATCTTTCAGAAAGACATTATTTAGAAAGAAATACAATTTTTAAATAAATTATTCTTATTTTTCTGTTTAAATGTGTCCATAAATATTTCATGTTGCACGCCTATGCATGCGAAATGCAACGAAGTTATCTGCAAGTAATATTACATCAGACGTACAGACGGCTCACAAATGATCTTGAATAGTCATCTTTCGTAAATAATAGTTTATATAAAGAAAATTAAAAAATTATTATATTCACTGTTCCACTTAAGCAATGATTTAAGCCATTCGGCAGATGTCACTCGCATCAGCGCCATTTTTAATATTGTTCCGTAAGTCAATCAAAAAAACCAGTATATTGATTCCGGGTACACCATGGTTCCTAAATATTTTCATCTATGCTCTATCCGTTTTAACTATAGACTAGATGGCGTTTCAAGCGCGGCCGTTTTTACATGTATTAAATAAAAAATTCAAATTTTGGCGCCATTCCTGGATTTTAAAAAAATCTTTCTAATTGACATTTTTTCAGTAATTTTGTCTTGTACGTACATATCTATCTATTTTTATCCATAATATTAACGAAGAGAACAATAACAAAATTAACGAACTACTAACTAAAAATTAAGAAAACGCGCACAACGAAAACTATGTAATATGAAATATAACGCCAAAACACTATGAAAATTAACAGACAGAACTGAACAGAAATTAATAATATGTAATAAATCGTGTACTATTGACTTTGTTGACTTTTATTTATTTTATGTCAGACGCTTGGTCAGACGTCAAAATAATTGAGACAGTTGTCAAGTAAATTTAAATTTTGGCGTCAATTATTTTACTGTGTAAACTCAGTTCACGTTTGATCCAATCAGAGAGCTAAAATCTTAGGCCCTATCTCACCCAACGCTCTATTGGCGAAGAAAATGAACTCGTAGCCGTCTGGTGGCAAAATTATGAACTTGCCTAGAAAGTAATCAAACTGTTGTGTTTACGGTTGTCACACTGCCTTTTAAACAATATTGCACGTCAAATCAATTTACATTTAAAAATATATGAACTTTATTTGCTTATATCCCTGTCTAACATTGTACAAGTTTTGACAATTACTCTTCTCGCCGGCCATTTTCTAAAATCGGTGCTGCCTCTATCGGTCATTTTCGTTGCCAATAGTTAAAACAGATAGAGTATAATTCGGGACAGATTGACATTAAATCATATGACATTTAAAAATGACACAACCTAACTAAAATAAAAATTAACCAAATGAATGATAACGTTCAATATGACAACGAAATTAAACATTCTATTACATTCAATGCCGATAATAATAACACAACTAATAATTTATCAAATATAAATAATGTTTTCATAGTGACATCTATAATAATTATTAGTAATACCACTAATGCGGTAATGCGGTTTAGAAATTTGACATTGACGCATATCGTTTGATTTTGTTATGATGATGTTTGAAAGTAGCGGTAGTGGGGATAAAAATACCAGAGAAACCAGGATTATTTCGTTGTTGCCGTGGTCCAGCTTTTTTCAGGAACGGCGTTTCGAACAGAAACCGGCAAATAATTTCAGAACATTATGCAAGTAGCCGAAATTACATTGGGTAAACTTTGGTCTCTTGTCTCCAATTTCAGCCAATCAGAGATGTGAAAACTATTCCCTGCAATACTGAATGGCTTACCCAGTATAAATAAATATTATTGAATACGAAAAATAAATTAAATAATATATTGGAATGACATCAATGCTTTTCTTAAAGTACTTTGACTATGGACCTAATTCTCATTTTTCACCATTGTGAAAAATGATAAATTTATATCATGTCACCGACATGTCACTTGTCAGTGTCATGTGTATCAAATGTCACCAAACACGTGCACCAAATTCGTATTTACTTATTATGAAATTTTACTGTAAATCACCGGCGAAAATTGAGAATTGGGCTTTATACGTATAGTGAAAAGTTAATTAAACTAAGCTAAATTTATCTTACCACAAGGGGAACTTGCAGCAAAGAAGACAATTCTTCTTGATCGTGTATACTGGTATTGGGATGTACCAAACCACCTTGGTTACTTAAAACACAGTACGAACCAACCAGTACATTATTTGCTACAGTTTGCCTGAATACTTCCACTTGCAATGTATCTGTAATAATTTCTTCTGTTTCTTTGTCTAAATCTGGATGAACCAAAGCAACATAATCGTTACAAGCAATTACGTTTCCCAAAGCAGACAATCGCTCTTCTACTCTTTGCACTTTTACTGTGTCCGGCAGAGCATTTCGCAAATGCTGTAATTCTGTATCTGTTGTTGTGTTCGGGACTAGTAAACCATTCCGGTTTCCTACTGACATGCGACCAATTATTCTGCAGCCTGCTAGGGAAGCATGTACCACTGGTATTGTTTCATGTAATTCAGCTTCGAAAGTACTACAATAAATTATTGTCTGTATTATCAGTAATCGAATGTTAATAAAGTTAACCTACCTGTAAAAGTTTTCTGATCCACCAATAGCAACTAGACAATAAGAATTTGTTAATTTGGCGAACACGCCTATTTCATTATTATTTTCAAACTGAACTCGAAGTGCCATTGTAAAGAGATTTAACAATGAATAAGGTAAAAATTTCAAATAAAATGTTATTAAAGTATTGCTCAACTTTACGAAACACGTAATTCACGTTGCTACTTTTGAATAACCTCAAATTTAGATCGTTTAGATCTTTCACTTTCACAAAACAGCGAATTTCCTAGGGGAGAATTTTGTAACCTTTAAAGGAGCGGAAAATTTGAAATATTTGTGACCACTGTGACAGTTGACAGCTAAAGCTGTATTTTTGTGAGGCAGGTAGCTGTCAGGTTGTTTGGTTATACTATTGTGTGTTATGTGTTGATTATTATTAAAATAACCAGTCACAACATTGGTTTTTTATTGTTTTCATTTATGATACGTTATACAAGAAAAGATTATTTAATAATGTCGAAAAGAAAACTCGACCAAGATGGTACTGGCGATAAAAAGAAAGAAGCAAAGAAACAAAACTTTGGGAATAAATATTGGGCTTTGGGTCTTGTGGATTCTATGAATGATCCAGATTTACTAGTTCACAGTGATGATTTAGTCATTGTAATAAAAGATAAATATCCAAAAGCAAAATTTCATTATCTTATATTGCCAAAAGAAAATATTAGCAATCTTAAAAAACTTACTCCAGATCACATAAAGTTGTTAGAGCATATTGAAAAGATTGCAAATGTTGTAACAAAGAAGGATGGGCATGAAAATGTTACATTTAAATTTGGATATCACGCTGAAGCCAGTATGCATAGATTGCACATGCATGTTATAAGTGATGATATGGTTTCTCCGTGTTTGAAAAGTAAGAAGCATTGGAATTCATTTACAACGGAATTCTTTTTGAAACCAGAATGTAAGATCACAAGCCTGTTGCCTGTTTTATATTTGTTGTCAATTTTAAGTGTAATGCAAATGTTTTATGCTAAATTTCTATAGGGCGCGAGCAGACACGTGACTCGAGCGACTTTGACGTGCTTGGAATCAGCTGATTTGTGTGCGCTTGTCATTTTGACAAGAACAATGTCACTTTGACAAGACTAGTGTTTTGACTTATTTAAATTTTGAACTGTTCAAACTTTATTATTTTTAATTTCATGTGTTTTACTGCCTGAAAATTGTATAATAATAACATTTTAGCAGTTTAAAATCAAAATAAGTCAAAACATTGGTCTTGTCAAAGTGACATTGTTGTTGTCAAAATGACATGCGCACACAAATCAGCTGATTCCATGCACGTCAAGGACGCTCGAGTCACGTGTCTGCTCGCGCCCTATTGGAGAAAACGTCAAAGTAGCTGACATCTGGTGTGAGCTGAGAGATTTGTAGCAAATGGGGAAAACATTACTGTGTCATTTGTTGGTGTAGGAGAATAAATGTTTATTTTTAATACAAATAATATTTTAAAACATACTGGTTGGACTTGCATTGTCTTTATTTACCAGTATGTTTTAATAATTTAACATTGTCTACAAACTTTAAACAGAAATAATATTTTGCACTAAATGTTTCGATGTTTACACCTTAAAGTAAAAATAACAAATAATACCAATATTTTACTAGTACGGATCCCACATTTGGTCGCAATTTTGTCGTCTGCTGACCTGTCAGTTCATTTTTTTTCTCTCATTTTCAGCATCAATTTCAGAAAAAGTAAATTCAATTAAAAGAAAATTTATATTGATTTTTTCGCGATCGACCAGAAAATGAGCTGTTTCTAATCACTTTTTAGACCGGAAAATCCTTCTTTACCGAGCTAGCTCGGAAAATTGTTTATAAGAGATTGTTTCCATGGCAATCGGTTGTTTATTTATTTATTTCTTATTTTCTTGAAATAAAATAATGTATACCTATGGATTTTTATTTATTCTTTTTATCAAGATCGCGAAAAAAATATTGTACCCAACATGATTTGAAAGTGTCTTTACTGGACACACAAGTTTTGAAAACGCCCACGACTCGCTCGGGAATATGTTTGCCCACCTAGTAAAGAATCACTTTCAGGTCTTGTTACATAATATACTATTCTCAAATTGTAGTTACTTTTTCTGAAATTGAAGTTGAAAAGGTATGGAATTTGGCCGTTCTTAAAATTGACAAATGTAAAACAGGCTTATTGTATTTATTTTATTTTAAAACGTAATGAACAATAATTATTTTCTAGTTATTCGAGAAAATTTGAAAGAACATGGGAAAGTAAAATTACCAACACCAGAAATATGCAGAAAATACATGAGCACACCACTCAAATGTCATAAATGTAATCAAGAACCAAAAAACATGCCTCTTTTAAAGGCACATATTTTAACACATATGCAGTAAGTTTTCTGTAAATTGTGTAATGAGTTTAATAAAAAAACAATTTTTGATTATACTTTTTATTAAAAACATATATTTTAAAAGTAGGTACATTCAATCTTACATTTTTAATACACAAAAAAATATATTTCTTATACCTATTTAATTCAGTCCTTTTAAGCTACATAATTATCTGTTATTTATAAATGAATTATGTAGCTATTACTTCAGTTTTGACTGGAGTCTGTGTCTGTGATGTAGTAATTCCACATGTATTAGCATGAGTTCTTCGGTGTTTTAATAAATTCCCTATACATGAGAATCTAGATCCACATGCTTCACATAAATGTGGTTTTATTCCTGTATGTAGAGTATTATGCGTTATTAAGCTCTCCCGATATGCAAAAGCTTTCGGGCAATACTAAAATAAAAGGAAACACAATCAGAAACATTTCGTAAAATTCAATCATTTAATTTCAAATAGTATCTATGAAAGTGGATTATTTTGAACTAAGAAATGTTTTCTTAAACAAGCATTTTACATGTCTACATTTGTAATACCATTCCTACAATTCCTTTTATTACATTTATAAAGGTGGTTTGAGGGGGAAAAAATTCAAACAAAAGTTATTCAGTATGAGCTACTTGCGAGATACTGAAAATCCGATTTCTATCGTTAAAACGTATGTAAAAAATAATTTTTATTTTTTAAAAAAATGTTTTTTTAGTAAATTAAGAAAGAACATTTCCTTTGATGTCATTAATTTGAACTGGAGAAAGGGAAGTAATTTTAAAAATGTAACCTGTAGATGGTGTGCGAGGAATTTTTAATTTGAATTTGAGATTACTTCATTTTTCTTTCTGTCTCTCTTGTTTATTATTTGCAATATATCTTTTTAATTTAAAGAGACAGGAGATATGCGCAATGGGGTGGGGAGGGGGTTGTTCTGCGCATAGTAAGAAAAACGAGAAGAACTGAGATTCATGGCGTTTGTTTCTAAAATATTTAGATGTAAAATGTGAAAAAAGTCTCAGGCAACTTTAATTTTTTTTATGTGGTCAGCACATAACCTCCCGTCAATTCCATGTTTAAAATAGCAATGAGCTTTAAGTAAAGTATCACTTCCGATTATTGTTCCAACAAATAGAAAAGTCTGTAATATGAAATTTTGGATTATATTTTATTATGTTTTTTCTCGACAATCTGTTAAGAGCTCCAAATTAAGTACCACTTCTGGTTTATCATTAAGTATTATCAAAATCTAATATGATAATTCAAATTATACACGAGTTTTAAATTCCAAATTTGAAAAATTTTGGATCATGTTCTAATATATTTTTTCAAGAAAATCTGTTTATAGCTTTCTGTAAAGTACTACTTCTGGTTTATCAATCTTAGAAAAAATCTAATATGTCGTTCTCATTAATATAAAAGTCTTAAAAGCAAAATTTGAAAAGTTCTGGATTGTATTAATATATTTTTCCCGAAAATATGTTCGGAGCTTCAAATAAAGTATCACTTCTGGTTTCTCAATTTTAGCCAAAATCTAATATGTTGCTCTCCTTCATATAAAAGTCTTAAATATCAAATTTGACAAGTTTTGGAATATATCAATATATTTTTCACGAAAATCTGTTCAGAGCTTCAAGTAAAGTATCACTTCCGGTTTATCAATTTTAGCCAAAATCTAATATGTTATTCCCTTTCATATAAAAGTCTTAAATACTGAATTTAAAAAGTTTTTGATTATATCATAATATATTTTTCACGAAAATCTGTTCAAAGCTTCAAGTAAACTATCACTTCCGATTTATTAATTTTAGCCAAAATCTAATATGTTATTTCCCTTGATATGAAAGTCTTAAATGCTAAAATTAAAAAGTTATGGGCTTCGAGTAAAGTATCACTTCGGGTCGTTCAATGTTACCCAAAATCTAATCAACTCTTTATATGAATGTAGAAAGCTTAAATACGGAAAATAATTTTTTTCGGAAGTTTGTTGTAAGAGTTATCGTGGACGAAAAAATCGTCACGCACACACACACACACACACATTATCGTAAATTCGTGCTTATTTACTGAAAACTCACAATGGAATTTTTGGCACGATTACATTACCTCCCTTACCTACGGTACGACGGGAGGTAAAACCTTATCGAAAAAAAATGTTAAAAATCTTATTGAAACTAAAATGTCTAACGACGTAAATTTTCACCGAGAATACAGGTATTTTAATGACTGCATTATTTTTAACGTTCCGTTTGACAGCCCAGCTGGCAGTTGTTGGTGTCAGTTTACTTACTATTTGCAGCGATAGAAAGAGATAGTCGTTAAATTGAAAAGGTCTATTTTATTACGTATTTCGATTTGTGAAGCAGGATTTTGAAGAATTTTTACTTACGTATAAGATTAAAAAGGCAATCTAAAATATTAACCTCTACATTATTGTTCAAATGTCAAACAGTTGATGTTTTTTTAAATTACCCGCACATGCCGTTGCTATGGGGAGGGGGACCGATGCTATGGCTTTATGGCCATTCATGGTTCGGCGTTATTCTATGTCATACATGGCGGTAATTTGAATATTCAAATTTCATTAATTTTTTTGCCAATGAGGCTGTTTTACATTTTTAAAATGTATCTTAAATTACAGGTTGTATTTTCGTAAATAATTAAATAAAAAGAATGACGCCAAAAATAGTCATTAAAAACAACCCCCCACTTCTGTGACGTCTAGCACTTACATCACAACTTACATTCGCGGAAATAAGAAAACAGTTTGTCCATCACCTATGTTTTTAAATATATGTATAAAAGTTGGCGATGTATGTACTTTGACGTCACATTCTGTTTCAGATCAGGTGACTTTTGCAAAATATCCAAATTTCAAAAATTAATTGTAAAATATCTAATGGATATTTCGTAATATTTTCAAATTTGATGCTATTTAAAGAATGATATCGTTTTAAATTTAATACTTAGAAGACATACAAAAATTCTTGCAACAGTCCTATTAATAAAAATTTCAATAATATCAAATAAAAAATCACGCAAGTAGTACAGTGTAATTTTTTTTTAATGCATATTTAATGAACATTTTTTTTTAATATGTACAAATATTTGTTATTTATTTGGTAGAGAATTTAATTCTGATATTCGCGATTCAAAAAAAATGCTCGCCAACTAGCGACCATCTCATGAAGCTCTTAAAAATGACGTCACAATCCGGCCAGCATCAATTTAATTATGTGTCCGGAATCAATCATTTTTCTTCCTCACTATAATTTCGGGCCTCAGCCATTGCTTTTAAATAACACAAAACTTTCACTAATTTCACTTTCATTGTATATATCAAAATAATAAATTTTCTTAAATATAGCTGTTCACACACACAACTAGGTTAGTTTTTGGTTCATCTGTCACTTGACTAGACCGCATTGTGACGTCACAAAACATGGCGGCAAAACTAACTTGAATCGCGAACATTTTCATATCCTCACATAACGATTTTTTTGAGAACAATGTATTAAAGTTTATATATTTTTTTATGACTGTTATAAGAGTACCATGAATGGAATAAATGAATATATGTACGTTATTTTTTTATCATATTTTTCTCATTATAATTTAATTTCTTTCATGGTACTTCTATGTAACACGGCGTTATTTTTATTGTTGGACTTCTATATTAAAACTGCATATTCACTCTACTTTCTTTGTCATTCTACTTTTGTCTCACAGCAGACAAGTAGTATTTCTCTTTTAAGACCTATTATGTCACAAATAATTTTCAACAACTATTAAAACAAAAACAAAAAATTTAAAAATTAGGGGTATAATAATTTTTTTAATGAAGAGTAACAAAAACTCTAGACGAAGACCAAATTGAGCAAAAATGATAAAAATACCTGACACTTGAACGGCGTTTCCCCCGTGTGGCTTCTTTCATGTATTTTAAGTTGTCCTTTCCAGTGAAAACTCTTTCCACAATATTTACATAAGAGAGACTTTTCTGGTTCATGTACCCGCATATGACTTTTTAGGACGTGTTTACTTGAAAATCCTTTTCCACACTCATTACACGGGAACATTGGTCCAGAACCACATGAACTCTGTTCATGTACAACGAGTAAAGCTTTTTGTTTAAATACTCGCCCACATTTTTCGCAAACATAAACATAACGTTTACGAGGAACGCCTAAATGGTAAAAATTTTGATGAGCTTTCAGACTATCAGGGTTGGCGAATATTCGATCGCATTCTTTGCACGCTGAAAAATATTGTCAATTAAAATAATGATTTACAGACCATAAAATTCTATTTTTTTATCGTCATGTATCAAATTTTGTTTTCTATAGCAGATTTTGAAAATAGAAATCAATTATAAATTAAATTATTATTTAAGCACAATTTTACAATTTAATAAGCCTTGGTTCTATTCCAAGAATACAGGTGTTCGTTCACCATTGGGATCTCGGACACTATAAGAGATACGAAGTCGGTTAAAACAGAGCAAAGTTGCCCCCTGTAAACCATTTTAAAGATGTATTTGTTTTTCCCAAAAAAATCATAGGTCACTAGATAAAAGCAAAAATTCAAATATTGCTGATTTTTAGTTTTACAGATAACTTCTAAATATGAAATAATTTGGAATTTTGACTTGCACTGCTTTAGGGCACTTTTTTATTTTCTTTTGAATAACGATGCTCAATTTTTTTATCACTGTTAAATTATCAAATATGAGGTCAAAGTTATGGATGCCATATTGAAAAGTTACATCATTGAAAAGAGGATTTTTAGTTTTCCAGCGATGTATAACTTATTGATGTTCATTTGTTTCAAACAAACAGTAAAAATGCAACAATGAGTTCTTGCAAAAAAAATTGTTCGTTTTTTATGTTTAAATCAAACAAGCATAGTCTAATTTATCGATCTGTATGAATATATTATTTTTTATTTACATTTTTGTCGTATAAAATCGTTTTAAAGTATGACATTTTTAAAAAGTTGCAATAAACCAGCCATTTTGTGACGTCAGCGTTGCACACTGCAAGTTCAGACTCATTTCATACAGCCTTATTATATCAACACAGCATTTCTAAAAGAAAAAATCTGATGTGGCCAGCACATTACCTTCCGTCAGTTCTATGTATTTTGTATAAATGTCATACAGAAAGTTCCTTGAAAAATGTTATATTTCTTGTACATTACCTTAAGGCAGTTGTATGTATTTTATACAAATTCCATACAGAAAGCAAAAGATCCTATATTTCCAGTAAAATTATAACACATACATACTGTCAACTGCACTTGACACTGACACCTTTCAATCAGAATTTTCTTAATACAGCAGCTGTTTCCAGAGTTATAGCATAGCTAGCTAATATATGATAATTAATTTCTTTATAATTTTTTGACTCTATATCCATTTAATATGAAATATAAAATGCATTCAAATCGCATAGAGAATAAAATATTCTTTAATATTTATAATAACTTCAAATGTGAAAAAATGGTATTTAACATCGTTTTTTCAAGAAAAACTGTTAAAATCTTCAAATGAGGGTACTTCCGGTTGACCAATTCTAACCAAAATCTAATCAGCTCTTCACATGGATGTAAAGAAGAGGAATACGAAAGAATTATAATTTTTTGAATTGTAGTATGGAAGTTATCGTAGACGAAAATTTTGTTACACACAGACACACATACACACACACGCACACACATACAGTCATCATCGTAAAAATAGTAAAATCCTGTTCTAGGGACCCTAAAACGTGCTTATTCATCAAAAACTCACCACCGAATTTTTTGACCAAAGACAATACCTTCCTTACCTAAAGGTGACGGAAGGTAAAAATTATATAGACTATAAATTGAGAATTACATATCTACATATTTAATAGAAATGCTATAATATATTAATATAACATCATTCTATTCATTTTTATAAATATAATTTTCATTTGACCTGAAATTATCACTCAGCTGCTGGTCATTAGTCATTCGTTTTTACTTTTTCGTCTGATTAACATTTGTTTACATTATTCGTTGAATTTTTCAATACAAACAGTAAATGCTTTTCGAGTTGTTTTTTGTATCACGCGGTACTATTAAAAATATTTTCTCACTATTTTCGCTAGTATTTTGGCACGATGGCACAAAACAGCGTTTCACCGACATGTTTACTTTCGTAAATTTCAGGTTATGGTTAAATGTCACTTTGTCATTTAACCTAATGTGACAATCAAAATGGCCGCGTTTATGAAACGTTGACGTCACTGGGCAAGGGACGAGGCGGAGAAAATCAGCCGCGGTTTGAACAATGTTATATTTAATTGCATTTTTTTCAGTATTAAAGATCGATTTGAGGAAAAATAAAAATACGGGTCTATTATTTTTCATTAATCTATCGATTAAAGTTAAAAATGAAAAATCGTGCATGACCTCATTGTTAATTTTATAGAATAAAAACAAGGATTATAATTATTTTATCTACATATTCTTTTTAAGTGCTACTTGATCCATTATTTTGAGTAAACATAAGCACATTTTAAAATCTGCTATGGAAAAAATTTCTTTCGAAGATTATTCTTACTTAATTCGTTTACGTGTTGAAAATGTTGATGATTAACACAATCATCTTTAGTTTTAAAAGTACTTGGGCAACAGCTGCATTTGAAAAATCCTTTCACTTCTCCATTTTTTAACGTATCTTCGTGCTTCTTTTCATGTTTGAAAAGCCAAAGAGGGTTTAAATAGTGACTGCCACAGAATTTGCAGTTCATTCCATTTATTTCATCTGTAACAATAAAAAACCAAATAAAAATATGAATATGTATACATATATTTAATGAAAACATAATACCAAATTCACGTTCTTCAATAAATCGTTGCAATTCAGCTTTATCTACTGTTTGTTCCTTTTTAATTTTTACTTTCTTTTTATTTTTTTGTTCTTTTTTCTTTGATTTTTGTTTTCTTGTTTGTAAATCAACAGAATCTTCGGAGGATTCACTATCGTGATTATATGGAACATCTTCTGCCCAATCTGTATTATCTTCTACAGATTCTTCAGCGTTTCGAAGTTCTAAATTGTCTTCAGGTTCGATTCCAAATATTACTTCTTCCTTTTTATCCGTAGTTTGTATATAATTGTAGTTAGTTGAGTCAAAATCATACTTTTGACTCGAATTTAAAAGTGTGTATGTTTGTTCTTCATTTATTTTTGTCGAGGGAATCCAATTTTCGTCTTTTATACAGACATTAGGTTCTAAAGGTAATATATGTTCATGAGTTTCCTAGAAAACTTAGATATTATCAGAATTGATTCATGGAACAATAAATTAATTTTCCATAAAAATTGGGCGTTTATACAGGTGTTCAGGATAACGTGCCCTACAGGGGTATCTCGAAAACTAGAAAAGATATGAAGTCGCTTATTTACACAGAAGTTAAAGCATCGCAAAAAAAAACATAAAAAATACCCTAAAGAAGTACAAACGAAAATTTATTATTTCATACTTGGTTATACATACAGTGTGAAATTAAAAAACTATGAAATCAACCGGTTTTTTAAAAAACACTGATACACGTCGATTTCAGTTTTTAAAATACACATTAATATGTGCGATTCACCTTTTGACTCATTTGTTTTTAAGTTATGACGTCATCACAAAAAAATTAAATGGCAATATAGATTTTTAGTAGTGGAATCCGATAGTAATTTTCTTCTATGCTCATGCAAATAAATCATAAGGTTGCACAACAAAAATTCTGAGAAAAATCGAGCCGAACATTTAATAATAATGAATAATCAAGAAAACTTGATATTTTTAAAAAATCTTTAAACATTAATGTTGGTATAATGGTACTTATAAAACATGATAAACGAAAAATTCTAAACTGAAAAATAAAAAAATACGCGATGTGCTGCATGATACAGCTATGTGATAATTTATGTTGGACACGTTATTCTGGATACCTATATAAATAATAATGTAATAAATTTGGAATGGGGGATTCCAATTCATCGAATTTAAAGAAATTAATAAAAACCTACGAAAGTAAATGCTTAATAATGAAGGGTTTTTTGTTATAGCGGCTCGTCACGAACATGAAAATATTTTGATTGGCGACTGAAATACCGTCTAACAAATAGCGTGTTAACAGGAGGTTCGTACTACCAATGGAAGTTAAGAAATTCAAATAGCATAGGATTGGCCATCTATCAAGCATTGCAATTCTCAAACAGTTTTTATTTGAACATAAATATCTTGTATGAAATTTAATAATTTAAATGCACTTGCAGTTATTAAATATTATTATGTAGACTTACACAGTGTTATAATATTAATTTATTTTTTATAAATATAATTTGACCCCTGTGGTGCACTCTCCACGACAGCAACGAGTGCCCGTGAGGTGACGCCTGGTAAACACCCGCACGGTACAAATATGTCATCATCATTTCCGATATCTGCGTACAAACTGGATTGGCACACCTAGCAATGAGTAATATGCCGTGATGATATATTTATTTTTATTTAATTTAGAAATAGCATATACAGGTGCCCATTTTATTTTGTTCTCGCCTGAAATTTTAAGAATAGGCAAAACAGAATACATTTCATAAGGCACTTGGTAAATATGTTGTGATGTTGTGATTTTCAAATAAGAAAACGGTACTACCGGCGAATATTAGAACAGTAAGCTGAATAGGTGGTTTTTACAATGTCTATGTATTTCAAGAAGCTATCACTTGATATGCAACTTCACTATTTAGCTGAAATCAAGTTAATTGGTAATATTGACCTGTATAATTGCGATGAAAGTGAGTTTTCGTAGGATATATCGGATTTTCCGAATATTTTCCCAATAATCAATTATCTTGTTACCAACAAAGTGTTTACACCGAATAGTAATTAAACGCTTTCGGAATTTACAAGCGTATAAGTTTTATCAGAGCAGTTGACAATGAAGAAATTTGAAAGAAATGTATTAATTAAAGGATAGGGAAGTAATTTAATATTGAAATGAAGTGAAATATTTATAACTTCTATACTCCAAATACAATATTTTATCTCATAAAATGAAATAAACCATTTAGTTTTTCTAGAATTATTGCGGGGTCATTGATCTCTAACAATTAAAATTTGTCTAGAATTATAAATATTAATCTACAAATAACTTTTTCATGAAATTCTTCTTCTAAATAGGTATTATATTTTCAAAATATGCTTTATTGAAGGTATTTATTTTAATTTTTCGTTTAACAATGTAACAACTTCACACCGCACGGGGCAGCAAGATCAGCTGTTTTGAAGGTTCACGGAAACAGCTGAGTGCCCATTCTCTATGACTTCAAAAACTCTATTATACATACTTGAATTGTAAAAATACTAATACGAGTAAATGAGAAAATAATACGGAAACTAAAGAAACTTACAAATGTCACCAAAAAGTGTAACATGTGTGTAACATTGTTAAATGCGATCAGCGACATCTCTTGATATTTGAAAAAATTTAAAAACCAAATCACTTGTAACATGGAATGCCTATTCATGAATTTTCAGGCAGGAACAGTTAAATACTTAGACCAGGAATAGAGGGGGAGACAGGGCATGCTATATATTTCGCCATAGATGACTTTCCAAATCATCCTAGCGATTTTCGACCTTATTGGGATTTTCAAATAAGAAAACGCTAACTAGCGGCAAATATTAGAACTGCAAACAGTGGTACACATTTGACATTTACATGAAACTACAACTATATGACTACAAAATTTCTATTATGCGTACTTGAATTATAAATAAAAAATACTAATAAATGAGAAAATAATACGAAAACTAAAGAAATACAATTGACAGAAATGCTACGTTGACACACGTCAACAAAAAGTGTACCAGTGTTTAATGCGATCAGTGCCATCTCTTGATACTTGAAAATCCCAATAGACCATTTCAAAAATTCAATGCGCATGTGCAAACTTTAGACAAAGATAACAAAAGTTAGTGCCGTATATCCATCTTTGTTTAAGATATGACAGATGACAGTTCGATTAATTTTGTTGGTATTTGTTTCTTCATTGGAACTGTAATAATCAATAATAGTAATTATAACGGGTACTATACGTTGCGTACCGGATTGTAATAATAATAATTTTAAAAACCATTTGATTTCATTCTTTTTCTCAAATGAGAGTGTATATGGTCGTTGATATGAACGGAAGAGAATAGTGGATCACGCAGAATAAATAGACAGCAATGGATACCAAAAAATTTGATAAAATATGTGAAAATTTAATTTATTTTAATATTACTGAAAAGAAATATCCTAAATATTTTCATGATGGTCGAATAATTTAAAATAAAAAATTAGGTTACTACATTCATATTAATATAATTTATAAATAACTGATGAATATACTCCATTTATTTCGATAAATTTTAATTTTTAGAATAAACATTTTACTTTTTATTTAAATTCTTTTTTGCATTTCTTGTTCGCCGCCATTTAACGGCACTAAGTTTTTAGTTCAAAAAATAAACACGTAGAGGTCGCGGACATTTTTGAAATGGTCTATTGAACTGTCAGAATCAGCCGCAAAAGGCTAGTCGGCCAATGTGTTACATACGTGTGCAGTCGAACGAATAAGTTTTCAATGTCAATAAACGTCACCTACCGTTTTACCTTCTCCGTTATTTACGTTACGTTTTTTTTTTTTATTAATATTCTTTCGTATTTATTTTAGTTTTATAAAACAAAATCAAGATAATTTGTAGTTATGGATAATCAAGTATTTATTTAGATTTGGCCAACTGTAACATAACAGTATTTAACTGGTCGACTAGCCTTTTGCGGCTGATTTTGACATTTCAGTAAGGTACAAAATCGCTCAGATGATTTGGAAATATACGCGTGACTATGCCTTGTCTCCCCCTCCATTCCTGGTCTAAGGTTAAATAGACCATTTCAGAAATTTGAGCGACCACTACATTTACTTTTTGAACTAAAAAGTTAGTGCCGTTAAATGGCGGCATTTCAAATTTAGACGCAACACCGGTATTCTGTTTTAAAAAACTACACAGAAGTTGTTAATATGAATTTGAGTATAAGATATGATTTCAATTCTTATTTTACAAATAAAAACTTATTTTACTATGTGAAAAAATGAAGTCCATTCATCAATCAATTATAAAAATTGTATTATCGGCACTAACTTTTTGTCGCAGTCTAATACTTGGCGCATGCGCTTTGAATTTCTGAAATGGTCTATAGACACTCCGTATTTCAAGAACAGTTAGATCCAAGAAGAAAACAGTTTGATATGAATAATTATATTCGTGACGTAACATCTATTTTTTCAAATATGGGGGACCACAACTCGCTTATAAATAGGAATTTTTTCACCGGATTTTCACCACGTCTTAGTTTTACTTATACTTTCAGATGATATTATAAAAAAAATAATGGAATCCCCCATTGAAGATATGGATCTCACCTGCATCTTAATATCTATATTTAAATCCGGGCCTATGAAATTCTCTGTAATAGTTTTATCAAATTCCTGTGATAATTCACTAGATTGTAGGCTATTGCTGTTTGCTTCTTCTTTTTGCCAAGATTGTTCATTATTAACTTCAGTTGTAATTTGTTCGAATTTCTTACGTTTTTCTAAAGTTCGTAGCTTTGAAGTAACGGGTGTATTTACTTGTACTTTTAATTTAGTAGCAGGATGTTTAACTCTATGGGTAGTTAGAGCTATTTTACCACAACTATCAGAATGAGTTTTACGATGTTTTAAAAGGTTTCCCACACATGAAAAAGAATTTCCACATCCTTCACACTGATATGGCTTTATTCCTGTATGTAGAGTACTATGGGTTATTAAACTTTGTCTATGGCAGAAACCTTTATTACATACCTAAAAGAGTAGAAATTACTTGAAAATGTTTTAATAGGAAGATGTAATTCATAAATGTGCAAAAAATATAAAAGTTTTTTTTTTATTTTAATCAAAACTAATAACAAAATTAGGTTTCTAGACAAATAAATATGTTCTTAAAATCTTTAAAATCTGATATGACCAGCACATTACCTCTCGCTACTTAATTTTTATTTTATGTGAATGATGTCATGCCATATTTATTAATGCTTTCAAATAGACAATTTATTTCCAAAATATTTAAGTTTTAGCTGTTTTATTCTCAAAACTATACCATTTATATATTATGTACTAGTGACGTTTTTTTGTCTATTATGCACATATTTTTGAATACCAAGAAGTTAGTATAGACTGCAAGATTTTTTTAAATGGATTATTTTTAAATTTATATATTAAAACATATAGAAAAAGTAACAACGCAAAATTTCAGAAAATTAAATATACATTAGTTTTATCATGACAAATAGCGAAAAATATTTTTCCCAAGTAAATTACTTAGGACTTCAGTGAAGCGTCAATTTTGGTTTGTCGATTGACTTGAAAATTTAACGGATTTTTTCCATTTTATAATAGACTGGAATAGCAATTTTCAAAATTTTCAGATAGGTATAATTTGAGTAAGAGCATACGCAAACACGATCCTACACCTACCCATCAAAATTCATAGAGAACTGGAACTCAGAAAATCTAAATTGCTAATTAATTGTTCTACTTCTGTACCATAAAAAATAATATAATAAGCTAATGTAGAAGTTCATGTCGTGGATACTATAGTTGAAATTTTTAGTAAATTTCCAACATCTCTTATTGAATTAGTGTTATTTCTAATAAAAATTTAATAAATAATTATGTTTGTTATTAACAAGTTATTAATATTGGCGAAAAAATTCAAAGTGGGTGACGTCTGGCGGCAGATTTGTGAACTAGAGGAATAAGGAAACGTTGATAGCATACATTGAAACGTATGTAATTTTAAACAGCTTTAATTTATATTTGTTGTAAAAGAAAGTTAGATATATAGTGTATATTACATTTTCAGGTTTAAATAATGATCAGTAACTGTCATAGATACTGCTCAGTGCCACAATGGAGCAATTATGTCAGAAAGTGTAAGTTTACACTATATCCCAAATAACAAAATATGATCTTGAAATTTTCTTCCCTTATAGTTTTGACGTCTCCAATCGGTTCTATTTTTTTCTTTTTTAAAACAGCATGGTAAAATTCTTCTAATAATAATAGCCAAACTATACTGTTTATCATCCTTTTTAATAAGTTTTCCCCTTACTTTGTTCCAAATCTGTACAGTTTAATTTTCTATTTCTGCTACTCTGTACTACACAAACCCATAAACAAATAAATTATTAGCACAATAATATTGATAACTTTTGTTGTAAAACAATAAATATAGTACTGATTTTTTACTATCCTGTTTATATGCAACAAAACTGTAACAATATGTTTGCATTTGCCTCTCAATTCTGCTCTACAACTAAATTTGCTTTCCAGTGATTTATATTCTCATTTAATAAAATTTCAATCATATGAGACTCTCCACTCAAATGACTGGTTTTTAAACAATATCCCAGTATTGTACCTGGTCCATAATCTTTTATTCCTCAAAGCAATACATGACCAGCCTTAAAAACTGCTTCGTCTTCCTTTATAGGACGTGCAGAAGCAATGTATTCAGAAATATCACTTAACTTTATGTTAATTTTCTCCATATCAAATACTTTGCACTTTGAAATGCATATTGCCAGCAGTAAGGAATGAGGGAACTTTCCTTATTCCTCCGCCATCTTGCTACCATCTGGCCTGCCATCTATAGTTCAGTTTTTTCGCCAATAAACAAACGTCTTACGTGACCAACACCTTAAATAAACTGACAAGTATTAATTTCCAAATAAAATTATGTTTAAATTCAAATTTTATTATTACTGACTACACTACAGTACTACTACTAGTAGAATATTCATTAAATTCTAAAAACTTCAAAACGTGAAACAATCTGTAAAATATTTTGTTTATTATCATAATCTACATATAATGCTCCCATAGCATAAATTTAGTCCATTGTTTTGATCCAATGCTACGTATTATTTAAAAAAAAAAACACTGAAAAATACTCATACCTCGCATATGAAAGCTTTTTCTTGGGTATGAATTCTTTCATGAACAGTTAACTGGCCAGCAGTTAAAAATGTCTTGGCACAAAAACGGCACATAAATGTTCGTTCTCCTGTATGGCGTAGCATGTGGTTATGAAGAGACCCTGGAGTCATTAAAGTTTGTAAGCAAACAGGGCACTGGTATTTTTTTATTGTTCCACATTTAGACGAAACATGATGAGTCAATTCTCCTTTTGTTTTAAACTGTTTACCGCATGCGCTGCAAATTGATAATTCTCGATCGCGACCCTCATGCAGAGTATTTATGTGATGTAAATATTCGGACTCAGTTTGAAATCTTATATTACAAATTTTACAGCGCAAAACCTACAAGAATTTATTATAAATTTTGAGTATAAAATAATTATTGATAAAATTACTTTGTGCACTTTATCCCTGTGTTTTTCTCTTGCTTCTGATGATGTAAATTGCATCCCACAAGTTTTGCAAATAAATCCTCCTTCGCCTTGATGTCGGGCTTCATGTTTTTGTAATGCTTTAAAGAAACGGAATTTTTGACCACATATTGAACATTCTGTTTTCTTTTGATCTTCTATATTTTCTATCTTTACCTAAAACAAATAAATATCGAATTAATTAATGGAAATTATTTACACTTTGTTGCACTAACATTGCTATCCGAGGAAATATTTCCAGATTCATTATTTGGTTTCATTGTAGTATTTTTTACGTCTATTTACTGTAATTAATTATTAAAGAGAAAATACACAGTAAAACTGGAGCTGTAATAAATTATTAATATAAAAATATGTTCCGTTCATCATATTGTTGAACTGTAAATTTGAAAATAGAGCCAAATTATTCCATATAAACAGTACACTTTAAATTAAAATGTACACAGTTACACTATTAAACAATGCAGCCATTTTAGCAGTAGCAGCGTAGTGAATGGCCTTGAGTTCATAAAAAGTTTGATCGAGGTTGCCATTTTATTTTAGATCTTGTTTCGAACTTTTTAGATCTACAAAAACAAATTCCAAAAGATAGAAAAAAGTTAATTATTCATATCTGTATGTTAATATAGTTAATTATATGTTAAAAATACTCGTAGAAATCAAGTAATATTGTTTTTTAATCAAATACTCTACCCTTGTCTAGGGATATTTATGAAAGCAGCTATTATTTTTCGTCTGTTTTGTCAGTCAAGTTGAAAGAATATGCATCTACATTCAAACTAATGTGTAACGTCTATTTTCATTTGAAATTTTCAAATCAAAAGAACGAGTTTCCATAAAGTTAACGAACTGTTGACAGAAGTAGAAGGTCCATTGTATTGCAACGAAAACATGAATTAAGATTAAATTTAATTAAGAAGAAAAGTACAAACAATGAATAAGGAAAATACATACGTTAGTGAAATTTATTTAAGTGTTAAGTCAAATGAAAAGAATACTGTTGCAAAAAATCCTCTCGCTGAAGATAATAATAGATGTAACACTGAAATTGTACCTTCAGTGACTTGTGATAAAAAGGCTGATGAAATACGGATTGCAGCAAGTAATTCCAAAAAGGCTTCCGGTGGTACAGGAGAATCTTCAAAGAAAAAAACGTGGACCTTAACAGACTTCGATATTGGAAAAGCTTTAGGAAAAGGAAAATTTGGAAACGTGTACTTAGCTAGAGAGAAAAGATCTAGATTTATAGTTGCTCTGAAAGTTTTATTTAAAAATGTGATCAAAAAAGCAGATATCGAGCATCAAGTTCGGCGTGAAATTGAAATTCAAACGCATTTACGCCATCCTAATATCTTGAAAATGTATGGCTACTTTCATGATGATTCTCGCGTATATCTAATTTTAGAATATGCTCCTGGAGGAGCTTGTTACAAAGAACTTCAAGCCCAACCAAATAAACGCTTTGATGAACGACGAAGTGCAAACTACATAGCCCAGTTGGCAGATGCACTCAAATATTGCCATAAGAAAAAGGTGATTCACAGGGATATCAAACCAGAAAATTTATTACTCGGATGCAAAGGCGAATTGAAGATTGCTGATTTCGGGTGGTCTGTACATGCTCCATCTTCAAGAAGAACAACTTTATGCGGAACATTAGATTATTTACCACCAGAGATGGTGCATGGCAAGGCACACAATGAACTTGTGGATTTATGGAGCTTAGGAGTATTATGTTACGAATTTTTAGTTGGAAAACCACCTTTTGAGTCAGAAAGTTACGATGATACTTATAAAAGAATTAGTAAAGCGATTTTTACAGTGCCGGATTACATATCAAACGGAGCTAAAGATCTCATTTCCCAGTTATTAGTTGTTGTTCCCGAAAATAGATTAAGTATTGATGGTGTTTTAGCTCATGCATGGATTAAATTTCATATGAACTAATTATTTTCAATGTATTTTAAATTAATTTGTATTTGTAATGTGGTTGTAATTTTTATTTTTACATGAGAAATAAACGAGTCGAATTTTATATATACTTTTTTATAAACTTCATTTTTGTAACAATTTGCAGAAAAAAAATCACAAATTAATGTTTGCAAAATTGTTATTACACCACGATTACACGATTTATTTATTTTGTGACGATTAAATAGTTATTTTTACAGTGCTTATCTTTTCCTGCAGAGGCAGGCTGCTGAGTTGTTTGTTTCTAGCCTAGCTTTTAGTTTGATTCGTGGCGTGCCGGTATCAGGCACGAAGTGTCAGTTGTCTGACTTTGATAGAAGTTTTGATCATGTCAGCAGACACCAGTAAAATTGGTAAGTAATTATAGATTTAAATATTAATTCTATCTTGTCATATATAAATATAACATTAATTATAATGTATTTTGAACATAATTTCCTCATGCATAATATTAACACGTGTATTCAATATGTTGCATCAGCCCCCGCCCAGATTAAATCCATGTTTTGCAATAAATAAATGAAGGGGAGAGGGAGAGTGCCTTATTTTGTTATGGATGATGGGGATATGTATAAAGGCAATTTATATATCGGGTAGTTTTTTTTCAAGGTGTACATAGGAGTAACATGGAATGGGAAATCCGTTTTTTGGAGACTGTTGCCCCGGTTTTGACTATATAATATAAAAAATTCTGCATCAAATGACACCAAATACATGCAAATTCTGTAATATTTTGGTCTCATAAATTAATTATTAAAATTATTCAATTTCGTATTAATAGCTATGGCATTTGAACAAAAAGATAAACAAATGTTTGACGATTTTGTCAATGATTTTTTGTTATTTTCATTTTAATGTTTTATAATAGATTAGAAAATGCTTGATAAAGCTAATAATATAACAATAAAATTTGCACAAGTTATAGGTTATAACAATTTTTGACACAAAATGCCAAACATTTGTTTATCAGTTTGTCCAACACATGCAACGGTTATTGCTATTAATACGAAATTGAATAAATTCATTTTTTCGTGATCGTCCAGAGCTATTTTTGATCACTGTTTAGCCCGGAAATTCCATCTTTACTAAGCTAGCTCGGTATCAGAGATAACATATCTATATACATGTCGGAAAATTGTATCGGAAAGTTACTTTCCGATCCTTAAAGGAATGTTTCCATTTTCATGGCAATTAGTTATTTATTTATTTCTTATTTGCATAATGCATACCTATGGATTTTAATTTATTATTTTTTTCACTTGCTTCTTCAAATGTAAAATTATACATTTTTATTAATATCTACATACATAATTTTTCTATTGTATGAAGTTTTATTACTTAATTAGTTCTTTTTATACAAATTCAAAATAAAAAAATTGTATTTCAGGAGATATATACACTTCCGAAAATCATGGAAGTGATGAAAATGGGGATGGTTCTGAATCAAAACCTTTCAAAACTATTCTTCAAGCAATGCGTTTTGCAAAGGCAGAACCTTTTCCTACAATTTATGTAGATGGTAAAGAGGAAGGCAACAAATACGAACCCGCTGCTAAATCTCAGTTGAAAAAAATTCAGAAAATTTGGGTGAGAGAAAGCTATAAAAATGCTGAAAAAACTAAAAAAGAGGAAGAAGATGCAGAAAAGCGGTTGAAAAACCTGGAAGAAGCAAAAAAAGTTATAATAGAAGAAGATAAAGCGCTTCCAAAAGCAAAACTTATAAAAATTTGTCATGGCGAAGAACACCGTAATCAAAGAATTTGTATTAACGGTTGGGTACATCGGCTTCGCCGCCAAGGAAAATCATTAATGTTTATTACATTGAGAGACGGAACAGGTTTCTTACAGTGTGTACTGAACGATCTACTTTGTCAAACTTACAATGCTCTTGTATTGAGCACTGAATCTAGTATCAGAGTTTATGGTACTTTATTAGCAATACCACAAGGCAAAACGGTGAGAATTTTTTTGTTTAATATTATTTGTTTGAAAGTAATTTTTTTAAAATTTAGGCACCTGGTGGTCATGAAATGCAAGTCGACTTCTGGGAATTAATTGGACTGGCTCCAGCAGGAGGTGCTGATTCAATTCTGAACGAAGAAGCTCATCCTGATGTCCAGCTGGAGAACAGGCATATCATGATTAGAGGAGAAAATACCTCAAAAGTTTTGAGGATGAGATCTGTACTATTACAAGCATTCAGGTAAGAAAAATCAATAATATAAAATGTGCATTTCTTTGGAATTTTGTTTCAATGGGGTCGTATAATATTTTTTTAAAATTTTATTTCCTGAAACCTTCAAATATTTGTATTATAAATCTAAAATTTTGAGTTCTTTTTCATTTAATTTGGGCAAGATATGAATTTTTAAATATGACTAAAAAAAAAAAAAAAAAATTACACGACTTCGCGTAGGAAAAGATGACATTTAAGAAATATATAGAATTAGAAAAATTATGAATACACAAAATGTAATAAAACTAACTCGAACATTATAGTTGACCTCGCGTCAATGATAGAATAACAGCTTTCTATTACTAGGGCAGTTATAGCATGTACAAAATTTGTTAGAAATGTCATCAGTCACTCGTACGTCACAAACCACGTAATACCTTTTTAACGCCAAAATATATGACAATAAAACTCGTTAGTAAAAATAAATTTTAATTTTTCTAGCATTGTCTACGCTACTATAACATTTTTATTAATATAAATTTTATTAGGTATATTAGAATACCCCCACTACAACAGCAATATTTATAAAATTTGAGATTCACTTTTATAGATTACAAAACGTGCAATAGAAAATAGTGGTTTAGGTGTAGAATAATTATCTACAACCTTTATTTAAAACATTTTTGTCAAATATTAATTGGGATGTTTTGCACAAGGAAAAAATGATTTTCTATGTTAAACAAAGTCCATGGCCTCCTTTTAAGAAACAATATATCTATATTTGAAAGACTAATAAAATCTATCTATTGATGTTATTATTTAATATACGTTCTATTTAAAAAATGCAAGTTTATATCGTAACTCGTTTACTACAAAAGGAAAAAATGCCTTGATAATTTTTTCTTATTTTTATTTACAAAAAATTTTTAAACCCAGTTGCACCGCTGACACAATATCGTAGCGAAATAAAACGTCAAATGAGTAATAATTGTATATTGCTGTGAAAATTTCGAGTTGCATTTTTACTTCCCTCTACCCTTGGCAAGGGAGGTATAGGGATCGTGCTAAAAATCTCATATCGAGATTTTGGTAAATGACAACGTTTTAAGGCCCTTAGAATCCAATTTTAACATTTTCACGCTGATGTCTGTGTATATGTGTGGATCCTCCACTCTAACTGAAATACTATCATTCAGAAAATTTTGAAACCTTGTATTTCTACCTTATTCTAATATGGAAAGAAGCCATTAGATTTTGGTGTAAATCAAATAACCGGAAATTGCATTTTACTTGAAGCTCAAAATAGTTTTTTTTCGAAAAATATCTTTAAATGTTTTTTTTTAGAGATTTATGTTATTAAATTTTCTTTGGGTTGGCATTAATACTTTTTCTACATATTTAATGGATAAATTTATAAAATTATCTATAAATTTTAATCCCGGAGCTTACGCTTTAAACAAACACAACTCCTTGGTTACACAGTTCAGATCTCAAATATATGTAACTGACAGATAAATATCACTCTCAAAGAACTAATCATTTTAAATTAATAATAGTAACGTTTTAAAACGAAAATAGTAAATAGAACAATAGTTATATGGAAATAAATTTAATACAGTTTCCAGCATAAATGTACGTATATATTAAATTTATTAAAAATTAAATTGCGGGAGATAGTGTTGGCCACATCAGATTTTTTTTGTATAAGCTTAGCTTAAAAGTGTCAGCGGTGCAAGTGCGCATTAAAATTACCACGAAGTTTTTTGTTCCTAAAGCTACGTTTCCAGCTCTTAACATAGTCACTGTTTTTGTTATTTGTCATAACCTTGAAAGTTTGTCATACGTATTATGGCTTGAGCGTTTCCAGCTACTGTTTTAGTCTTTAGTCTTTGTCTTTGTCATAGCGCATAAACACAAAGTTTGCATGCTTCATACTTTCGTCATAGTCTTTGTCGCTGTTCTGTTGGAAAGAGATAAGTGATGTAAGCGCTATCTCTTTTTATGTTGCGCAGTAGTTCTACGCGTTGTATCTGTCATTATTTTGGTGGTTATGTTATTATTTTTGTGTTGAGATAATATAAATATGGACAACAGAAAGAAAAAAAATCATATTTTTTATATTATAAGTACAAATAAAATTATATCATATCTTATGGATATACAGACTATATTGAAATTTAAAGTGGAATATTAGATATATTGTGGCTCGTTCACCATATTAATTTCGTGCTTTATTTCGTGTTATTTTGGAATTATACAAAATAATTACATTATTACTTAATTTGAGTAATGATTACTACTCATTAATATCATTAATAACTATATAATTTTTGAAGCATTGTAAAGAGTTTTATAAATGTGTTCCTTTTTTGAGTGAACAAACATTATAAGTACAAAAACTTAAGACTGTGCCTATGTCAACAGCTGGAAATGGTCAATATCTTCTAACAAAAACATAAGACAAAATACAAAAACAAAGTCTAAAACAGTGACTATGTTAAGAGCTGGAAACGTAGCTTAAAGCTACGTTTCCAGCTCTTTGTCATAGCGCATAAACACAAAGTTTGCATGCTTCATACTTTCGTCATAGTCTTTGTCGCTGTTCTGTTGGAAAGAGATAAGTGATGTAAGCGCTATCTCTTTTTATGTTGCGCAGTAGTTCTACGCGTTGTATCTGTCATTATTTTGGTGGTTATGTTATTATTTTTGTGTTGAGATAATATAAATATGGACAACAGAAAGAAAAAAAATCATATTTTTTATATTATAAGTACAAATAAAATTATATCATATCTTATGGATATACAGACAAAAGTGGAATATTAGAAATAGTGTGGCTCGTTCACCATATTAATTTCGTGCTTTATTTCAAATGTTATTTTGGAATTATACAAAATAATTACATTATTACTTAATTTGAGTAATGATTACTACTCATCATTAATATCATTAATAACTATATAATTTTTGAAGCATTGTAAAGAGTTTTATATATGTGTTCCTTTTTTGAGTGAACAAACATTATAAGTACAAAAACTTAAGACTGTGCTTATGTTAACAGCTGGAAATGGCCAATATCTTCTAACAAAAACATAAGACAAAAAACAAAAACAAAGACTAAAACAGTGACTATGTTAAGAGCTGGAAACGTAGCTTAACTCGAAAACATATAAAAATATGTGAAATATCTTTAAGCCATGAATACAAATAAATATGGAAGTCGAATTTTTATCTTGTGCACGAATTTTACACTTTTTATATTTTCTTAGAGCTCACTACTACGACAGAGGATACAATGAAATAACACCTCCATCAATCGTTCAAACTCAGTGCGAAGGTGGTTCAACATTATTCAAATTAGATTTTTTTGGGTAATATTTTTCAATAAATTTTTGAGGATATAAATTTCATTATTAAAAAATAATATTTTAGGGAAGAAGCGTACTTGACTCAAAGTTCCCAGTTATATCTAGAAACTTGTCTTCCTTCTATGGGAGATGTTTACTGCATAGCGCAGAGTTTCAGAGCTGAACAAAGTAGAACTCGACGACATTTGGCAGAGTAAGAAATATAAATACTTTATCTTTATGTTATAATTTATATTTCTGTTTTGAAAATTAGGTACAGCCATGTGGAAGCTGAATGTCCGTTCATAACATTTGATGACTTATTAGATCGCTTGGAGGATTTAGTTTGTGATGTTGTTGATCGTGTTCTTAAATCCCCATTAGGCCATGTGGTTTACGAATTGAACCCTGATTTCCAAGTTCCCAAAAGACCATTCCTTAGAATGAACTATTCTGAAGCTATCGATTATTTAAAAGAAAACGAAATTACTAAAGATGATGGAAGTTTTTACGAATTTGGCGAAGTATGAATATTTTTCTTATTGTAAATTAATTTTTGTAATTGTATTTTTTTGTAGGATATTCCTGAAATGCCGGAGAGAAAAATGACAGATAAAATTAACCAGCCAATTATGTTGTGCCGGTTCCCATACCAGATAAAATCGTTTTACATGCCACGTTGTCCTGAAGACGACCGTGTAACGGAAAGTGTTGATGTTTTACTGCCAGGTGTAGGTGAAATCGTCGGAGGATCTATGAGGATCTGGGATTACGATCAATTACTTGCTGGGTATGTTTCATTTCTTGCAACTTTCACTATTTTTAAATTCCATATTCGTTAGAAGTAATTAACTAATACGAGTATGTTTAAAGGACCATTCAAATTTATCGGTTCATTAACTTGCTTTTTTCTTTCTAGTTACAAACGTGAAGGAATAGATCCGACTGCTTATTATTGGTACACGGACCAAAGAAAATACGGCACTGTCCCTCACGGCGGTTACGGTCTCGGCCTCGAGCGTTTCGTGTGCTGGCTGCTAAACAGATATCACATCCGTGATGTATGTCTTTACCCAAGATATTTAGATCATTGCCAACCATAAAGGGGAAAACTGCATTTATCTTACTGCTTTTAATCGAATGTTTAAGTTTCAGCAATATTATGATATTGTAGGGAATAATTGCATAATCAAGTTTTTGTTTAAATGGCGATAGCTTTGTTTAATATTCAATTAAAATAATAAAGAATAATACAAACAGACTTATTTATTCTAATGCAAAATAAGTTTTTATTACAGTTTTAGTTTTTACCAATTGCCTGTACTGAATTTAATATTTTTTGATTTTTTTACGTAAGTATGATATGAATAGAATATGATGAAATAAGTTTTGCTAATGTTTGTCTCTCTGTGAACATGTCAATTTAAATTTGACTAGTTATTTACACACCAAGTGGTTCCCGGATGAGTATGTGAGCTTGCGAGCATTGCCATAAAACTATTCCGGGAACCAAGTTCACGCACTTGGTTTGTGTATATACAGTACAGGTGTCCGTCTATAAATAAACCAGCAAATATCTCGCTTATTATTACTATTAGCGATTTTAACTATATAGCATAAATTATAGTAATATTAACAATGAGTGGTAGCTTGGCAACCCCACATCTAATCATGTGACGATTAATAATATCCTCAGCAGTTATACGATTAAAAAAGTGAAAGATTGTTCAGCCATCGAGAGGAGAGCAGCCAATGGACCTTTTACATAAAAAGAGAGAGATAGACATAAATGACATATGTGTAGTGCGCAGTAGGTTGTTTGCGCTTCGAGGAGGCCAATTACATTTCAAATAAAATTACAAATGGCGGAAAGTAAAAACTCTGGCAAAAATTTAACTTTCTTAAATAAATTCACACAAAGCATTTGTGATGAATATTTTAAAACAAGAGGAAGAGGAGATGGAATCAGAAAAAATGGTTTTTTGTTCCACAAGATGCGAAATAAACATCACATAAAGTGATAGATAATTGCGTAGTTGCCAGTTTGATATTAGGAAAGTAATGAACAAGAATAAAATTGTTATTTTTTTCTTTTAAATATATTTTTTTCATTATTAATTATTTCTTAGTTAAAGACAATATTATTTAAGTTGTGTTGTTTAAATAATTTTTTATCGAAAATAAATGCTTATTTTTAATCATTTTACTTGACAACATGGTGCCTTCCCATCTCTAATTCGTAAGAATTTCACTACGTGGCGCATTGAAAAATGACGTCAGGGTGCAATAAAAATGTAAAAGGTGCATAGCTTAGTTGGTTAGAGCACTATCTCGGCAAGATAAGTGTCTCGGGTTCGAATTCCGATCGCTGACAATTTTTCACAATTTATTGTATTGTTGATTCAAGTTTCAATAATGATAAGCCGTAATCCGTGATAATATTTTAAAAAAATTAATATTAACCTTATCATTTTCGTTATTTATTTGTCGATCTTTCCTCATTCGGGATTAGTAATAAAATAATAAAGTTTAAGTGCCATTAAGTTTTATCAGTGTAATGTAATAATAAAATTTCCAAATGCATTTTCCAGGAAATTATCAAATATATTCTTAAATACTTTCCTTATTTGCACTGGCAACAAGCATATCACAATGCTTGTTAATCTTATTAAAAATTTATCTTTGTACGTGTTTTGTGCTATTTTAACTTGACATGGAAAAGGAAATACATAAATACATTATCACGGCATATTACCCATTGCTGGGTGTGCCAATTTGCTTTGTACACAGATTTCGGTAATGATAACATATTTGTACCGTGCGGGCGTTTACCAGGCGTCACTTAACGGGCACTCATTCCTGGCGTGGATATGCACCACAGGGGTTAATTTTGTGCCATTTAAAATTCGAAATATTTGGCGTCGGTCGGGATCGAACCCGGTTCCTCAGGCACAAGGCACACGGCCATGAGATGAGACCCCATGAAAATGAAATAAAGAAATAATGAATCAATAATAATTAGAAAAATAAAACAATGACGGGTAGTATACACTTAAATGACAGCATGACTACCATTTAAAAACAATTTTGTATGAATTTATTATTTTAGTCTTAGCTTAATCATCCCAGTCAATAAATTTAACCTTCAACTGGTATCGTGGGATATTTCGACACCTCAAAATATATCAATCACTAAGAAAAAACGAACGTTGATATAATTTATTACACTTTTTAAGTACCCGCATTACTGAATGGAGTAAATCAATGTAACTCAGAATTTTTCATACAAAACACAAAAAAAATCTGGAAAATTACGCAATAATAAGCTAAAATACACAGTCTTTTTTTGTTAACAAGAAAAAATAAATGTGTGGGGCTAAAGTCCAGAGTCCATTGTTACTGCCTACAATAGAAAAAATCTGATGTGGCCAGCACATTACCTACCGTCAGTTCTACGTATGAGGCGCGGGCAGACACGTGACTTTGACAAGTGCTTGTAGGGCCCTTCAAGGGTGCCAGGTGCCAAGTATACAGCTTGTATAACTTGCCTGTGTTGCCAAATCAATTTAAGCGTAAAATTAATAAATAAAATTGTAAAACTAGTTATTATTAATGAATATCATGTTGTTTTATTTTCTGACACGTTAAACTTAATTTTTAAATAAATTTTTATAAAAATAGAGCATTCAACATGAACTGACGGTTTCCTCAAATTTAACGCGCCAAGACATCTTTGTATCGTAGATGGCAGCACTAATCGCTCTATTTTTATATAAAATATTTTAAAAATTAAGTTTATGTGTTAGAAAATAAAACAACATGATATTCATTAATAATAACTAGTTTTACAATTTTTTTTATTAATTTTACGCTTAAATTGATTTGGCAACACAGACAAGTTACACAAGCTGTATACTTGGCACCCTTGAGGGGCCCTACAAGCACTTGTCAAAGTCACGTGTCTGCCCGCGCCTCATTGTTTGTCTGTGGTCATATAACAGAGTGATCAAAAATGGTTGAAGGTCACGTGATAACTTTTGTTCCAAACTAATGTCAAAATTATATTCCAATATTCCATAATTCATCAAAACTATATTCAACGTGTGACAGATGATGGCAGGTGCATGATATTTGATTAATGTCATTACCGTATATTGATTTATTTTATATTTGTTTCGGATACCTTCTATAATTTTGTTTCATTATTTCTTTTTATGACATCTTGCAAAATTCGACAGGTACACTCATGGAAATAGTAACGCTGTCTTACCAAGTAAGCGGCAAATGTCAAAATTGTATGGAGCGGCAAACTTCAGCCATTTTTGATCACTCTGTAGAATGTCCCTTGCAAAAGATTCTATTTCTTGTACCTTAAGGTTGTTATGTGTATTTTATTCAAATTCCATACAGAAAGTTTCTAGCAAAAGATCCTGTAGTTCCAGTAAAATTATAACACAAACATACTGTCAATTGCACTTGACACTGACACCTTTTAATCAGAATTTTCTTAATATAGCAGTTGTTTCCAGAGTATAGCATATCTGGCTAATATAAGATATTTAATTTCTTTATAAGTTTTTAAGTCTATATCCATTTAATATGAAGTATAAAATGCATTCAAATCGTATAGAGAATGAAATATTCTTTAATATTTATAAATGTGAAAAAATGATATTTAACATCGTTTTTTCAAGAAAAACTTCTTCAAATTAGGGTACTTCCGGTTGACCAATTATAACCAAAATCTAATCAGCTCTTCATATGAATGTAACGAAGAAGAATACGAAACTACGAAAGAATTATAATTTTACTACAGTCACGCGACATGTTTTCCGCCAATCAATTGATTGTTAACATTCAGAATCTCCCTAGTTACATGTGTATCACAGCGATGATAAAAAACAAAGAAATTATCACCTTATTTATTTTCGTTACTAGGGGATTTGTTTTCTTTATTTACAACATTAACAGTTAATTTTGAGTATAAAAATGTTCAGTAATCGCTTTTGATATCAACAACGATCAAATTATAAGGCAATTGTAAAATTAACCATGTTGTAAAGCAATATATGAAAAGTTATGTTACCAACACGCACAATGTGTCATATAAATTCTTTATATTCTCTCATTAGATATAAGCTCGTGATATGATTAATAATCGACGATATTGCTCGTGAAACCGAAGCAGCACATTTCACTTGTCCTTCGGACTCGTGAAATCTGCAACTCGGTTTCTCTCGATAATATCATCGATGATAATCATATCACTTGTCATTACGTTATATTACGATTATAACAGCTATAAGACAATATTTAATTAAGCCATGAATGGTAATATGTTTCACATCTATTTCTTGTATTTCTTGAGGTCATTCTTTCAACACGGACATTTCCTTTACATGTTCCAAGATAACAGTAAAATTTAGTTTATTTTTATTTGTAAAATTAAATTTATAATTGCTTATTACAGTCAGTTTCCCCGTACTAATATTTGAAATAATATTTTTCTTATTTATTTTACAATTTTTATTTTCTAACTAAATACCCTTATTCCGTAAATATTTCTCATATTAATTATTACAATTAATATGAATTTTATCTTTATTAAATATTATAACAAAATTAGTATTACTTATTTCTAATACATTTTCTTGAAAACTCTCTATATTTATAAAGGTACAATGATAGTTTCCCTGGTTAGTGATTACAATGAATAAACATGAATTTTCATGTACACCTTATGTACTAAATTGTTACAGTAATGTATTTTGTTAATAACACACATTGGTTGTTTAATACATATAGCTCTTTATTAAGAACCAACACTTGTGTCTCTTCTTTTCGCACTGTCACTATTTCACTTTGGGTAAGTGTGGGTATTGGGGTAAATTGCATGATATCAACTTCATTATCGAGGTAAAATGGCACAACAATAAGGACATGGACATCAAAATCGTCCAAATCGCAGAAGGTTCTTAATAATTTTTGTAATTCAAAGTATTTTAATGTTGCCAAAAATTCATTCTTATTTCCTTTAAAATTATTCATTAATTCACTAATTCAGGATACGTTACAATAGTTCCATTTTTCTCTGTATAACCAAATATTAATTTTAATGGTTGAAACTTTGTAACTGAATGCATCGAATTATTATATCCTAATAATGCATATTTTACTTTTTCTTTCAATTTTAGATCTAAATATTCTTTTTGAATATTAATATTCAAAAAGAATACTTAAGTATTATTAAATGCTCAATCAAGGTTGAATGGAACCTCTCAATTCCATTAGAATTTGGGTTGTCAACTCTAATAAAATGTATTTGTATTTTGTGTAATTTTCAAAATTCTTTCACAAGTTTGTTGTTAAACTCTGATCCATTATCTGAAATTATTTTATCAGGTATTACATATAATAAAAAATATTTTAATAATTTATTTGCTACTTCTATAGAAGTCATATTTTTTAATTCAAAAGCTTGCGCGAATTTCGAAAAACTGTCAACTACTGTTAAGAATTTATTCTTTTCTAATGATAATACATCAATGTGGATTATTTCAAACGGCTTTGTTGCTGTTGGAGTCTCTCTGAATGTTTGTCTAATAGGATTTCGTTCGTATTTCGTTTTCAAACAGACTTCACATTTGTTAATATAATTTTGAATTAATATATGGAGAATGGGCCAATAGTATCTTTCTTTAATACGTCTTAGAGTTTCATTAATTCGTCTATCGTTGGTTTTTCTTTCATGGTAATTTTGAATTAATTCTAATTGTCGTCCCTTATCTGTTGCATTTTCTAATTCATTTTTGCAACTTATTAAAATAATATGTCCGTGTAAAAAGTATCTCCTTAATATAACATTTATGTTATGATATAAATCGTCGTTAAAAATACAATAATATTTAGAATTTGGTTTTATAAAATCTTTAAAGTATTTCAAAATGTGTTTTGCCAAATCAATTCTTGGTAGATAAACTTCTTGTCACATTTTTATTTCAAAGAGACTTGAGATTTTAACTCTTAGCTCTGGGAAATCTGTGAGATAAAATATTATCTGTTGTTGGCCTACATTAATAGGGGATTCACTGAATTCAACTCCTTACACTGGAGATTCTTCATCTGAATGCACGGTATTCCGTGCGTCTGATAAATTAGTTATCACACTTTCCTTATGTAATTCTTCATTGTTCATTGTTTCGGATTTTAACATATTTAATTCAATTTGTGGTAATTCAAAAACTAAATTTTTTATATTACTATCTTTAAATACACGTATTAATATGTCTTTTACTTCCTCCCAGGATAATTTATCGCATCCACATCCTAATTTAGGCATGGCTATTTCGTCTATTTCATTTTTAATCAAATAAAGTTTCAAATTTTGTAAACTTGTGTCTATATCTTCGTGACTTGGTTTGTCAAAATAATTTTCTTTAGTACAATATTGAAGATTATTTTCTTATTACTGACTCTGTGCATCAGTATGTCATTAATTTTGGGTTTCCTATGATTTCTATTATTTCTGAGACATTGTCTTGTATTATATTTTTTATCTATTTGTAACGCTATTCCTTTACTCATTGCCAAATCTGCGCTTATACAGTGTGTTATGTGTTTTGGATAATTTAATAAATCATCTTGCATTATTTTAATTTCGAAATTGTCAATTTTGATTCGCGTTAATGCATCGGCATTAGTATTTAATTTCCCCTTTTTATCTCCCGCTACCCTTGGTAAGGGAGGTATAGGGATCGTGCTAAAAATCACATATCGAGATTTTGGCAAATGACCACGTTTTAAGGTCCCCAGAATCCAATTTTAACATTTTGACGATGATGTCTGTGTGTATGCGTGTATATGTGTGTGGATCCTCCACTCTAACTTAAATACTATAATTCAGAAAATTTTGAAACCTTGTATTTCGAACTTTTTCTGTAATGGAAAGAGCCTATTAGATTTTGGTGTAAATCGGATAACCGGAAATGGCACTTTACTAGAAGCTCAAAATAGTTTTTCTTCGAAAAAGTTATTTTTCGACATTAATGTTATTATAAAAATTAAAGATTATTAAATTTTTTACAGATTTGCATTAATACTTTTTCTTCATATTATATGGAAAAATTTATAAAATTATATGTAATTTAAATCCCGGAGCCTACGTTTTAAACAAACAATACTCCTTGGCAGTTATTCAAATGTATGTAACTGACAGATAAATGTCACAGTCAAAGAACTAATCATTTCAAATTAATAATAGTAACGTTTTAAAAAGAAAAATGTAAATAGAACAATAGGAGAGGAAATCACTACAGTTTCCAGCATATGTAAATATGTAGGTAAGTATTTAGATTAATAAAAATTAACGATTCGCCAAAAAGTTTAAGCTAATTCTCATTTTTGGATTAGTGAATTCTATTTTATCTAGGTATTTAAAATTTAATCTTCATTTTATTATCAAAAATGTAGTTACTTGGATTAGATTAGAGGATTAGACTATATATTAAGAAATAAATTGCTAAAATTAGAGTAAAATTCGCTAATCCAAAAATAAGTAATTAAATAAATATATCATCACGGCTTATTACCACTCATTGCTAGCGTGGAGAGTGCACCACAGGGGTCAATTTTATGCCATTTAAAATTGGAAATATTTAGCGTTGATCGGGATTGCACCCCGTTCCCCAGATTTGCAACCTGACACTCAGGCACGCGGCTACGAGACCTCATGGTGTCTCAAAAATAAAGATTAGCTTAATATTTTTTTGTGACTCGTGCGGTACATGGCGGGTGCTGTTGTGTTGGCCACACGATTTGTATATTCAATTTCATAAAAAAATTCTTGTAATTTTAATTTCCATCTTAATAATTTGGAATTAGGTTCTTTTAAATTGAATAGCCACGTAAGGGGTTTATGATTGGAATAAAGATTTTGAATTTTACTCGTAAAAGATAATGTTTAAAATATTTCGTTGCCCAAACTATTGCTAATAGTTCTTTTTCTGTAGTCCTATAATTAATTTCATGTTCATTCTAGATGAGACTGGCGTATGCTATTGATAGTTCTTTATTATCGAATTTTTGGGAAAGGACAGCTCCTATCGTAAAATTACTTGCATGTGTTGTCACGATAAATTGCTTATCATAATCGGGGTATCGCAATATCGGATCATTTATTAATAGTTGTTTGTATTGTTCAAGGTGACGGAAGGTAATAATTATCATCAAGCAGCAAAATATAGGCGGGTTTTTTTTTAGATGTTGCCACACCCCAAACCCTAATTTTTTCAGTTAGTGACAATACGAACAAGCGACTAAGTCGAGGAGAATACCCAAAACAACAATAATAAATTTTGGTTCAAATTAAATGTTTTTAAAAAAAATTTAGTCGCTGGAGTGTCGAATTACCTCACGATATCAGTTCAGGGTTAAAACTATTGAATTTGCTATTTATTTGTTAAAATTAATTTTTATTAAAAATTCATTACTCTTAAATGTAAATAAAATGAATAAATGTCCCTACAAACGTCATAACTGCCTGCTGGAAAATATTCCCTGGGGCAGTGCTCTCAAGGAAAATATACTGATTAAAAGAAATTGCTGCGCTGTCGCCTTTTATGTTATTACTCTGGCCACAGCCTACGGTGCACAGATGCCTGGGGCGCCCAATATTGTATCATATTAGGGCCAGGTGCGTTTATTTTATTTTAGTGTAGTGATCTAAAAATAATGTAAAAAAATCTGATGTGGACACCACACGACTTCCTTGTACGCAAGACTAATATGAAGTATAGACTCAATTATAAAATTGCACGTATTTGACATAATTTGACATTAACATCTATTTTTTATTTTTTTGTTATTTTTTGTCCTAATCCATAGCACGCTTCATTACAAAAACCAAAAAGTATATAAGTTTTAAATTTACATATCTCGCTTATACAAAGGGCTAATTTAATAATACTTAATATGCAGAATTTAATTCTCTAAATCTCTTATTTGAAGCATTTATTTCTAAAATCAAAATGAAACCATTTTATTGAAGAAAAACTGTTAACACCTTCAGGTAATATATCACTTCAGGTTAGCCTGTTGTAACCAAAGTCTGCTATGTCATTGATATAAAAGTCTTATATACTAAATTTGAAAAGTTTTGGATTATATTTTAATATGGTTTTTCATTAAAATATATTATAAGCTTCAAATAAAGTACCATTTCTGGTAATTATGTAATGACCAAAAAGGGAGGTGCACAACTAGATGCTATAGAAGTCCTAAATACAAAATTTCAACATTCTACGGCTTACCGTTTTTGAGTTATGCGAGATACGTACGTACGTACGTACGTACAGACGTCACGATGAAATTAGTCAGAATGGATTCAGGAATGGCCAAAATGGATATTTCCGTTGAAATCTGGAAACCGAAATTTTTCGCGAATACAATACTTCCTTTACTTCGTACAAGGAAGTAAAAAACCTCACCAGCCTTGTCCCCCAAGGAAATTTTGAAAAGTCGACGCCCATGTGCCTGCTTACGATATCGGGAGAGGAACCCGTATTTTTGGACTGGCCTGTGGACGCTAGGATCACTATTATAATATTAATATAGTCATTAATTCTTTTTGATATCCTTTGTCAAAAGATAAAATATTGATATATCCAAGTTATTTATTTTGAACATATTAAATATACATTTATTTATTTAATATCAATAGCATTTCCAATTCTTTGTTACATTATTTCAAAAATACAACAAATATATTAAACAAAATAGTCCATATCAAAGAGTATAATCATTTTCATAAATTAAACAAACCGAAATATAAAAACATCAAAGGTACAAAAGTAGCGAGCAATGCCAAACGCATTCTGAATAAATCATTAACATGATCTACGTTTTATTCGTATTTTCGTTGCCAATTATTTCAATAAAATCACAACTATTACCTATAAATGAAAATAAAAATCAATATGAAATACTGGCAAATTTTGCTGCTGAAGTTGTTCAAAATATGAGCTACACTAGTGATAAAAACATTTTAATTTTTTACATGGAAGACAGCGCGACCCTTCAAAACTTTTTCAGGAAAATATCAGAAAATATTAACTGTTTATCTGTTATTATTGTAAAACTAGATAACTACACTTTACCTCTAACTGATGGTGTGGGATTTCGCCCAGAAAACACTATAATATTTCTAGAAGAAAATTCTTATTTAAATATGGCAGATTTAATATTTAATATAGAATTATTCCCCGTGTGGAATGTTCGAAGCAAATTTCTTGTTATTGCTTCAAATGTAAACGAAGAAAATGACCAATGGATTGAAGATATGTTTAAAGAATTTTGGGAAAGACAAGCAAGACATGTAGTCTTATGTTTCTGGGCAGAAAATTTCAGGATAGTAACTTATAATCCTTTTTATAATCAGTATAATATTAAAGTACAAGGAGATGTTTCCAAAATATTGAACGAAAAAGTTAGAAATATGAATGACTTTGTTGTCAGAGTATACCATTTGGATTTAATATATCCAGATAGATTTGTGCCTGTGGTAAGATCACAAAATTCAAAAACACTCATTTTCTCCAAAATCTTATTTTTTACAAAAAAATCATATTTTATACATTACATACATACCTCAACGTGCTAATTCCAAATTTTCAAACCGGATGTCGGCATCTCTTTTCGGTTTCGAGATATTTACTTTTAAAACTTTCCTATTTTTAGGCCATAATCCAAAAATGGGTGGAGATACAAACCTTTCTTCGCCATTCGATTCATCGGGCAATTTACATAAGTATACAAATTTTCAAATTTTTTGAACAGTGGACACGATTTCTAGAGAAAAATAACTGAAAATGGCTAAAATCTGAAAAAAACCTCAAGGGGTCTGATTTTTTGCGACCATATGTTTTTAAATAATAAATACCTGTATTTGTTTGATTACATAGGTGCCGACTTTTAGATTTTCGTGTGTGGACTAAAAGGGAACAACTAAAAACTTTATTTTTTAAAATTGGAACATATATAAAATAGTAAAAAGATACGAATTTATCGTAGACTTAAAATATCTACTTAATTTTTAAAAAATCTAGATTTTTTTTTATATTTACGGTGAAACTCAACATAAGACAGATAGAACATAAATTTCAATTGTATGTATGTTGGAAATATATACAGAGTGCTCAAAAATGCCTGAAGTGTGCCGCTCCATACTATTTTGGCACTTTCCGCTTAGATAGTGTAACATGGAACTCCCGCCGTCGCCGCCACTGTAAGCGAGTGTCTATTTATAGCGGTGACGTAATCGCGTTAGTAGCCGGCCGATGTAAACAGACTGGTCGCGACGTGTTTAATTACTTCCGGTCGCCTGAACCTTTTGTGTTCATTGTTATTACGTGTTCGAATATTCTAGACTGTTCTAGTAAATAATGGTAGCAATATATAAGGGACGTAGCTATCTATACTCGAGTGACAGTTAGTTCAGTTGAGTCTCTGATCACACAACATTAGCCACCTGGCAGTGGCGGTGCGTCAGATGAGGCAGGTGAGGCCAGGCCTCATCTCTTAAATTCAAAATATTTGTAAAATTTTATAATTTTATTTTTCATTTAAAATGTATTGAAGTAATACAAATCTACAATATTTGAACTCATAAACAATCATTGTTATTATAATATGCCAAATAACCATGCAAATAGTGTTATTTTCATGCGAATTTACACATAGAGGCCAAATTATACTGTCCTCATGGACAATAATAGCGCAATACATAAGTGCGAGTGAGAAAGAACGATTTTGCCCTCTCTACGCTCTACATCTACACTACTGGTAGATGAGCCAAGCGATGAGTTGGCCTCTCTCGTTCCGAGCAGAGGGCACGGCACATAAGCGCTTACAACAGAAAATGCTTGTTTCAAACAAATATATTTGTATTATTTTCAATTAGTTTTTGTAAAAACGGTTTAATAATTACGATTTATTGTTACTGTTGTTATTTTTTTTATGTTTTCATAAATTTGAAACTATTATTTATTTCTATTTTAATTGTATCTACTGTTACTTGTCACAGGTATTTAAATTAAACATTTATACACAATTAAACAATAATAAATCATGCAGAAATATACAAATACCAACAACCAAGAGACAAAACAACAGTTCGAACTACTTACAACAATGGGTATAATCTAATTGAACTGTTAAGAAAAAAGTTAAATAAATAAATAAATCATTACAATGATTACTTTTGCATCTAATATTTTCATTATTAGTTCTTTTGAATTATATAAATATAAAAAATATAATCTTTCAAGTGCAAAATAGCAAGATAAAAGCATCGGTATAATAGGTGAGGTTGAGAATTCTTGGCCTCGGTTGAGTGGTGGGGAGAACCCACTAGCTGCTGCTTGGGCTTTACGCTACCCGCTACACGCTCACGTCGCACAGCTAGCCAGTTAGCTATTACTCAGTAATATAATATATTAATTTAATGAAATATTGTATTTTTAGGTTTTCTGTTTCTGAAGTTATTGCTTATATGCTCACATCTCGCATCATAATTATAATTCAATTACTAAATGTCTTCTAATGAATTCGTAAATTTTATTGGAAAAAATAAAGATGCAAATAAAAATTTATTAGTAGCTTTAAAATCGCAAAAGAAATATAAATTTAAAAATATTTTTTAATATTTAAATGAATTATTTATGTATCTGTTTTCTTACAATAAAATAAATTATTAGTTTTTGACTTTTAACCGATTTTATTTATTAAGAATTTGTTAAATTTGTTTTATTGTAAAGAACTCTATATTATCTTACTTTGCATTAAAACACGTTTGACCTTGAAAATTTTTAAAAAATCGCCTACGGCGCATTTTTTTCTCACAAATTTGAAATCCGTCGACATGTCCCGTATTGTGATATAAATCTGGCCTCACCTCACTCTAAATTCACGCACCGCCACTGACACATGGAGTGTTAGAGAGTAAAGTGTTAGTGAGATGCACAGCAGTATCGTAGTGAGCGTATGCAGTTGGTGTCGAGTAGGTACTCGGGAAGTTACTGGTATATTGGGATAGCTGTGGATGTAAATACTCGATAGTGTTGACGAGTATTGGGAAGCTGTAGTGTGCAAGAACAGTAACGGCGAGTCGGAAAGTTACTGGTATACCGGGATAGGCTGTTAAAGAGAATACTCGGTAGTGTTGAAGAGTATTGGGAAGCTAGGTATACGGGGACAGTAACGACAAGTGTGAGTGAATACTCGGCATTGGTGTTGAAGAATTGTGGCATACAGATAGTTGGTGATACGGAGGCTGTGGAAGAGAGAGAGTTACATAAATAGACAGATAGTGAGGTGAAAGGTGTGACTTCTGTCCGAGCAGTTGAATATACAGACGCTGTTGAGTCAGTTGAGTATATAGACGCTGTGGAGGTCGGTAGGCGGACAGTTGAACATGCTCTAAGTAGATAGTAATATAAATATAGTGATATAAATATCGCGTAAACAGTCTACAAGAGTCTGCAACAAACCGGCAGTCTTAGATTGAAACGCGTAGTGAAATAAATAATTAGTAATATCGTGGAAATAAATAGTAGTGTTAATTGGTTAAATAAATAGTGTTAGTGTTATCTAGGTAATTATAGTTTTAGTCTTAATTAGTTTTTAATAATAATATTAGTAACAGTAACTTTTATTATAGTTTAATAAACACTTAATTTTAATTAATGATAATTGTCTAATATTTACACTTCACCCAGATAAATATAAAAACGTTACAATAGTATGACAGCATTACTATCTCCATGGCGTACTTTTCGAATTTGGAAGCAGTCATAAGAATAATTTCAAGAACCGTATTCTTTATGATCACCCGTATGAAAATATGCATCAAGAGGAAATCTGTCACGCTCTTCATTAAAAGCACAATGAAATGAAATTAAAGATTTTTCAGGAAGGTATCCAAAATAAATATCAAATACATCAACGTACGGCAATGATATTAATCAAATATCATGCACCTGTCATATGTGGAATATAGATTTGATGAACAGGGGCGTCACTAGGTACTTTTAACAGGGAGGGCGCAACAGGGCGCACCTTTAGAACGAAATAATTTTTGAGAGTCTTTAAAACATAAAAATATTTGTTTTGGAAGATTTTCAGATGTAATGAAGCGAACACAAATACTTCTGTTCTTCTGCAGTGATGTCCCGAGAATCATCTACTATTATTGCAAAATAATCACAATTATTAATTTCCGAAGTTATTTTGCGTATTATACATTTTGCACTACTCTCTATAACATGATTTTGTGACGTAGTGAACAATAATGTGCATTTTGAGGTACGCTGTAATTCTGTCTATAAAATTGGCCTTATTTGTTGAATTTTTTGTTTCATTATGTCCTTGCAATGGGATAGCCTTAAATAATTTCGTCTCTTTTATAGCCTGAATGGTGCATCATTTTGATTTCTTATAGTACCTTTCTTAAGAGGAAAGGTTACCCCTGTACTAAAATATGAAGCGAAAATTCAATTAATTGTTTCGAACTATTAACATTTTTAAAAACTCAACACACGACACGCATATTAACCTGAATTAAAAAAAAATATTTTTGAAATCTATTAGTATTTGACTTTGATTTTAATGGCAAAACGAGAAAAGTCCAGTATTAATAGATTTCAATAATTTTTATTTTAAAATGCAGGTTAGTATCGGAAGGATGCTTGTCGTGTGTTGAATTTTTTAATGCGTTAATAGTTCTAATACAGGAATAATTTATTTGAATTTTCGCTTCATATTTTAGAGCAGCGGTAACCTTTCCTCTTCGGCTAAAGTCGTAGGTATATAATCGTCTCGCTGCTTATTGCAGATAAATAAGCGCATAATAAAATAGTAAAAAAATCAGATTGATTTTTAATAATTTATTTAAATAAAAACACGGAAAGGGGGCGCAAAATTAAACAGGGAGGGCGCAAGCCCCCTCAGAAATGGTCTATCGACGCCGCTGTTGATGAATATGGAATATTAGAATATAATTTTGACATAATTTTGGAACAAAAGTGATCACATGATCTTCATCCATTTTTGATGACTCTGTATAAAATTTATTTCACAGGAGTCTACAAAATCTACCGTAATTCACTATAATCTGATAATTTTATTATTAATTTCAGACAATACTGCATTTTAAATCTGGCAACACTGGTGCTGGTGGCATTACTATTTCTTACTTCGCACGCGTTACTTACACAGTACTTTATAGTTAATACAATACGAAAAAAGTTGAAATTTTTATAAAATAAATAATAAAATAGGTAAACATTGTTACTTTGTATAAGTAATTGATGTATTAAAAATATTTCAAAATGAGTGTACTTTTTGTTGGTACTAAAATAATTTGTGTGTGGGGCAGAACCCTTTCAGATTTTTCCGTGTAGGGGCTCAAGCCCCGAAGACCCCACGTAGTCGGCGCCTATGTTTGATTATGTTTATTGAACGTTTCGGTCTGAGCGTTTTACAAGACTTGTAAGAGTGATAAGGATAAGAACAATGGTTTGAGAAAGACCATACACGCCATACAGCAAGAAACTAAAAGAAAGACTGGCCACTCTTACCACTTACCATAGAACTAGTCACACTAGAGTTTAGTCGTCAGAGCCCCGAGGCCCCCTGCAAAAGAATAGATAGAGGTAGTAAACTCCATCTCGTAGATCAGACGCAGACCTGCACTACTCAAAAGTAATCCAGGGTCAAAACAAAGCCGGAAACAAAAGCGGGGGCCAAATCTCCATGTTTATATTCAAAATGAAGTCGGATATTATATTCTTTTCGAACCGCGATTGCTTCGCGGGAAACCAAAGTAGCTACTTTACTATTGTATAAGTAAGTACTTACTTATCCATTCCGTATTAAATAATTTGCGTTCTGAGATAATTTTTCGCTTACGATTATTGTCACCCATTATTTCTGGTCATCCGGAATTGAATATTAATAATTAAAACTTGCACTTTACCGCAAACGGTAAAAAAACAGAAAAGTACATTGGTATGTCCGTCTCAAGACATTTGAACTTAAACTTTTAAGCAAGGGTATTTATTTTACGCAATATCAAAATACATATATTAAATAACGAGTCATAATTATCATTTTATTTTCTGAGAAGGAAGAACCCTTCGAACAAAATAATCGGCAATTATTTTTTCTATTTTGCGCCTTTTATGCCTTTTTTTAAATAAATATCGTTCTAATGTAAAGTGAACTGAGCTGCCATCTACGGTTAGATTTTACAAACACTCCCTGTCGCTGATAAAAAGTAGGCGTATAAAAAAAAGAAGAAAAAAAAAGAGTGTATATGAACTGTCATATAAAAAATAAATAAAAAATATATTAAATACTGACTTTCTTTAATAAATCGCATCGAGCTGGATCTATAACTATTATATTTATAGGTAAATATAGTCAATTACCAGTACATAAGTGGTCCATCGAGCCGGATCTATAACTATTATATTTATAGGTAAATATAGTCAATTACCAGTACATAAGTGGTCCTTCGAGTTTAAAGCAACAGAGCTGTGGAAAAACGTCTCTATTATGTCGAAAGTAAACTCAGCAAAATCCCTTCCTGAAGACGCAGTCGCTACCAGATGTAGTGAACGAGTTAATAAAGGAGTACCTCCGCGGCGATTTGGTGATGAAGAAAAGGAAAAATTTGAACCTACAATGTCAAATAAGCCAAAGTCAACGAAGTCTAATAACACAGGAGTAACGAGAACGAGTGAAAGCACAGCTAATCGTAGAAGATTAGAAGCGAAGTTAAAAGCTGAAAAAGAAATAAGTGAATTAGAATCCGCGGAAGCTGAACGCAAAAAGAAGATTATACAATTGCAACTAGAAGTAGAAAATGCAAGAATCGAAGAAGAAATTAATGAAATAGAAGAAAATGAGCCCCTTGACAGTGTACAAGATATAATTGAAGATGAACAAATGAAAATAGCTACAAAAGAATGGGTCGAAAATATAGATAATAATTTAGAACATTCAACGAACAATAAATTGCAAACCGAAGAAGAGATCCCTGTGCCTTCTAACGTTACCGCTGCATTAGTGAATGCAGTAAACGCACTTGCAACACAACAAAAACAACCACATATCGACATAAATAGATTTATGGCGAGACAAGTGAATAATATTAATTTACCATATTTTTTGGGAAATCCAGAAGACTGGCCCGCATTTATTTCTGAATTTAAAGAAAGTACAGAAACTTGTGGACTCACCGCACGAGAAAACACAGTTAGACTAAGAAAATGTTTAAAGGGAGAAGCATTGAATGCAGTGAAAGGACTTTTGATTAATCCTGAAGGTGTTGATGAAGTAATTAAAGCATTAGAGTCACGTTTTGGAAGGCCTGAGCAAATCTTGAGAAACTTATTACAAGAAATAAGAAGCATGCCAATTATCAAAGAGAATAATTTAGAACCTATGATGAAACTTGCTAGTTCGGCAAAACAACTAGTTGTAAATTTAGAATTATTAAATTTACATGATCAGTTACCAAATATGCAAACAATAGAAGAAATTATTTTGAAGCTTCCTTGCAGTTGGCAAATCCAATGGGCAAGATTTTGTAGCAGAGAAACTGGTAAAACATTTAATCTCAAAGATTTGTCAGATTGGTTGTCAGAAGAATCATTAATTATTAGTAAAACTTTAAAGTCAACTGAGTTTAAGAAAAAAGAAAATTTTCCTTCAAACCCGAAGAAAGAAGCAACAATGACAACGACAACAACAGCACAACGAACTTGTATGTACTGTAAAAAACCAAATCATGGTTTGTACAAATGTAGGATATTTCAAAGGTTAGCAAACGATGAAAAATGGAAATTTGTAAGAAATAAGAATTTATGTTTTGTTTGTTTGCAATTGGGGCATATGACAAGTGGTTGTTGGAAATCGGACAAAAAATGTGGTGTAAATGGTTGCGACAGGTATCATAATAAGATACTTCATCGTCTTGAAAATGAATTCAAAAACGAAAATGATAAAACTGAATTAATACATGCTGAAGAAAATGTACAAAAAAAGGTGAACCTTACTACTTCTCACAATCCATTATACGCCAGAAATTGTAAGAAAATATTATTAAAAGTAGCACCTATAGTTCTAAAAGGACAAAAAGAAGAAATTCATACATATGCGTTACTTGACGAAGCCTCATCTGTTAGTCTAATTCATAAGAAAATAGCAGAAAAACTTGAATTAACTGGACCTTCTTCTGTGTTAAGAATTCAATGGACTAGTAATGAAAATACACAAGAATTAATTTCTAAAACTGTAAAATGTAGAATAAGGGGAGAGAAGTGTGATAAAGAATACAATTTATTCAATTTGAGAACTGTAGACAATTTAGATTTGCCTACACAAACTGTCAATGTCAAACGGTTTGGTGAACAATGGTGTAACCCGCCTTTATGAGGCGAATTAACAAATAATAATTATAAAGGGTTCTTGCCAAACTGGAGATACGAATTGTATCCAAACTAAATTGTTTGCAATAAAAATGATGTAGTGTACTTACAGTTGGTTTTGCCGTGGCGGTTCTCTCGTGCTGATGACTGTTGTACACTTTGGGGAGAAGAGGGTGAATAAGGAGGTTCGGGTAGAATGAATAGACTTTGGTTGTAAAAATATAAAAGGATTTAATTTAAGATGATGTTGATAACTTACAGGAGTGGACGACTGTATGGTAGGGTATACCTTCACTAAGGTAAGACTTCACTGCCGACCTACCATACCGTCGTCGTATATATATCAAACGTAAAGCTAAGTCAGCAAAGAAATCTAGGTCCGCTCTACTTATTAAATAATAATAAATACTTGTTCCGTAATTGTGTACTTGTTATTAATTTGGAAATATGCGTGACCTTATTAATGTGCTGACTTGGGTTTACATACCTCCCCTCTTTAAAAATTTGCTTCCTTAGGGGCACAATTTTTCTTAACTAGGGTCCTTAGTCTATGGGGCCACGTTGCTGGGTGGGAGAGTTTCCTTTGGATGCCATCTACTTCCTACATTCGATATGTTGGTTTCCCACTCTTGGTATTCTGGCAGGTCCCTGTGACTTCTCCTAGTTGGTGTACATTGTAAGAGGGAGGTTCCTCTGGCGGTGCACTAGGTGTTCTCCGTGATTCATTGTTATCTATGATGATTGCCTGCATTTCTTGTTCATGGTATGGTTGTCGTGTCTGTCTATGGTGATTGTTGATGACTAGTTGTGTCAACGCATCCCATAAACAAGCTGCTACTCCAATTGAACACCCTACAGACTTATATAAATTATACCCATTCAATAGTGAATCTAGAATGTATTTGAAAATTTTTATGATCGTATAGATACCAATGAATCCTGACATGAACATCCCTAGGCTGGAAAACCAACCCCACATTTGCTTCAAGGTAGATGTAGCTAGTGTCTTTATATCACCCTTTGTGATTAGGTCCAGTGTAGAAAGTCCTTGACTGTCTGTGTTTCTGCCTATTACCCTTCTCGTGATTATGTTAGAAATGGCTTGCCTCTCAATGCCGAAGAGTAGAGCATCTTGTGCTGTTTTCACCTCTTTGTCGGTGTAGATACCCGCATTATCCATGTTGAACAAGGGCTTGAAGTTGAACTCTGGTTCCTGTTGAATGGCGAGGATCTCTGGTTCTACTCCATGAATGGGGTGTGGTCCGAAGCCAATCCATTTCCCTTCCACTAGAAATACCGATGGGGCGATATTGCTACAATCTATCTGCGTACCTTTGTCTTGAAGTATATGTGTGATGGGTGTTAAGTAGAGTTCTTCCTTTTCTGCGTAAACTGGGAGTTCGTTGTAGCATGTCAGTCCTGCGTAGTCAAAACCGATGATGGCATGTGAGGCTGAGATGATGGACATGAAGATGAAGACTCTCTTCATTTAAAATAGAGTTTTTTTTTTTTGAGGGAGCGGCTGTAGACTGGGCCTACTGCAGCTTGGTCCAGTGCTGCCGCTCAGCCAGATAGTAATGTCTCTTCTACTTCTTTATCATTTTATAATTTTGGATAGGGAGGGGGTCCAGCACACGTAAACCCTCTGTAGCTATCAGGGAGTTGTACGCGGCTTCCTCCACGAAGTTCCAATTTTCCAGCCTCTGCCATTATTATCTTTTCGGTGAACTGCTGCTTATTTTCTTCTTGGGGAAAGAACCCATGGATGCTGGGGTGCTGGGCCTTTACTACGGGTATGGTAATTGCGTACTGACGAAGGGGTAGTGTTTGCTTGTTCTTCCCGTACTAATTCATCAATCAAAAGGCTGTCTTGCGTTATTTTTTGTATCATTTCTGGGTCCACAGTATTTCCATTTTTATGCTCGTCTGTGCTAATCTCTTCTCCGTTATTTGACGTACTTGGTTCTTCGCTTTCATATTCTTCATTCAAAAGGCTCTCGTCCATAAATGGTTTTAAACGGTTAACATGTACCGTGACAACTTTGTTGGAATTTTGTTGTTTAATTTTGTATGTCACGGGTCCCATTTTTTTCATTATGAAGTACGGTCCTGTCCATGGCTTGTGTAGCTTACGTGACGTACCTGTGTGTATGGCTGGATTGTGCAAGTACACCGCGTCACCGATTTTGTATACTGCCGACTTGGTGTTTTTGTTGAATTGTTTATGTGTTTTCTCTGTTGCTTTGTTGATGTTTTGCTTTACTGTATTGAAAGCAATTTGCAACCTTTGCTTTAATTCTGACGCATAGTTGTCTGCATAGTCATACCGTAGATCATGGGGTCTTGTTATGTCGTCATAGGGTAATTCAATATCACGACCGTGCATTAGGTAGAATGGTGTCTCGTTTGTACTATTATGCACGCTACTTCTGTATGCTAGTAGCACGAATGGTAACCATTCATCCCAGTCGGTTTGATCTCGATTCACAAAATGAGACAGAATGTCTTTGAAGACGCGATGACTTCGCTCTATCATCCCATTCGTTTGTGGACGGTATGCAGTTGTTTGTAATTTTTCGACGCCAAATATTTTACAAACTTCTCTAAATATTTCAGAAGTAAAATTTGCGCCTTGGTCGGTCAGCAATTGTCTCGGAGCCCCGTGTCTTGAAATAATTTCTTGGGACAATATCCTCGAAATTGTTGATGCCTTTTGGTCTGGAATAGCGAATGCTTCGGGATATTTTGTGAAGTGGTCCTGGAAGGTTAAGATGTATTTGTTGCCCTTCATAGTTGTTGTTAATGGACCGACAATATCCATTGAAACCCTTTCCATTGGACTACTAACTTCATTGAATTTTTGAAGTGGCACAGGCTTGTGATGCGGAGGTGTTTTCCTCTGATTGCATGAGTGACATTTCTTGCAATACTCTTCAATGTCCTTGGCCATCGCTTTCCAAAAAAATTTTTCCTTGATTCGGCTGTATGTCTTCTCAAAACCCTGATGTCCCGCATATGGTAGGTTGTGGTAATCGTGTATTACCTTGAATTTCATTGATGTCGGTACTACAAGTTGGTGATGACGCTCGTTATTCGTTTTTTCCTTGAAGATTAACCCTTCGTCATCCGTGAAATACCCTTCTTTATTTGTGAGCTGCTGTACTGTTGCATCTTGACGTTGTTTATTCGCTACCATGTGTCTATCCCATATTGGTTCATACATTTCTTCAACCTCTACTGCATTTATTGGTATTCTGGAGAGTACGTCTGCGTTCACGTGCTTTTTTCCCGCTCTATGTTCAATTTTGTACTCGTATTCTTGGAGAGTAAGCGCCCATCTTGCCAAACGTGATTGTGGATTTTTGATCGAAAATAGCCATTTTAGTGGTTGATGGTCAGTTATTATTGTAAATTTTCTTCCATACAGGTAGCATCGGTAGTATTTTACACCCCAAATTATTGCAAGACATTCCTGCTCTGTTGTAGAGTAATTTGCTTCTGCCTTGTTTAACTGACGGCTTGCAAAAGCTATCGGTCTCTCGTATCCATCGAATTTCTGACTTAATATGGCACTTATAGCCTTGCCGCTGGCATCGGTTGATAAGATGAACTCCTTTGTGCGATCTGGATGGGCTAGAACCGCGTTGAAACAGAGGGCATTCTTCAATGTGTTAAATGCCTGTTCACAGTCTTCTGTCCAGTTGAACGACTCGTCCTTTTGTGTCAATTTAGTGAGAGGTTTCGACGATTTTGCGAAATCTTGTATAAATCTTCGGTAGAAGCCTACTAGTCCGCAAAAAGCTCTGATCTCCTTGACTGATTTTGGCCTTGGATAGTTTTGTATGACTGAAATTTTGTCTGGATCCGGTTTAACACCCTCTCCATTTATTATATGGCCTAAATACTTGGTTTCAGGCTTCAGGAAATTGCATTTACTAGGTTGCAATTTTAAGTTAGCCTGTCTCAATCTCTTGAAAACCTCTGTAAGTCGTTCTAGATGTTCGTCTGGTCCATTCCCATTGAATACGATGACGTCATCCAGGTATACTAGACATTGTTCTCCTCTTAACCCAGATAACACGCTGTTCATGAGTCGTTGAAATGTGCTAGGTGCGTTTACGAGTCCAAATGCCATCTTCGTGAACTGATAATGCTCTCCATTTGTTGTGAATGCTGTCTTTTCCCTATCTTTTTCGTCTAATTCTACTTGCCAGTAGCCGGATGCTAAATCTAGGGTAGTGAATAGATTTGCATTTCCTAACTGATCCAGGGTTTCTTGCATGTTAGCCACAGGAAAATAATCTTTCTTGGTCACTTTGTTTAACCCTCTGAAGTCGATACACACCCTTATCTTGGCCTCTCCATTTTCGGATTTCTTCGGCACGATGACCACTGGAGCTGACCATGGCGAATCGGAGTGTTCTATTACGCCTGCTTCGCGCATTTTCTTTAATTCTTTAGTCAACGGTTCCTGTTGGCTGTAAGGAACTCGGTACGGTGCTTTGGCTATAGGAGGCACATCTTCCGTAATAATTCTATGTTTTACTCTATGTGTGCACCCTAGTTTACTATCCTCCCATTGAAAGATGTCTTCATACTTTCTCAGTAAATTTAGTAATTTACTTTTTACCTCTTCCGCTAAATAGTCCAAGTTGAATTGTTCCTCAATTCTTCCTTTCCCTTGAACTTCCACAGCGCACACTGCATGCTGCTCTTTGGTTACAGCTGGCGTGGCCTGTTGACTCTTCTCCGTGGACTTGGCTTGTCCTCGTTTATTCTTTGTGTTTCCAGCTACCTTGACTTGTTGCCCTCTTCTTGGCTTTGTTGATGGTTGCTGCCCTTTAGTGTTCTGAGCTCGATAATTCTTCATTTCTTCGATTACAGCTGTCTCGACAGGTCCTTTTACCATGATCGACGAATGCTGCTTATCTTGAGCTTGTATCTTCTCAGCGCCCTTCGCGTGAGAATTCTTCTCCTCTCTGCTGACAGCTGTCCCGACTTGTTCTTTTAACGTGGTCGATGAATGCTGTTCTTCTGAAGCCAGTTTATCCCCAGCGCTCCCCTTCTCAAGTATGGCCGACGTGCCAATTAACATGTTTTTTCCTAATGAAAGCTCTTGATTTGTGAAGTTCATCAACTTCACCGGTACCTCTTTTTCAGCTTTTGTTATGACTCTTGCAGCCATAACCCCATGGGTCCTCAGCTCTACGGGTTCCACCACAATATCTTGCCCTGGATTGATCAGATCCTGGACTGCAATACACACGAATTCAGAATTTGGAGGAATCTTCACGGCGCTCTTCAATTTAACCAATCCACTGGTTTGTGAGACCGATTTTTCTTGATGAAGGAAGCCATTTTCCATACTTTGAATTCCCGCGTCCTTATCTCGACTTGTGATGGCTGCCCGCTGAGTACGTGCCTGAGTATTGTTTTGGTTATCAGACACTCTTGCTCGCTGCTCCGCCTTATCGCTGACGTCATCCGCTTGGGTTGCAACATCACATCCAATGACATCGACTGGTGCTGTCGCGGCCATCTTTTCTAGGTCAGTGTTGCTCAGTAGTTTTAAACTAACGTTTTGAAATTTTACTTCCTCTCTTGACAAGAGCACGTCAAATTTACGAATGAAGTCTCTACCTAACAGGCCATCGGCATCTAAATCTAAATCATCTGAGCAAACTACCATTTTTTGTCGGAAACTAGAATTTTGGCAATCGAATTTAATTTTGCTTGTGCCGTAATACGACACTGTTGCACCTGTTATTGCTTTTAAACGCCCAATGTCCCCTCTTTGTATTCTATGCCCTTTTAAAAATTTTTCTTAAGAATTGAAACTCTTGACCCTGAGTCTATTAATAATTTTACAGGTGTGCCTTCGATTTGAACTAAAATAAAATTTGGATCATCTGTATATAATTCTAAAACTGAGCGTATATGATTAATTTTGAAAGTTTTTACTGAGACCTCCCGTGCTGGGTCGCGCGCGAGAGGTGATTTCCGTTTAAATTCTGAGTTCGGCGTTCTCCTTGTGGCTTGTACGTGCCTCTACTGTTTCCTTGACTGCCTCTCGATGGTCCTTTGTACCTGCTAGAATTATAGCTCCTATTTTGATTAAAATTTGCCCTACAGTCTTTTGCATAGTGCCCTAGTTTTCCACAGCGTGCACAGGTATTTCCCCTCCTGCAATCCCGTCGCATATGACCCATCTTTCCGCAATTATAACATTTTATACCCTGCTGCGGTGTATGTGATACTTTATTTACTGCCCCTACTTCTAGACAACCCCTTTTATTTGAGACTAGTTCTAATTCTTCTTGCTCTGCCAGTTCCACAGCTTCTTCAAATGTTAGATCAGTTTTAAATTTCATAAATGGCATGAGAACTTTTTTAATATCAGGTCTTAGTTCATCTTTAAAGCACGATAACATTTGTTTATCTACATATTCTTCATTTCCATCTTGTGATTTTATTAATTCTAATTTTAAATTTCTTAATCGTTCTGCAAATTTTTGTACTGATTCCCCTACATTTTGGGTGCATTTTCTGAACTCTCTGTTTATTTGGTCTGCATTTCTACGTTTCGCGAATCTTTTTATAAATTTTTCTCTAAATTCTGCAAATGTTATCGTTGAAAGATGTAACTCTATATTTGCACAATAAAATTTTAAAGCATCCCCATTTAATTTTGTACGAATAAGGTCTACTATATCTCTATCACTGAATTTTCTGACACTTGTTGCTACCAGTACTTTTCTAAAATAATCTTCTACATTTTCCCCATAAAATTCTGGTAATTGAGCTATTATAGTATTTCTTAATGCTAACATTTCTGATTCTGTTTTAACTGTTAATTTATTAGAACTAGCCGCAGCATTACCACCCGGAGTGCTGTCTCCTGGCATGGTTTTTTAATATATGTGAACAAAATATTTTGAAACAACTCGTATTCCGCGGGTGATCCAGATATACTAGTCACCCTGGTTTGGCAAAATTTCCCAAAACCGCTGCCACCAATTTGTAACCCGCCTTTATGAGGCGAATTAACAAATAATAATTATAAAGGGTTCTTGCCAAACTGGAGATACGAATTGTATCCAAACTAAATTGTTTGCAATAAAAATGATGTAGTGTACTTACAGTTGGTTTTGCCGTGGCGGTTCTCTCGTGCTGATGACTGTTGTACACTTTGGGGAGAAGAGGGTGAATAAGGAGGTTCGGGTAGAATGAATAGACTTTGGTTGTAAAAATATAAAAGGATTTAATTTAAGATGATGTTGATAACTTACAGGAGTGGACGACTGTATGGTAGGGTATACCTTCACTAAGGTAAGACTTCACTGCCGACCTACCATACCGTCGTCGTATATATATCAAACGTAAAGCTAAGTCAGCAAAGAAATCTAGGTCCGCTCTACTTATTAAATAATAATAAATACTTGTTCCGTAATTGTGTACTTGTTATTAATTTGGAAATATGCGTGACCTTATTAATGTGCTGACTTGGGTTTACAATGGGCTCATTTGCAGAATGAAAATATTGTTTCGTATGAAGATGCAAAACCATTAGTTCTTATTGGACAAGACCACTGGGAGCTCATCGTAAGCAGACGAATAATCCAAGGTCCAAAGAATGCACCAGCACTGTCACGAACAAACTTAGGGTGGATAGTGCACTGAAGAATTGATAGAAAAAGTCAACAAGATGATAGAGTATTGTTTATAAAACATACAGAAAACGATTTATTGCATAATTTAATGAAAGAAACATTCAGTATAGAAAATTTTGGAGTTGTATCGCCAAGTAAGCAGAGACAATCAAAAGAGGACGAAAAAGCAGTTGAAATTATGAAACGAACATCCAGAAAAATAAATGATAAATGGGAAATAGGCCTTCTTTGGAAAGAAGAAAATATCGATTTACCAGAAAGTAAGACAAATGCTTTCAGCAGGTTGAGATGTATGGAAAGAAAAATGGATCGGGATTCCAATCTTGCTAAAAGATATTGTGAGAAAATTAAAGAATACGAAGATAAGAATTATGCAAGAAAATTAACACTAAACGAAAGTATCATAGAGCCTCCTCATACTTGGTATCTTCCACATTTCGGTGTGATTAACCCAAACAAACCAGGGAAATTAAGATTTGTCTTTGATGCTGCAGCTAAAAGTAATGGTATTTCATTAAATGATACGTTATTAAAAGGTCGTGATTTAATGACAACTCTAATCAGCACACTGTTTAATTTTCGGCAAAAAGAAATTGCCTTTGCTGCTGATATAAAAGAAATGTTTCATCAGGTGGTAATAAGAAAGGAAGACCAGGATGGACAAAGATTTTTATGGCGTGGAATGGACAGACAGCGTGATCCCGATGTATATGTCATGCAAGCGATGATATTCGGTGCCGTGTCATCTCCCTATTGTGCACAATACGTGAAGAATATGAATGCAGAAGAATACGCGAAAATTTGGCCAAGAGCTTATGAAGGGATAAGATATTATCATTATGTAGATGATTACTTAGATTCTACTAATACTGAGGACGAAGCTATTGAATTAATCAAACAAGTATTAGAAATTCATAAAAATGGCGGATTTGAGTTAAGAAATTGGATTTGTAACTCGGAAAAAGTAATAGAAAGTATACCTGAACACCTACGTACAGAAGTAAAAAAGTTTGATGTAAATAAAACTTCAGAAACATGCCTTGACAAAATATTGGGACTATACTGGAACTCAAAAGACGATGTTCTTCAGTTTTCAACTAATTTTCATCGCATAGATCAAGAATTAATCAATGGGAAGAAACTCCCAACAAAACGAGAGATTTTAAAAATTCTAATGTCTTTGTATGATCCTCTAGGTTTAATTATTCATTATACTATACAAGGAAGAATAATTGTTCAAGAGGTGTGGAGGAGTAATTGTGAATGGGATGATATAATTGATGAATCATTAGGAAAAAAGTGGTTGAAATGGTTAAAAAATATTCATGCAATTAAAAATTTGAAAATAGAACGACCTTATTGTAAAAATATTATACAAGCAAGAAATATTCAACTACATGTATTTTCAGATGCTAGCCAGCAGGCATTTGCAGCAGTTGCTTATATAAGAATAAAAACAAAGAACGAAGTAACTGTAAAACTTGTAATGTCAAAAGCTCGTGTTACTCCTTTGAAAGGTCTTACAATTCCACGTGCTGAATTACAAGGGGCTGTATTAGCTAGTCGATTAGCTAAAATAATAATAAAAGAACACACTAATAAATTTGAGTCAATAACCTTTTGGACAGATGTTCACACTGTTTTAAAATGGTTAAAATCAGAAGCAAGACACCCTACTTTCATCGCACATAGAATTGGAGAAATTTTAGAAGCAACAGAATGCCGACAGTGGAGATGGGTTCCCTCAAAGGAGAACGTAGCTGATGAAGCTACGCGTGATGATAAAGAACCAGATTTATCTGCCGAGAGTAGATGGTTAAATGGACCAAGTTTTTTAAAGCTTGAAGAAGATTTTTGGCCGGAAACGAAAGAAGAATTTGAAGATGAAAATAAGAAAATTGAAGAAACGGAAGCAATTTTGTATATAAATGAACAAACATCGATTATTGATGTATCGCGTTTTTCTAGATACGAACGTCTATGGCGCTGTATGGCTCGGATATTTCGGAGTCGGAAAAAGTTTAAAAAAGTTAATGACATGATTCTACTATTAGAAGAAAATATGTTCAGAAACGAATGGAAGATGGGAATCATTACAAAAGTATTCACAGGAGAATATAATCGAACTCGAGTGGTAGATGTAAAAACAATTAATGGTATTTACAGAAGACCGGTAGTGAAAATCTGCCATATCGGAGCCTTAAATGGGTTTTGGCCTCCTGGAGCCAAAACCGGGGGAGAGAATGTCGCTGATAAAAAGTAGGCGTATAAAAAAAAAGAAGAAAAAAAAAAGAGTGTATATGAACTGTCATATAAAAAATAAATAAAAAATATATTAAATACTGACTTTCTTTAATAAATCGCATCGAGCCGGATCTATAACTATTATATTTATAGGTAAATATAGTCAATTACCAGTACACTCCCATTAATAAGAATATCTAGATTTAAAAAAAAATATATTTATTTAAAAAAATCATAGAAAACGCAAATAACAAATAATATGGAATTATTATTCTTCAAATATAGTTCTAGAAACTTACGTTCCGCGGGCCATAATGAGTCAACGGACCGCAAGCGGCCCGCGGGCCGTATGTGTGGAGCTGTGCCGTAGATACATACAAGAACTGTACTATAAATAAATTGCACAGCATTTTTTGCCATTTTCAAATATTTTGCTCTGGAAATTGTAACCAGGCGTATATATCCACCCATTTTAGGGTTATTGCCCAAAAATGGAAATTTAAAGAAAAACAAAGTAGATTTTTGAAAATTTTACTCAAAGGTGGGCGTATGTAAGTTTTGGGGAGCGTAACTAAAAAAAATCAATTTATTTTATAAAATCGGCCTTGGTCCTAATAGTAAAAAACAAAATAAAATTTGAAATCCAATCTAACACGGTAACTGGGTGATAAAATAATAGGTGTTTAGAATTACAAAATTGCGTCAGATTTAACTATTTTTCCTGTTGTAAAAATATCACTAAGAGCCATCAATCACTGGTTAAAATGTCAAATAACAGTAAAGTAATATTTATTTGTGTACTAAGGGTGCAAAATGCTATATTGTCAGAGCATGAAGATTGACTCTTGAAATGCAGCTGAGAACTTCAATGATGCGAGAGCAGAAATGTCATTTTGCAGTCGTGGTACACACAATATTTTTTGTCCAGCTTGCCCAAAAAGTGACCTTTTGAGTGCCTGTTTTGCGCACAGACCGTCCGAAAAGTAATAAAGCCGTGCGCAAAGTGCGATTTTGCGCACGGCTTTATTACTTTTCTGTCGAACTGTTAAGAAATGAACCACTTTGCGCACGCAAAACAGGCACGAAAAAGGTCACTTTCTGGGCAAGCGGACAAAAACAATATTACATATTGTTTTGTTGACAGCAATGATAAATCTGTCATTTTACAGTTTATTTCGTTTAAATTTTGTTTATTTAACTGTTGGTTAAAAGTTTAACCAGAGATTGAAAAACTGGCCCTAAATGGGGTATGTGACCATATTCGAATTTCAATATATAAATCATAAAGTATGAAAACTAACCACTATAGCTACTCATTATAATAATAAAAAGTAAACATTAATTTGTAATAATATTGTTATTAGCAATTTAATGTTTTGAGAAGGGATATTATGCCGTAACCATGTTACAATCGTGGAAAAAGACAGATAGACTGTGGGAAGGTAAGATACACTTGTAGATCAGCCTATTAGCGTCGCGCAGGGCGTGGCATGCCCACAGCTGGCTATAACCATCTTTTTCCTTCCCAGTCTATCCGCCTTATTCCACGCTTATACCATGCTCACGTCACAAATCTCTTCCCCAAATTTTTAATAATTATTTTCTCGTAAAGTACGAATCATTAATTGATTTTTTTGTCAAGTATCATATTATGTAAAAATAAAAAAATCTGATGTGGACACCACACGACTTCCTTGTACGCAAGACCTACATGAAATATAGACCCAATTATAAAATTGCACGTATTTGACGTAATTTGACATTAACATATTTTTTTTTATTTTCTTGTATTTTTTGTCCTAATCTTTATTACAAAAACCTAAAAGTAAATAATTTATCAATATACATATCTAGCTTGTACAAAGGACTAATTTAATAATATTGGTTGTGCTAGACCCATATTTAATTCTCTAAAACTGATATTTGAAGCATTTATTTCTAAAATCAAAATAAACATTTTATTTAAGAAAAACTGTTAATAACTTCAGGTAATACATCACTTCCGATTAGCCTATTTAAACTAAAATCTAATATGTTATTCCCATTGACATAAACGTCTTATATACCAAATTTTTGGATTAAATTTTAAAATAGTTTTTCATTAAAATCTATTATAAGCTTCAAGTAAAGTACCATTTCTGGAAATTATATAATGACCAAAAAGGGAGGTGCACAACTAGATGTCATAATAGTCCTAAATACAAAATTTCAATTTCCTACGACTTACCGTTTTTGAGTTATGCGAGATACGTACGTACCTACAGACGTCACGACGAAATTAGTCAAAATGGATTCAGGGATGGTTAAAATGAATATTTCCGCTGAAATATGAAAACCGAAATTTTTCGCGATTACAATACTTCCTTTACTATGTACAAGAAAGTAAAAATTGGTACTATGTACAGGGAAGTAAAAATTGGTCAAATATCCCATTGTACGCGTGCTAAGCGTGCAAAATTTTTAAGTTTCTGTTGCCCAGATGATCGGTTCTCCCCAGTTGTCTCGTTCCGTTAAACAGTTTGCTTGAAGGCGGCGTTTATTCTCGCAATGTGTTTGTGTCTTTTATAAAAATTCATTTGCTAACTCCATTACGAATGGTACACCTTTCCATAATTTGTACCATATTTTAGGCATCAGCTCCTAATGACACCTACTTGGGCGTGGACGGCATAGTCTTCTCAGCTCTTGTTCGCCTCCTACACTGCTCTCTAAAAATACACACACTCTCGGAAGAAATTTCCCTAGATATGGTGAACTCCATTGACCCCGAGCTCCCAGCCGCGGCATTCATCCAGCAGATGGAAGACATTTGGGAATTTGACCTTATAGGGAACTATATGACCGCATATTCGTTCACTCGTACAATAGATTACATCTGGTGGAATGAGCGGGATGATTTGTATATAATAACACCTCGGGCGGAGATGATACCTAAGTATAGGATTGTGTTTGTTATGGTCCCCTGGGAGGTATGGGTTGCGGTGGGGTTAGGCTGGATGGGGAGTGCCCTAGGGATGAAGTTGGTGGGGAAGAAGAGGATGTTCTTCTTTGATAATTACAGGTAAACGTTTAATCTACGAGGATTGTTCCAGACCTGTAGCCAGGTCCAAATTTTAGAGTGGGCAACTCAAGTTTATGCTGGATTTATACAGCGTAAGTCGTAACGTAACGTGCCGTGCCGTAACGTAACGTAAAGAATATAAATCAATGCATACATATGTGATAATTTATACAGACGTAAGCCGTAACGAGTCAAAACCCCAAAGGTCGCCAACTTTTATCTTTCTACGTTACGGCACGTTACTGTGCTTTGCGATATTACGAAAATTATTATTGCCCTGTGCTATAGTCTGTTTTTGTGTGGCTAATTATGTCAAAGTTGGAATTAATAAATTAAATGGATATAAATATAAAAATTACTAGATTACGAATTGTCTGTCTTGTGTGACTTTAACTGACATAAGTGACATGTGTCATGTGTCAAAGTTTAGATTAATATATTAAATGGAAATATATATGAATTATAGTGCATTGCGTATAAACTAATGAACATGATAAATACAAATCTGATGTACACTACACTTGTATTGACAGAGCATTAGTATACTTTTCACGAAAATGTACCGTAAAAATTCTTTATAAAATAGCCTAGAAAAATCGCGCGTTACGATACGTTACAATACGCCACGGCTCGTTACGGCTTACGCTGTATAAATCCAGCATTAGAGTGGGCATCCCAAATTTTAGAGAAGACATTTTTTTAAATAAAATAATTCGCTATAGAGATTATATTTTTATTAGAACAATCTGCAGGGTGTTATGTAAGTAACATGTCATACGTTACCACTTAATAAACAACTTTGCAATGTACCATAATCTGCAATGATTTCTTTTCTAATGTGCTTAATTGTAAAGTCACTTCAAGATGGACTAATAAGAATTATTTATTTGAATAATGAATTATTTAAAAATCACAGTACTACGAGTAAAAACATTTTGTATCCTCCTTGGAAAACATCAACACTTGTCATTTTTGAAGGTTTGCATGAAATCAGAGGCTGCACTTGTTAATGGCAACAGTTGTGGCGCATTTCTACGTAAACCAAATGTTTGTTTTTTGAAACAAAACTCAATTAAATACTTTCTGTTTCATATTTGAACTGAATATTTAGAAGACCATATACTTTAATTTCCAGAATCCAAATTGACAAATAGTAGGGGAAGAGTAATATATTAATTTTCATCTTTATGTACACCGACTTGCAAAAAAATCGCGTACACCTATTTTTTGCTGTATTGAGTCGATCTTGATTTTTAATTTGTCAATGTCACTAGTGTCATTTAAGATGTCAAAATTAACAGAGAATGAAATACATACTTAATTGTTCTTTCGTTTTTTTGGAATATATTTGTAATTTAACAGTAGGTAAATTAAACACAATGAAGAACTAGCTTAATAATAGATCTCTTAGTGATGACAGTGACAACATTGTCAGTATTTTCATTGTTTACAGAGCTAAAAAATTACAAAAACTCGGTTACTTCATTTTTAAGGTGTACGCGATTTTTTTTGCAAGCCAGTGTACTAGTGTACACTCAATTAAATACTTTGTGTTTCATATTTGAACTGAATATTTGGGAGATTGTGCAGAATATATATATATATATATATATATATATATATATATCAGTTTCAGATTATAACTTCTTTCAATTCTTTTCATTTATAGCATATTACTTACATAACACCTCATATAATGTAATTTCTTTGATATTATGAAACTAGTACTTAAAAAAAAAAACACTAGGATGTTCTTCAGTAATACATACAGATAACGTTAGTGTATCGTTATAAATGCGGTTTGCTTCTAAAATAAAAAAAATCTGATGTGGCTAGCACATTACCTTCCGTCAGTTCTATCTATTTTGTACAAATTTCATACGGAAAGTTCCTTGCTAAATTAAGTATTCTATTTCTTGTACATTACCTTCCGGCAGTTGCATGTATTTTATGCAAATTTCATACAGAAAATTATTATTTTGTGACGTTTTCTATATATAGTGTAATGTATCTGCAGAAATAAAAGATTTATTATTATTATTATTATTTCTTGTACATTACCTTAAAGCAGTTGTATGTATTTTATACAAATTCCATACAGAAAGCAAAAGATCCTATACCTATTTCCAGTAAAATTATAAGACAAACACACTATGTCAATTTCACTTGACACTGACATCTTTCAATCAAAATTTTCTTAATATAGTAGCTGTTTCCACAGCTATGGCTACTTTATGAACTTTAATTTCTTTATAATTTTTTAACTCTATATCCATTTAATATTAGGTATAAAATTCAATCAAATCGTATAGAAAATATAATATTCTTTAATATTTATAATAACATTAAATGTGAAAAAATGATATTTAACATAGTTTTTTCAAGAAAAACTGTTAAAATCTTCAAATGAGGGTACTTCCGGTTGTCCAATTCTAACCAAAATCTAATCAGCTCTTCGCATGGATGTAACGCAGAGAAATACGAAAGAATTATAATTTTTAGAATTGTAGTATGGAAGTTATCGTAGACAAAAAAATTGTTTTGTTAACCATAGGATTCTGAAAGTAGCATTAACGAGAGATTTTAAAAAAATAATATTTATTAATATTACCTTCATTTTCTGAAACCGATAAACTATTGACCAAACCACGGATATTATGCATCATAACAAGCCTTAGATGTCTTAAAATCCTCGCTCTACGAGCTCGGATTTCAAACCGACGTCTGCGGCAGTTATGATGGTCATAATAATAAACCATTCAGCAGATGGCGCTAACATCAGCGCCAGTTTTAAGTAGCCGAAATTACATTGGGTAAACTCGTCTCTTGTCTCCAATATCAACCAATCAGATATTACCTACATTAAATTATATATTTTTTATTTTGTTCATACATTGAATAAAAGTTTTACTGATTAAAGACCAAATTACTGTATTGCGATTTCGGGCGACAACCGTTCACTTGCGGTATGTTGCGTTCAGGTACGTTCACACATTCGGGCGCTAGGAACAACATACCCGGTATGCTTGGATCAGTGCTTACAGCTGAACGGGTTTGCGAGTCGGGTCAGCTCTCTGTTCACTATATCTATCTCTTTTTATCATGTCTTTTTTTGAAATGTCAAAAGTCAAAACAGTCGGAGTCGTGGTGTTATGTCAAACAGCGAGACATTATTTTCATTGACTCTTTTTTGGACAAATATGGAAAAAACTATCTTTCTCCGTTAATGCATTTTAATTGTCAGACACTATTTTTGACAGTTTTAAATGTCGCAGAATATACATAACCACCAAGCACGGTGTCAACAAGTGAACCCACGATTTTTGGCGCCACCATTAACCATGTCATACCGTAACTAACCGTAAGTAATCCGAAGAAGTGAACGGGTATGTCGCCCGAAATCGCCTAAGGAAAATTCTCCTTGGGGGCATAAGCCCCGATGCCCCCATGTAGTCGGCGTCTATGAATCTATATTTAAAGTAGTCGAAAGAATTTTGTACAAATTTATCAACATTTGTAAAGGTTTTATAATTTGTTGAAAGTATTATCAGTCAAGGCCCGTAGATTCCCTGCTGGTAAAATTCCTGCGGCTGTTTGCGGAAGCATTCTCAAACAGCAAATTCTACCTCGCTGCCGTTTTAGTGATTGTTTTAGTGATGCTCAACGTTTGTGAAAATTATCTAACTTTCTCCATTAGGCAATTTACAACTCTCACATAAATGCCATTTTATAACTTAATCACAAAGCTTAGAAAGAAGCAAACTGCAAATATTTTTGACTAGTTCTTCAACAATCAATATAAAAAACTGAAGAGCTTTTGGTAAAATAACCTTACTAGTAACTAGTAAAGAATAATTTTCAAAAGTAGTAGGCGGTGGCGATAATAATAAATGAAGTTTACAAGTGAGTAACCAAATTGTTTGGCATCCTTGAAAGTAGGTATATGTCGCTGTTAGTGATGCCGCGAAACGAGAAACGGCGAGAATCAATCCACTCTCGTCTCGTCTCGAAATTTCGAGACGAGATTACTCTGTATCTCGTCTCGTCATAATTTTTCTTGCCTTTTCTCGATCTCGACTCGAGAGTCTCGAATTTATAATTAGCAAAGAAACGAGTACCACTAATTAAAAATGGTTGGGTATAATAAATACGCAATATCATGGGTTTATTAACCGTTGCTGGGCGTGCATGTCAATCTGTTTTGTACGCAGATATTGGTCATTATAATTATATATTCGTATAGTGCGGGCACTTAAAGCTGGTCTGAAGGTATCACTTTTTTTGGTAAAATCCAAAATAACCTTAAAATAAATAAGTAAATATGAATGTAAATGAAGAGACAATTCAAATATTTATATATATATATATATATATATATATATATATATATATATATATATATATATATATATATCCATGAATATTTTGTTCTTTTATAGGTTTTAATTGGAAAATATTTAAAAAAGTATATTCGAGATCTCGACTTTCCACTCTCGTCTCGAGCAAATCTCGAGGGCACTACTCTCGTCTCGTCTCGAATCATCGAGACGAGAATACGTTTAATCTCGTCTCGAAAATTCGAGACGAGATCTCGAAAATGCGAGATCTCGCGGCATCACTAGTCGCTGTACGCTGTATGTAACTCATCACTCATTAAGTTCGTAGGATGACTAATAAAACAAGTTTTAGGCAAAATTCGACTTTAATCATTAACATAGTTTTCTTCAAGAGTGATACATTCATTCCAAAGCTTCTCTAACATTTCGATGCCGTTTTTGTAGAACGATTTATCTTTGGCCTCAAAATACCCTTCAGTTTCGGCAATTACTTCTTCATTGGAGCTAAATCTTTTTCCCTGGAGCATTCTTTTTAGGTTTTCAAACAAGTAATAGTCACTGGGAGCCAGATCCGGAGAATACGGAGAATGGGGAAGCAATTCAAAGTGCGATCGACTTGTGACACGGTGCATTATCTTGATAAAAGAGCACTTTTTTCTTCTTCATTTGGGGTCGTTTTTTCGCAATTTATTCCTTTAAACGCACCAATAACGCCACATAACATTCGCTATTGATGGTTCTTCCTTTCTCAAGGTATTCGATGAATAAAATACCGTGCGTATCCCAAAATTCGGAGGCCAAAACCTTACCAGCTGACATTTGCGTTTTTGGTCGCTTTGGACGGTTTTCATCCTTTGCTGTCCATTCAGCTGACTGCCGATTTAACTTTGCAGTGAAGTGATGGATCCATCTTTCATTCATTATCACAAACCGCATGAAAAATTCTTTTTATTGCGCTGAAACAGCTCTAAACAGCGCTCTGAATCATAGGCGAAGTTAGACTTTAAAATTAGGGGGTGATAAGGTCCCCTACCTTAAAATGAAAAAAAAAGTTGGTTTACAAAATAAAAAAGTATTTATTTGATTAATTTATAAACAAGAACATAAAATATTATTTATAAAATAAATATATTATCACGACTTATTACCCATTGCTGCGGGTGTGCCAATCTGCTTTGCACGCAGATATCGGTAATGATGAAATATTTGCATCATGTGGGCGCTTACCAGGCGTCACCTCACGGGCACTCATTGCTGGCCTGAAGAGTGCACCACAGGGGTTAATGTTGTGCCATTTAAAATTCGAAATATTTGGCGTCGGTCGGGATCGAACACGATTCCCCATATTCTCGACCTGACACTTAGGCACCCGGCCACGAGACCCGATATTATTTAAAGTAACAAAATAGTTATTTATAATATAAGTGTCAAAAATGACATCTTAGTTTGTGAAAAGGAAGTTTGGAACACGACGCGAAGCTAATTTTCTGTTTCCATTCAGAAGAATAAATTCTTACAAAATATCTTAGGTTTTATTTATTTTTAAAATTTTTTTTTAAAGTTCATTTTCAATATTCTATATTGATCTACCTACTAGTAAATTAATAAAGCGATTTTGTGTCATAGTAGTGCTCAGCCAGTTTTTAATTCTCCTCATAATAGAAAATAATAATTTTATAAAGTTTATAATAAATACCAAATGTACCTTGATTAAGTACATTTTTATTTTATTTGATTTTTGACCGCTCATCATGTTCTTTAGAATAGTAATTTCAGCTTTCAAAATATCTTTATTTATTGCAAAAGTGATATAATGATCTATATCTACGGCTATTGCTAGTTCTTGACTTTCTAGGGAAAATCGGTGTTTTAGGTATGTAGTTATTGCATCAATGAGAGCCTTAGCACAATATTTCTCTCGATAGGTTCGCTACTGGGCTAGTTACTTTAAGGTTCAAAAGACTTTGAAACGTCAAACGAGCGTCAAACATAACTATTAATAAAAATAATAAATTTAGACTACCTATTTGTTAAAAACGTTTGTTTTATTGCACCTATTGTATATTATTTTATATTTTGTTTTTATATAAATGTGCCACAACTATGAAAAGTCACGATTACACACAATAATATCTGTGTATTCTTACAAAATGAAATTATTAAAATTTACAGAAATTTAGTTTGGGGGTGCTAATTCAAAATTTGGGGGTGCTAAGCACCTCCAAGTACCCCCCTAACTACGCCTATGCTCTGAATCGTCAACGCGTTGTTGTTTTTGATCGTCTGTGAGAAAACGTGGTACCCATTTCAAACACTGCCTTCTCACATCTTTAAGGTGTCAGCTATCTCACTCTACTTCAATTTACGATCGGCCAAAACCATTTTGTGGACTTTTTATGTTTTCTGGAACAACTGTAGAATTTGGCGACCATGGCGTTCAGTATCATCGGTGTTTGTACGGCCGCGTTTAAAATCAGCAAACCACTTCTCTACTTTTTGTCTCGGTGGAGCAGAGTCCGAAAACACTTGTCAAGCCATTGCTTTGCCTGAACAGTATTTTTACCTTCCGTCACCTTTAGGTAAGGAAGGTATTGTCTTTGGTCAAAAAATTCGGTGGTGAGTTTTTGATGAATAAGCACGTTTTAGGGTCCCTAGAATACGATTTTACTATTTTTACGATGATGTCTGTATGTGTGTGTGTGTGTATGTATGTATGTGTGTCCGTGTGTGTGTGTGTGTGTGTGTAACAAAATTTTCGTCTACGATAACTTCCATACTACAATTCTAAAAATTATAATTCTTTCGTATTTCTCTTCGTTACATCCATGCGAAGAGCTGATTAGATTTTGGTTAGAATTGGACAACCGGAAGTACCCTCATTTGAAGATTTTAACAGTTTTTCTTGAAAAAACTGTGTTAAATATCATTTTTTCACATTTAATGTTATTTTAAATATTAAAGAATATTATATTTTCTATACGATTTGATTGAATTTTATACCTAATATTAAATGGATATAGAGTTAAAAAATTATAAAGAAATTAAATTTCATAAAGTAGACATAGCTGTGGAAACAGCTACTACATTAAGAAAATTTTGATTGAAAGATGTCAGTGTCAAGTGAAATTGACATAGTGTGTTTGTCTTATAATTTTACTGGAAATAGGTATAGGATCATTTGCTTTCTGTATGGAATTTGTATAAAATACATACAACTGCTTTAAGGTAATGTACAAGAAATAATAATAAAAAATCTTTTATTTCTGCAGATACATAACACTGTATATAGAAAACGTCACAAAATAATAACTTTCTGTATGAAATTTGCATAAAATACATGCAACTGCCGGAAGGTAATGTACAAGAAATAGAATATTTAATTTAGCAAGGAACTTTCCGTATGAAATTTGTACAAAATACATAGAACCACATAGAACTGACGGAAGGTAATGTGCTGGCCACATCAGATTTTTTCTTTTTGTACTGAAAATTACAAAAGTAGCGTCACTAAAACCACTGTAACTTGTGAACTAAACGTCATATTGTCATAAAATTTTAACACGTATCGTTTGAAGGTTGGTACTTCGTGAAAATTATATGGATTTGTCAATAATGATAGCATCTATATGTTATCCTACGAACTTATTGGGTGACGGATAACTCAGATTTACTATATTTGGACATTGGTTGTTTTTGCCAAAAGCTCCTCAATTGAATTCCGCTGCCATATCGATGAAGTCGCGTATTTCGGTATATCTAATGAATAATCTCCGTACTAGAATATTTCTTTTGTTGTAGACTTCTGCTAAACCAATCTATTACATCTACACAAATAGACAAATTTCAAGAACGGCTGATTTTACTGACATGGTTTATACATTGTATAATATTTACAACTCTTCTTCAAAGTATACTAGTCTTATCTTTCATATCACCTCTGTATTATAAAGAAATCGATACAAAGGAAGATTTGTACAAGTCTGGTTATAAAGTATACGGCTCATATTTAATGATCAGAACTATTCTTAAACTACAATATAGTAAAGAGCTTGAAAATACATTCGTACCAATTCCGAAATCTCTATCCATATTTGGATACAATCAGGACTGGTTAGATCATTACATGTAAGAAGCAAAATTGAGTTGTTTGAAAAGTTTTGAGCCTCAACATAGAGATGTTACTGTTAAAATTATTTTGGTACCACATTGATGAGTAATTACATAATAATTAAATATTTTATGAGACTATTTTGAAGAAAGATACTAGATGACTTTCGATTCGAAACAAGGTTAAACAAATAGCAGAGACTGTGAGCATGTCGAGGAATGGGTTTATCCTATATTACATAAATAATTGAGAATGAGAAAGGTGACTGAGGGTTGGTTCTGCGACTGCTCACTTTGGACCAAATAATGCAAAAAATGAACATTTCCAAGGCTCTGTTGGACAGATTTAAAAGAGACGAGACGGATTTTTGCATCAATTTAGAAATCTTGAATCTATCATTAACCATTACTGTCCTGTTTCAAAACAGTGAATTATAAAGGATAAACCTACTTCGAAGACGACAAAGGGGCAAAGATTGTTTCATCGGACGAAAATGTAATGGCGACTCTTGAAAAAGGTAAAACAATAACGGGGGATTACTACGCATCATTATTTGACGAAAATTTAGGAATTAAAAAATTAGAGAGAAGACAGAGATTTTGATCGAACGAGGAGGTCATCGAACAGGGTGTTTACTTTTTCCCGAACCAAAAGAAATACAATGGTAAAATTTTCATATGATTGTAATTTCTGCCATTTTTATTTTAAAACAAAAGTGTAAATGCAGAAAATGTTCAGAATTAAAAACTGCATCTGGTAAGTATAAAATTATTTTTTCAGGCGTTTCGTGTGCGAGAGAGAAGCAAAATAAAAGTTGTAATTTTTTCTTATGTACAGACTGTCGTGAGAAATAGAACAAAAATTTTAAACAGTTGTATTGTTTGAGTATTGGTTTGAGTTGACAGATGATATCTATCATAAAGTTTTAATAATTACTGACTTCAATTATTTATCAATAACAATGAATACATTTACCATCTCAGAAAATATAATTAATTAATTATAATGAATTTAATCAAATCAATAATTATTAAGACTTTATAACATGTCATCTGTCAATCTCAAACATTATAATATAACTGTTTAACATTTTTGTTCTATTTCTCATGGCAGAGCAAAAAATTGCAATTACCTTTCTCTAGTGAACGAAACGCAAGCAAACAATAATTTTGGATTTATTAGATGCAGTTTTTAATTATTAACATGTCACAGATATTATTTTGCGTAAGATTATTTTTATTAAATTTATTATGTTTTGTCTCTAATTAGCTATTTAGGTACGTAACCGATGCTGTTGGATAAGAGCTACATTTAATGATACTGGTATTCACGTAAATTATTTCAGTTTATTTCCAGATTTCAGTGTGAGAGCATCGATATTATAGTGATTCAGGTGAGAGAGTTAATCTAGCATGTGTATGATTGAGAGTGCGCGTGTGAGCAGTACTGGGTACTGTAGTGGCCGCATCGTGTGAACCCGAGGGTCGCCAGCGTAGCAGCAGGGAAGGATGTAGTGACCCACATCTGGTGTCGCCAACGGCAGCAGCAGTTAGGGCTGTAGTGATCTGATCCAGTTGGTTAAGAGGAATGTCTCCGGATCACCACCGAAGCGGCAGTGGTTCCGTAGTGGCCGCTCGTGTGAACCCGAGGGTCGCCAGCGTAGCAGCAGGGACGGCTGTAGTGACCCACATCTGTTGTCGCCAGCGTAGCAGCAGTTAGGGCTGTAGTGATCTGATCCAGTTGGTTAAGAGGATTGTCTCCGGATCACCACCGAAGCGGCAGAGGGTCCGTAGTAACTAGCGGTACTGCCCGTAGTTGCCAACATGTGTGTACGGTGTGTGAATGCCTGAACCTTTTGTAAATGATTGCCTCCTCACTGAGTATTTTTCATGAGTTAATTCTTTTACAGAAATAATCACGGCGTGAAGGATTCCGCGTACCGGGTTCGGCCAGGCGACGGTCATCTAGATTTGTTATTATTTTTGTATTAATACTGTATATACCGGTTTGGGTGATAAATGTGTTTTAATATTCTAATTTTCAGCGCTAACATTTAATCGTCATTTATAAGAAACATTGTATTTCCTATGGTCCGAAAAAAAGTAAACACCTTGTATGTGTATTTTGCGTAGCAAGACGCCAATTACTAATTGTACAAAGTAAAGAAGTTAGAGCAACGGTAGGAAAAAATACCTATCAACTTATAAGAAGATAATATATACTATGTAGCGCTCAAAATTTTTCAAACTATTTTCGTACGAGCAAAAAGTATTGGGTTTTAAATGCTTTCTTTTATTCTAGCCACTTGGAGAATATCTCTCTCCTTGTCTTTCGCTCCCAGTATCTCTCTCTCCCTTCCAAAATTCGCGAACGGTACCATATTATGCCTTTCCCCATATATCCTATACAAGCCGGATATATTATGCGCCCAGATCGCCTGTTCTTCTCGGAAATGATTGAGACCTTAGGTATACTGGACCAAAGTGGTATACTGAAATACTGGAGTGTCAGGAATTTCGGGGTTGGTGCCAGACACCATGAAGACACAACCGAAAATGATGAAGAGACTTCATTAACTTTGGAGAATTTAGAACTAGCGGTGATTGCGCTTATAGGGGGATGGGTGATGAGTTTTATTTGCTTTATAGGTGAACTTATTCTCCATAAATTGAAGAAGAAATAATACTATATATGTTTACGCCCGAACACCGAAAACGCTCAGTGAGCGTTATGGATAATTTTGAAACGGTCACGACGCATTCTGGAATGCTCACTGACTACCAATTATATGAATTGTCAGTTAGGTATTGTTAAGCCTCGTTCACAATACGAAATTAGTAGTTAGTGTTAGTAGTTATGGTTAGTGGTTATAATTAGTAGTTAATGATTGGTAAACAGCGTTCACAATACATGAAATTAACGATTTCTGAACAACTATTTTTGTTGGTAAAATAGTATATTGGATTCTAAAAAATTTAAGAGCTGGTTTGATTTAATACCTACTTCTTGTTTTGCTGATTTAACTATTTAGTCCAGTAAATGAAGGATTTTACCCTAAAAAAGGTCGGGTAGTTCTGAATTTTTGATATGTTGTATAGGACGGTTGGTTAATGAAAAATCCAAATTTCCACAAATCCCCTTCCTCCGCTTCCTTCGCATCTTGTAAAAACCACCATAAATCGGTGCTTTTTTCAGTTTTTCACCTATAACTCCTATCTGGAGAATTTTAGCGAAAAAAAAAAATTATTTGCCGACTTGTAGAGGAAGAAATTTTCTAAAAATTTGATACGAAAATTTTTTCTACGATTCATAGCAACGGAGCTATGAAGCTCCCAAAACTTAGCAAAATTTTGAGTTTCTTTCCACTTTACATCGCAATAACTCCGTAACCCTTGTAGAGAATTTAATTACCTACACAATCCATTTATCAATTTCTTTTTACGACCAATGCAACAGAGTAGGGGTAAATTTACAAAAAAACGAAAAAGTGTGTTTTTTTTCAAGTTTAGTGCAGCAACAGTCTTGGGCTCATTATTTCTAATTATACAACTATTATTTTTTTTTGATTAGATTAGATTAATCGTTTATTTGCGTAAGTGATACAACTTGTGCAAAAGTGAGGTTGACAATATACTAATTACAGTAAGTTGGCCATTGCTACAGATACATTTACGATTATCTTACAATTAATAAAAACGTTTGAATACTTATCTAATAAAGAGACCCTTGAAAAAAGAATACATCTAAAACATAAACATAACATAAATAGTTTATATTGCATATTTATGCGCCTATTTAGCTTACATATATAAACACTTATTTAGTAAAAAAAACATTTTTAAAAATATATGCATATATCTAAATTCATCTAGGATGTATGAAAGTAATTTTTAATATTTAACAAATAGAAATAATAGATTAATTTTTATTATATATAAAGAAAAAATTAAATATTTAGTAAAGGAAGAGTTCTATTCTTCATTAATAAATATTCGTTCCTTTAAGGCAAAGTAAATAAAATGGTAAACCTCAGATAATTTGCGAGGATTTTCAATTGTGAGTATTGAGCCTAGTAGGAAACATTGGCTGTTAAAGTAGTTTACTTGGTGATCAATGTATATCTTTCTTAGAGCTTTATGCTACGGACATTCAAAGATAAAGTGAAATATATTATTGTAGTTATTTGAGTTACAGCATTCACAAATTTCCTCTGGGTTAAATATGTATAACTTATTTTCGAAATAAATTCTTGATTCTAAAGAGCCTGCAACTCTGAATTGACTCACAAGCCTAAGTATTTTTATGTTCATTTTATATGTTAAGTACTTTTCAGGCCCAAAGAAAAATTTAATGCGTTTATACAAAGTATGATGTTTTGAATTATTCATTCTCATTGAGTCAAGATTTCTTAGTTTTTTCTCCAAAGTTTCTAAGATTGAATTCATATTATTTTTAATAGTATTTACATTTTGATATTCCCAGATATTCTCGAGGTCTAAGCTGTGCAAAAGATCTCTGAGGTGACATGCCCAATTAAGTTTTTGATTTCTTTCTTTGGTAGCAGACATAGTGACAAGGCGGTCAAAACACATTTTAGGTAGTCTAGAGTCTTGCATTTCTAATAATTTAACCCAATAAGTCAGCATATGTTTATGGATTATATTACTTAGAGGATATCTTCCAGTTTCTAGACGTACTACATAGTTAGCAGTATTACGTGGCCAGTTAAAGACTTAAAAAAAGACGTTTGTACTGACTCCAACTCTAAACTGTACCTGCAGCCCCAAATTTCCGCGGCATATAGAAGTGAGCTTAGAATTGTTGCATCGAAAAGAACATTTTTATCTTCCCAAGAGTTTGATTTGCAATTGACCAAGGTTTGTTTCAAGCAATTTAAAGCTTTAGTAGCTTTCTGTTTAGATAGTATCAACTGATCCTTAAATCCACCATTACTACTAAAAATTAGACCAAGATATTGGAACTTTTTAACAGTTTCTATTCTTTCATTTTTGTAGGTAAAATTAAATGATTTTAAATTATCAGAGCGACCACTTAAACTGAAAAGCATTATTTTTGATTTATCGACATTTAAAGTTAGATCATTCTCTGTGCAGTAACTTTCTAGTGTTCGTAGTTTACGTTGCAAATCTATTTTTGAGTTTGCTAATAGAGCAATGTCATCTGCGTATGATAAAGCTATAATTTCATTTTTTTGATTTATGCTAACTCCTGTATGATTATGTAAATAAAAAAAGTCTCGAAGTCACTTGTATATAGTATAAACAGTAGAGGGCTCAGTGAATCTCCTTGCAAGACTCCCGAGGTCACATTTATTTCCCGCGTACACTCATTGTTAAATCGAATAAATACCGACGCAGAACTATATAGTGAGATAAGTGTATTTAATAGTAATGAACTCATTCCTAGTTGGTATAATTTAATCGAAAGCTTTTCATGATTCACGGAATCAAATGATTTTTTAAAGTCCAAAAAAGCGACTAAAAGTTTTCTTTTTGAATGTCTGGTATTTATTGCTATTAAACTATTTAAGGTAAAGATTTGTTCCGTTCATCCCCGATGTTTTCGAAAGCCTGCTTGAGTTTCTGGCAGGATATTATTTATTTCTGCCCAATTTAGAATTCTACTGCTTAATATTGATGTAAATATTTTTACTATGTTATTTATGAGCGATATTCCACGATAGTTATTTGGGTCGGTTACCATTCCTTTTTTGTAAAGCATGAAAAGAATTATTTTGCCCCACTCTTTTGGAACCTGTGCAGAGGTTAATATTTTATTATACAAATTTAGCAGAAATAATTTCCAAGGAAGTGGGAGATTTTTAAAAAATTCATTTGCAATTTGGTCTTTACCAGGACTTTTATTAAGATTTAATCTTTGTATAGCAAGTAGTAATTCGTTGAATGTTACTGGGTTATCTAGAGTAGGATGTAGTGCATCGTAAAAATTTGAATTAAATCTTGTTGAGTTTTGTGGGTTATAAGCTTTGTAAATAATTTTCCCAATCATTTAATGCGATATTATTGGCGAAGGAAAGGTTATTATATCGAAAAGGTTTTATAGCTTTCCAAAAGTCATTCCGATTTTTTGAATTAACCAGTTTTAATCGTAAGCTATTAAAGTATTCTATTTTTGAGTTAGTAATGAGCTGTCTATATGTTTTTTACTATCTAAGTATTGTTCTCTAGCTTCGTTTTTGAAATTAGTTGCACGAAATTTCCTGTAACATTTTCTCATAATCTGTTTTTGCTCTCTGCAGGCTTTATTGTACCAATTTTGTTTGTATGTACTCCTATTCTTGTAATTTTTTATTGTAGTAACCATATTAGCAGAGTTTGCTGCTTGATAAATGCTACTGACAAGAAATTCATAAAGCTCATCCTGTTTATAATTATTTAAAGGGGGTGCTTGAATCGCGATTTCTAGTAATAGATCACTATATACATTTTTAAATTGATTATTCCACTTTAAAATCTTTCTAGTTTCCTGTACCATAGGCGCATTCACATTTAATAATTTGGAAAAATTGTAAGTAATTGTACCTGCTAATATAACAGAAGTTGGAAAATGATCTGACAAATGAATGGAATCAAGGACTATGAAATCTATGAAATATTTGCAACAATAATAGTTTATCCATACCAAATCAATGACACTAAATCCACCAGACATGTTATTTTTCCCTCCTTGTCACTTGTGCTTCTTCCATTCACCAAAATAAACCCGCATTCTTCCATGAGCTCTTCCATTTGAATCCCGCGGTTGTCCACTTTATCATCCTCAGACTCTCTGACACAGCTTAGCCGAATACTAGGGATATAAACTTCTTCGTCATATTGATTAAGTTTACCAACCCTGGCGTTGAAATCCCCGCCAATTATAATGTTTTCCTGAAAATTATTTGAAAAGTAGGTTACAATATTTTTGAAATTTTCTATTTCTGTACAACATTGTTTGTCTGGTCTAAGGTAAACTGTACCAATAATATAACTAATATTATGGCAAAATGCTCTAAAAAAGATACAAAATTCTGTTTCGAGTAACAATTCAAATTTAATATTATTTTTATAAAAAATAGTTATACCGCCTCTACCTCTTCCCTTTCTATATATTTTATTGGCTAGAATTATATACTTGTTATAGCTTTGAAAATAGTTAGGAAGTTTATTTGGAATTGATGTTAGCCATGTTTCACTGAAACACAGTAGTTCATGTTCCAAAAGAAAGTTACAATCCTCTGTTGAAAATCTGTACAGATTATTACAACTATTATTTCAAACAGAATATTCTATATTGATGCAAAATAAACGTAATTATATGTCAGTGAAGTCTCGTGTAGGGCTACTAGAAAAAAACTGTTATAAAACAGCACTTACTTCTTTTATTTGCCTGCGAGATCTTTCCAGTGCACTTAACTCGACATGGGACATTTGCCGTATATTATATATATTCTAAGACTCAATTTTCTATAACTTTGCCATATTATGTCTTTTGTCAAACCAATCGTGGTGGATCTGCTCCGCTCCCAACAAGGCTAAAGTAGCAATCTTAGAAAAATATTGAGATTTTTCCCATTTTTCATAGCTATAAATAAATCATTATCATAAAATTTCATTATATTATTTTAGTTGCTATAGTCAGCTCTACCGTTACAAAACGGAGAAAATATAGAATACACAGATTGCCGCGAAACATCCATTTTCATATTTTCTTTATGCATATTTTAACAACCGCAAATTGGTACTTTTTTCAGTTTTTCGTTTATAACTTGTTTCTGATGAATTTTAGCGCAAAAAATGTTATTTGTCGACTTGTAGAGGACAAAATTTCCTGTAAATTTTGTATTTGAAGTTTTTTGGTCCGAATAATAGCAATGGAGCCATGAAGCTCCCAAAAATGGCTAAAATTGCGTACTTAGCAAAGGTTTTAATTTCATTCCACTTTACATCGCAATAACTTCGTTACACTTCATTTTAGCGTAAAAGTCCTTATAATCAATCTAGAGAATTTAATTACCTACAAAATCCATGTGACATTTTTTTTATTACCAATGCAACGGAGTAGGGGTAAACTTACAAAAAAAAAACGAAAAAGTGTTTTTTTAACTTTAGTGTAGCAATGTTGTCTCCTATTTTTGACACTATACTTGTATATATAATATACGGCAAATGTCCCATGTCGAGTTAAGAGTACTAGAAAGATCTCGCAGGCAAATAAAAGAAGTAAGTGCTGTTTTATAACAGTTTTTTCTAGTAGTCCTACAAGACTTCACTGACGTTCACTAACACATAATTACGTTTATTTTGCATCAATATAGGATATTCTGTTTGAAATAATAGTTGTATAATTAGAAATAATGAGCCAAAGACTGTTGCTGCACTAAACTTGAAAAAAACACACACTTTTTCGTTTTTTTTAAATTTACCCCTACTCTGTTGTATAATGGATTTTGTAGATAATTAAATTCTCTGCAAGATTCATTATGAGGACTTTTACGCTAAAATGAAGTGTTACGGAGTAATTGCGAAGTAAAGTGGAAACTCAAAATTTTGCTAAGTGCGCAATTGTTGCCTTTTTTGAGAGCTTCATGGCTCCGTTGCTATGAATCGTGGAAAAAAACCTTTTGTATCAAATTTTTAGAAAATTTCATCCTCTACAAGTCGGCAAATCATTTTTTTTCGCTAAAATTCACCAGATAGAAGTTATAGGCGAAAAACTGAAAAAGTGCCGATTTATGGTGGTTTTTACAAGATGGCGGTGGGAGCGGAGGAAGGGGATTTGTGGAAATTTGGATTTTTCATTAGCAACCATCCTATACAACATACCAAAAATTCAGAGCTACCCGACCTTTTGTAAGGTAACCCCCTTTTTGGACCTCTGTTTACTGGACTAATTATTTAATATTTTTCTTTTTTTTTGTTGTATAAAAAAGTTCAAGAGAAGTTTGTATTGCTTACAACCTACAAAACTGATATTAATGTATTTTTATAAGGTACAAAATGTTTGTTTATGACATAGGTACCTGCTAATAAAGTCAGTATTCTACTTCAATTCAACACAAATGTAATTTATTTCTCTTAAAAATAACTGTCAACCTTAAACCTCAACAAATGTCATAACATCTTTCCTTTTCTATTTATTCTACTCTGTTCTGTGATTGGCTATTCTGTTAACTACTAACCATAAGTTTGAAGCTAAACTCTTGCGCTAACTGAAATTAGCGCAGGCCTACGTTGCCCTAATTTCGTTATTGTGAACGTTCTAGTACAACTACGTATGTCAAGCTTTCTGCGCTAACCGTAACTACTAATACTAAACCACTAATTTCGTGTTGTGAATGAGGCTTTATAGTTTTTTTTTTTTTTAAATATCAATACCTAACTGAATCTAACACAACGCGACAAATGATCAGATTTCGGTATTTGGTAAGTTCAGCACCATCCGCAACGCGTTGTGGCTGTTTTTTCGCTCGCTGAGCGTTTTCGATGTTTGGGAGTAACATATACACATACAGTAAGGGAGAGATTGTAAAATCCGTCTTTTAATAAAACGCGGCTGCAACGCAGCCAGATTGTCAAACCTTGGTTTACTTAGCGATGTTTTACAAACTAGCTAGCCGTCTATACGTTGTTTCAAAATGAGCTGGTATAATAATAACAATATTAATAATAATATATATTTGTTCAAGAAAAAAATCTTATACAATTGGTTGGCTACAATGGTTTAGTTTAGAAATTGCACAATACATGGTACATAAATTCAATAAATGCTTATAGTTTTAGAGTAAAAAAGTTATAAATGTCATTTAATTTTTTTCTACAGTCTATTAGCCATTTGCGCTCTCTTTTGTCAACGCAAAATGTCACTTTGCCGCTCATGCGCGGCAAAGTAGAAAAAAACGCTAGCTGTCCAAATTTCTAACTAACTAGAAATTAGTGCTGTCAAGAACCGGAAAAATTTAGAACCGGGTACCCGGTTCCAAAACTATCCGGGTACCCGGTTCCTGGAACCGATCTTCGGTTCCGAGTAGTGGAACCGATTTTAGGTTCCGGTTCCGGGTAATGGAACCGATCTTCGGTTCCGGTTCCGAGTAGTGGAACCGATCTTCGGTTCCAGTTCCAGGCAGTGAAATCGAACTTCGGATCCGAGTTATGGAATAATCAATTATAATTTTAAATTAACCTCGTCATTCTTGAGAAATAAACATATTTTCTAAGAAATATTATTGAACGATATTAAAAAAAATTATATGTAATTTAATTGAAAATATCTGTATTGATGTGTAAATATTATTACACCAAAGGCAAGAGGATGCTAAAAATGTAACCACATAATATAGTAAATAAATGCAGATTTCAGTTTCATATTATATTTTAAATTTTCATTCAATATGGTTTATTTCAATAACTAGACCTTGAGTTATATTTTCAAATAACGGTACCTACGTAATGACAATAGCGGCCATAAAATTTAAGGGATAAAGCTATAGATATTTCCAAGAATTTCACTATTCTGTTCTAATCTTTACATTTTGATCTCTCAGTTATGGAATATAAATGAATATTTCTTATTTT
>OY720450.1:24207368-24399868 GCA_963082715.1 Harpalus rubripes
ACAATGGAAACAGGTATTCGTGTTTTTTTTTACAGAAATTAAATAATTTTTCTTGGAAATTTTACTAAGATATCAAGATTTTATTAAATTAATATAGAAAGTGACTTTTGACAGTTACGACTTTTTTGTTTAAAATCACAGTACAAATAACTAGGGATGAAAAGACGTATCTACGAACATATTTAGTTTATTTATAACATAGTCTCAGCTCAAACTTATTATACATTCGTAATATAATGAAACAAAAGTAAATTTAAACTAAAATTAAAACAAGCTAGTCGCATCACAACTTTTTTATTTTGTAGATGGGAGTTCTAACCAAAATTTCACTCGACTTTGGGGCATAGCACTAAAGAGTGTTAAGATAAAATGTCGTAACTGCAGCAAATTATATCAGATATGACATTATGTGCTAATAATTTCAGTTACGACATTTTGCTTAACACACAGTGAATTTTAGTAGATACGACAAACAATTAATACATTATACCAGGCCGGAGAAACATAAATACGATATTTGGCTTTAACAAACTAATAGAAAATTTTGGCGGCAACTATTATACATAAAAAGCAAAAAATCGTTTAAAATGTAGATACGACTTTTATGGTTAACAGGGAAGTATAGAGGCCGAGACCATACGTGAATACACTCAAACGCCGGGTACTGACAAATTTTATAAGTAGGTTCCCGACATCTACTGTACATTGTTGCTAGCCAGATTAAATAATATTCACTGCGTAGTGCATATTGCGTTCGACATAAATATAACATAACCTCTCTAGAATTTTTATTATAATAGGCCCTGGTTTGCGACTTTGATACGTATGGCAGTAAGTATTTAATTCTTTTATTTTTTCGTTGTTTTTATAGTTTACCTACGTAGTGTTTTTGTATTTTGAATTTTATTTGAAAACAAAACAAGTGTAATGGCTTCGATTGAAACTTTAAAAGATAAGAACTTTGAATTAAGTGACAATATAAAGAATAATTCTGAAGATATTGTTAATTTTTTAATTAACAAAAATCCATTTAATCCACCTGTTTAAGATAAAGAATAAAATAAAATTAAATGATCGCTCGCATCGCCCTCCCACTGGGTACGCCACTGGTGCGATATATCGTTCCGATAGAAATATTTTTGTTTTGTTTTGGTACTTTTTCATCAATTCTGCTAAGTGCTGTCATCTACTAGCCGTTTAATTTCCAACATTTATAGAATAGGTACCGATTGGTTGTATGTATTTGATCATTAGTACCTAGGTATTGATTCATTTCATTGCCATTTTTATTAACAATGGTTCTTTGATTTGTTTAGTGGTTAAATTATGATTTGTTTTTAATAATGGGACCACCTTTAAGTTTTGTAGTTATGTGTTTTTATTTATTTCTTGTGATTCTTTTTGTACATCACCGATATATCGATACTCGATGTAATCTCATCGATATATCGATATAGCTTCAAAATATATCGAATGATACGATATATCGAATGCTACTACTTTTGCCATCCCTCCGTGACAGTTGTCAACTATATAGGTACTTATACTTCATTTCACATAAGAAAATATTTGGGTATTATCCAATTAAGTAACAAGATCAAACTGCACCTACCTTCCCATCTCATCACTATTTTCTCACGTGAAATGAAGTTTAGTTGCTATATATATCCATATTACTGATTTTTATATTTTGTAAAGAGTCAATAGTGGTTGTAGAAAAGCGTTTTGTGCTAATAAGTGTGTCCAAGTACAAGTAATAATAGTAAAAAAGTTTGTATAGTGTTTCAAAACGATGAAAGAAATGGTTGTGTCAAGTAAAGGAATAATAATTTGATTTAAACATCGACGTCACTGGGTAAATATTAGCACAGAGGGCAGTGTAGTAGATAATTAGGTATCTGTAATTCTATGATATACGTCATTATTATTTATAGTATGTTAGAAAGTAATGCCACTATTTACGTATATCTGTCACACCACATAAATTAAATAGACATAGGTCAAATAATCTTTCTCTTTCTAATACAAAATGTTGTTAAGCTACTGCTGTAAAGTGATATGTATTCTTTCTTCGAACAAATGACCTTGAATAGTTATCTTTCGGGAATAATAGTATACATACCTGTTTTAGTGAAAAATATAATTTTGTATGCACCGCAAGATATTTTTTCAAGTTCTGATCAATTGAGCCTGTGTCTGCGAGAGATATAATCTGGCTGTAGTTGTAGTTGTGCGTGTGTGTTTTTAGTTTTAACGTTAGAAATATTCATATATGTAGTAAAAATGTAAGTTAATATTAATAGTAAAATTAAAAGTAATTGTGTGTCGTTAAATATTTTATTAAACATAATACAACTTTGTTATAATATTTAAAATTACCTACCTTTATCTTCAAAAAAAGAAAAAAAATAGCTATAATTATAATCTTTATAAATCTACAAAAATGTTTTACAAACATTTATTTAATATTTGTGTCACAATAAGGATTTACTGTATACAAGCAATTTATTTGTTTCAACTTACACAGTACATTCACAACTTAATGTTAATCACCCCTGTTATTTCTAATTTATATTGCTTTACTTATTTATTCCATATGAACCACACCTGAAACATACATATTTCATATGTATCGTTTAATGAACTTTACGTATTTAAGGTACTGAAAAAATATAATTGCTTAAACACGTTAGGGTAAAGTGGGTAGAAATATGTATATTCCAACTGAACTGGCAGATTGACAAGAATGTGTATGATAGATAATAAATAAGGCACCAGTATATATGTATGTAGTTTGATTTAAGTATTTAATAAGTTTAAGTAGATTTAAATCTCGGAGGATCTGGACTCCTGTACCAGGTAGACTTGAGAGCCGGGCACAGAGCTGGTGGTGACGAAGGTGCGGTGCTTGGCACGGATCAAGCTCAGATTGCTCTCAGCACAGTCAGCGCGATCTTCGGCGGCCTCCAATTCGCGCTGGAATCTGCGGACGCGAGTCACGCTTTGGGAGGAAACGCCCTCCTGAAAGTACAATTAAAATTACCATCAAACTGACGATATATATTCGTATACTTCATTCGCTGAGACGAGAGAATGTGAAACTAATTCTTGAACAGAAACAAGTTATTCTATTGGTTCGGCTTCAAAATTATCCTCTTATTAGTTCCCCATACTCTCGTCTCAGCGAATGGACTGTACATATTTTTATCAAATTTTATAAAAAAATCGCCATTGAAACGACTGTATTTGATCAGCAGTTCTATTATCAGAATATATCTACTAAACTATATACCGCTGAACTCCTATTTCTCGTAAAGTGGAAAATGTCAGGGACATTATTATTTCTATCCTTGTCTAGCGCTCGGACACGGGTCTACAAGCGCATGCGCGCACTTCCGGTAGGCGTGCGGCAGACGAATAATGAATCAAATGCAGTTGGCGCATGCATACAAAGGGCCGTATTTACGCTTGAAGAATACAAATATACAGGATGTTTCTTTTAAAACAACCAGCGTTTTTTTGGGCGAACTAACAACTTTAGAGAAAAATGTTTTATACCAAAAATGATCAAGAATAAGGGGATAATGTATCAATATTAACAAACCGAATATTTAACCAGTGGTTCTCAAACGGTAGAACAAAATTATATTTTTTTAAATGGCACCCTATATAATTTTTTAGCCCTTTTAATAGAATATTATTTTCTGATTTCAACTAAAAATAATGTAATAAACAATGGGTTTACTACTAGCGTAACTAGGCAACAGGCGTATGAATACTGTGTATTGCATAGCCTATTGTAATATTATAACAATATTTTTAATACCATTTTTCTCGAAATAATTGTTATACAACCCTATACCAAATTTATATCGTTGAAATCAGAAAAAAATCTCTATCTAATGGGCTAAAAAATTATATAGGATACCATTTAAAAAAATATAATTTTATTCTGCCGTTTGAGAATTACTGGTCGAATTTTCGGTTTGTTATTATTAATAAATTTGCCTCTAATTCTTGATCATTTCTTGTATATAACATTTTTTTGAAGTCATTAGTTCGCCCAAAAAGCGCTGGTTGTTTTAAAGGAAATACCCTGTATATACATGTATAATGTTGCGGACATTTCCTTTGTGCCTTTTAGCGGTATATGTATAATTTAATAAGTATATTATTAACTCGGAATAAACTTGTAAGTTTTCTATTGTGGTATTTATATGGCTGACGCGACAGCCACTCAGCCAATAACTTCAGCTATATTTGAAACAAATTTCTCGAATGAAAATGTCACAACATTCCAACATACATTATATTGGCGTAGTATACGATTTGGACATTGACCAGTACCACGGTGTAGTATCTATAGGTGAGTGCACGACGTATTCCAATACATTACGAAGAATGGCTAACTAACTGGGCTAGTTCATACAGTGTGCCGCTAGATGTCAGGTTTTGTTGCGACCCGGTTTTTACACAAAATATTTAAAATATTAAATTATTCATATATAACGCATAATATTCTATATTTCCAATCATTACCTTTTATCTTTTGTCAGTTCTATGTATGTATTTTGTATAAATTCCATACAGAAAGGTTTCTATATTTTCAGTAAAATTATAAAACAAAAAACAACATATGTCAAAATCACTTGACATTGACACCTTTCAATCAGAAATTTATCTTAGTACCTGTTTCTGTGGTTATAATGTAGCTGGCTACCGCAAAATTGTACATTTTGGCACCTTAAAAAGACTATATTTCTCTTTATTTGATCCATACCCTGTTGTGCATCTTGTAGCAAAACATTTTCTGTCAAATGGTAACGGGTCGCGTTAGCACCATTTTGTTTCCCAGTTACTTAGCCATGTCAACGCATCTCGTGCTCTCACCTATAGATACTACACCGTGACCAGTACGAATGAGGTTCTAGTTTAGTCAATTTCATCAAAACTTCATGGATACAAATAAACTAAAAAATATGAAAAATGTATTATAGTTTGGATTTTTTGTGGTAGGTTTCACGTCATTGTCTTGCGAACAAAGAAATAAGAAGTAGTATATCTACTATCTTTGACGAAAACACGTGTAGGACAAAGACAATAGATAAACTATTTGTCATTTCTTTGTTCGGAAGATAATAACGTTAAGCCTACCACAAAAATCCAAACTATACAAAACTTTTAACTTTCTTGTTACGCAAATACAAAAAAATAAGGGTTCATGTTTATATGCACGTCGTAGTGGAAAATTACAGTAATGAAAAGAGTCTGGAAAAATGTCCTAAAGAAGTGCAAACCAAAATTATATATTATTTTATAGTTAGAAGTCATTTGTAAAAATACGAATCAGCAACATTTTAATTTTTGTATTTATCTAGTGACCTATGCATTTTAGCGGTGAATATTAGAACTACAAACAGTGGTACACTTGGTAGTACATATTTAACATTTACATGAAACTACAACTATATGACTAAAAAAACTCTATTATATATTTTTGAATTATAAATAAAAAATAATACAAAAACTAAAGAAACAATTGACAGCAATGCCCCGCTTACAAATGTCAACAAAAAGTGTACCAATGTTTAATCAGATCAGCCTATTGATACTTGAAAGTCCCAATAGGGCAATATTTTCTTAATTGAACCGACTTCGAATTTCTTAAGATAACCAAGATTTCAATGGCGAAGCCGGAAAATGGGCACCCTGCATACTCTTTTTTATATTCTCCAAAAATTCAGTGAAAATTTAGAATAACAAAAATTATTTGATGTAAATTTAGTCGAAGCTCTTAAAGCTATTGAAGAGAGAGTAATACAGAGGATACTTTTGTGATATTTAAAATTTGGAGATAATTTTCAAGTTTCAAATTTGACATCGGTCAGAATCGAATCCGGGCCGTTCAGTTACAAACTGCGCACACAGCCACGCTATCCAAAAGAGAAAAAAATTAATAATTTGATGATTATCGTACCTGTTCCTGCAACTGTCTCTTGTAGATGCTGACTTTCTGGCTGGTCTTGTCCAGAGATTCTTGCAACAATGAAATGTTCTTCTGGTCCTCTTCGCACTGGATCATGACTTCCTTAACCTGCCTTTCCTTCTTGCGCAAGATCTTGATAGTTTCAGCATGGCGACGCTTCTCTTCGTCCAACTCAAGTTCCAAGTCCCTGAGACGAGCTTCCAGTTTGGAGATGATTCTCCTGCCTCCAACGATGGCGTTAGCCTCGACTTCTTCCAGACGGATGGACAAGTTCTTGACTTCGATCTCAAGGGACTTCTTAATGGCTTCGATCTTGACGATGCGTTCCTGTTCCTCGTGGAGAATCTCGACGGTGGACTTGAGCTCGGTCTGGACGCGCTGGTAGCGTTCGTCGGACACGCGGAGTTCCCTGGTGACTTCGTCGTAGTCTCCAGCCAGGGTTTGGAGTTCTTGTTCGATCTTGGCCTTGGTGCTGGCGATGTTGACGTTGATGGTGGTGAGTTCGTTGATGCGACAGACGGATTCTTCGTATTGCAACTCGGCGGCACGCTTTCCACGAAGGGCCTGCACAACAAAGAAATTAATATTAAATATATTATTAACAAATATGAAATGAATCGGCTGGTATTATTGGATTTTATATAAGTAAATATTTGTTAGGGTAGGAGTCATTCTTTTTACATTAAAATTGTTTTAAATGAAAGAACAAGATTCAAGGTCGAAATAAAGTATTCTATTAAAGAAGAAAGATGAAAAATATAAACACGCATGGCAAAGAGCAAATGTTAGAAATGGTAATTTTACAAATCTGTCTCGTGATACAAGAACAATCAATGTCACTTTATGTCATTTCGATAATGAACACTATCTACAGAATGTTCAAAGATTAAACAACTTAAAATTTAAATAAAAAACCTAAAATCAAATGTAAACGGAATCTCACAAATACTTCGTTTCAGAGATATTCAATGTCACAATATTGTGTTACAAAATTTGCTGAAAATGATATGATGTTCTTGAATCTGTAGATAAGGATGAGACCGCTCTATCACAGATGCAGTTGCAACACAACGCTATTCCGGAGTTATTGTTATAATTAAAATTATTTTCTACTTGCACCGCGGCCAGTTACGATCTTACTACCTTCTCATGCAAATAACTCTGAAACAAAGCGTTTGTAAACTACATATTTTTAGGTCCTTTATTTACAATTTAAGTTTGGTTTTTTAAACTTGGAATATTCTGTACATATTTTAAGGAAAAACAAATATTTGGCAAATAATCAAAGTAAAATATTGTTTGTTTTTAAATTCTTCCGTTTGTTCGTTAACTATCCAAGTAAGATTTACGGCCTGTCTTTACATAATGTATATTAATATGATATACATTTTGTAATTAACGAAATAATATTGAGTAACTAATGTAGCCAACAACAGATTTTATGAAATATATGAGAATGATTTTTCTCTTTTAATTAATTTAATAATAAAATATTCAAGATTCCTACCGCTTCAGATTCCTACCGCTTCAGAACCGTTTAGAATTTTACTGAGGTTACGCAAAGCCATTATACCGTTCCGACAAGTCGAATTTAAAATTCAGAACTTATAGTGCAGTGTCCCAAGAACGAGTGAATTGAGTTCCGAACCGATTCTGAACCGTTCTTAAAGTTCCAGGATTTTACCAGAATTTTCAATTCTGAATAAGTTTGACGTGCTATTTTGTTTTTGTTATTAATGAAATTAGCAATGAAGACAGCGATTTTTCCGAATTGTCGGAATTTTATAGCGAACGTGGTAGAGAATTCTTGGACGATGTTGTGGGAATAAGGTAAAACAATGAAAATTACCTACGGATGATAGTGCCTCAATACAGTGATCAAGTTTTTTTTTAAACATTTTCAAATTATATACGTCTATTATATTTTAATCATGAACTTACCATTTCTTCAGTGTAAATATATTATACCCAGAGCTGGGCAATACTTGCAAGAAAAGTACTTTATTAGGCTTGCAAGTACTTTCAGTACTTCAAGTACTGTACTTGAAGTACTTTCTATTTATAGTACTTTGTACTTGACAAAGTAAGTCTATTCACATGTACTTGGTACTTAATACTTGCAAAAATACTTGAAGTACAATGAAAAGTACTTGAAGTATTTTTAAATACTTGAAGTACTTTAAATGTACTTGAAGTATTTTAAATGTACTTGAAGTATTTTAAATGTACTTGAATTACGTTAAATGTACTTGAATTACTTTAAATCTACTTGAAGTTCGATGAATAATTTAAAAGTTAACAATGTTATGAGAATTGTTTGTCTGTCAGTGTTTCTTCTGCAGTGGTGTGGTGTTATTCCTGTAGTACATAATCATGTGAATTTCATTAATAAATATATTTTCAGCGATAATATGAAAGTAAAGATACAGTTGCAATTTTTTTGGCATAAATAAATTAATTCTAATCTGCATACTGTAAATACCATATAATGTTTGTATTATCTAACTACAATGCTGGCGATCGCATGACGTAAAAATGACGTCTTTCTAACATCTCGGTACAGTTTCTTGTATCGCTTGGCGATCATATGACGTCAATTTTACGTCGTGAGATCGCCAGGTGATACGGCAGTTCCAACAAGGAACTCTTGTGTAAAATAACCAAATAAATATCGCATATTGAAATTTTTGGGAATAATCACCTTTTAAAGTCCATATAATCAGAAAAATATGAATTATCTGAAAAAGTACTTGCACCCAAATTTACAAGTACTTTTTCAAGTACTTGGTACTTTCAAGTACTTTAGAAACTAAAAAAGTACTTGTACTTCAAGTACATCTAGAAACATCAAGGTACTTGGTACTTGTACTTCAAGTACTACTTTCCGGTACTTTGCCCAGCTCTGATTATACCTCATCAAAAAAACAATGTTTTCTAATAGGTGTAATTTTATAGATTAGGATATACAAACAAAATTCTCAAGCCGTTCTAAATCGTTTCAACTTTAGTTAAGTTGGTTCTAGAACTAAGTTCGTGCATGGATTCTAAGCAATTCTGAATCACGTTCTGAACGGTTCTACACTTTCTGGTGGAACAAACCTATTATAAGAATCACTTTGCGATGCGAAAATACAGAGTGATCCATAATGATTGAAGGTTCCGCCTCGTTCTGATTTTTTGTTTGCTGCCGCATCATTGTGAGAATATAATTCATTAGTCACGTGACATATTTTCCGCCAATCAATATTCAGAATCTCCCTAGTTACATGTGTATGTGTATCATAGCGATGATAAAAAACAAATAAATAATCACCTCATTTATATTCGTTACTAGGGAATTTGTTTTCTTTATTTACAACGTTAACAGTTAATTTTGAGTATAAAAATGTGCGGTAATCGTTTTTGATATCAACAACGATGACAATAGTAAGGCAATTGTAAAATTAACCATGTTGTAAAGCAATATATGAAAATTTAGGTTACCAGCTCGCACAATGTGTCACAAAAATTCATTATATTCTCTCATTAAATATAAGCTCGTGATATAATTAATAATCGACGATATTACTCGTAAAACCGAAGTAGCACATTTCACGAGTCCGAAATCTGCAATTCGGTTTCACTCCAGAATATCATATAATCATATCACTTGTTATATTACGTATGATAGTAAAATACGATTGACAGATTGCATTGGCGTACATATTACCACTCATTTCAATCATTCCTTGCAGAACGAAAATATGCTTCCGAAATAAACTTGTCTTGTTCATCTGTAAACACAATCTAACGTAACGATTTGAATAAATATCAGTTTAATTTTAAAAGATAAAAACAAACGGTATGTCAAAAAATTCAAAATACATAACACCGTTGACTTTTCCAAATGTCGGTAATATCGGTAACATAATTTGACATTACCGCTAAATTGATACTAATTTTTTTCCATGGAAGATAATTTTGATCATAATCAAAATTTTTTCATGTCACGTGATTTTTAATCATTCTGGATCACTTTGTATAAGTTGAATTAGTCTGTGTTGGTTTGTTACCTACATTCGCGTGTTTGACATGAAAGAAAGAGACAAAATAAACAAATCTTCAGTGTCTTTTGTATGTAAGTAGGTAATATAATAATGTAAATATAGTTGTAGGTTAAATTATCTAAAATAAGTAAAGGATATATACTTACACCTTCATAATTGCCCCTGATCTCCTCGCACTCAGCAGTAAGTGACTGAACCTTGCGTTGAGCAATGCTGAGCTGGTCAATGGTGACCGAGAGCTGGCGTTGCACCTCGTCGTAGTGGGCCTGGAGTTCAGTGAGAGTGATAGACTGCTTCTTGATGGTCTTCTGCAGGTCGATGTTGGTCTTGTTGGCAACATCCAGAGACATCTCCAGCTCGGTGATCTGGATCTGCAGCTTCTTCTTGATGCGAGCGACTTCAGTGCGGAGCCTGGTTTCAGCCTCGACTACGCGGGCGCTCAGTTGTTCGATCTCGATGCTGGTCTGCTTGCTAAAAGAAAAAATAAAACAAGGTAAGAATTTTTTTATACTCAGATATTAAATTTATAATGACTATTTAAATATGAAATAATTGAATTCTTGGATTACAATGGCCATTTATCATATTAAAATATCAAATATATTCTTTTGAAATAACAAAAATAGTGGCAATTTTTGTTATTTTTATTCAATATTAGATGCAACATTTTGGTATCCGCATATTTTGGTAATAGGATACAATGATTAGAATTATAAAAAATGTTGAAAGAGAAGCAACAAATTTTAAATAATTTGCTTGTATTTTACATAAATTTTACCGGGTAAATAAATTTTAATAAATAATTAATATATATATATATATATATATATATATATATATATATATATATATATATATATATATGTTCAGTAATTTTGCACAATATTTCTTATTGAGCAATATTATGAATGGTGTGGATGGTATATTTAAATTAAATGTTTATGCAATTTATTTTGTCATTCCAAAATCCAAACCTCTTTAAAATACGAGCCCCGTCTCAATGAAGTTGGCCCACCCGGTTTAATTTTATTTTCTTTAGTTAAATTATGACACAAATAATAGCCAGCGCAAATTATCGCCAATTTTTATTAATAATACAGATATTTGTCGTTCAAATGTCACATATAGCAAGATATGTTTTCTAAAATATTTTATTTATTAATGTAAAATGAAAAAATAGTTACTTTTACCAAAAATTCAAAAGCACTGAAAAAACTTTAAACGAATTTAAGTCGTAAAGATGTTAGGTTTTTTTAAAATAAAATGTCTAAAAAAATTGCAGTTGCAATTTACAATAAAAGCAGTGTTACCCAATATTGATATATAATATGAAATTAATATATCGATTTGTGTTACAGTTATATCGTTAAATTTTTAATCTTTAGCTAAAAGTTTAAATTAAAATTACGTTATAATGATGGAAAATCTTCATTTTAAATGAAAAGTAAAGATTTATTTCATTATTATAAAAAATTCTATTATTAAAGTCATGATAAATGAATTTTTAAAAAGTGTGCCACTTCACTGAGACGGGGCTTGTATATACGTAAGTATTTCGCACATTATATCTCAATCATCGTGCTCACGACCTTTTTATTTGAAGATATACAAGTTAAATTAATTAGACAAAATGTGCCATGTTGGGCTGGGTTTTAATACTGTAGTTGAAAAAAAAAATGTTTATATACAATTTTGGATTTATTTAAAAGTCAATTCATAAATTATTTACCAATAATAAAATTAATTATGTCAAGTTTTTCTTTATTCGTAAAATTATTGACCTTAATTAAATGAATTTGAACACAGAAAATACAAAAACAGATAACTGGGAATAAAACTGATGATTTCTTTGCAAAACAAATTGAAGAAAGTAATTTACGAACAATTGATTTATAAATTGCAAATAACTTGATAATTTGAAGAAAATTGTACACAGAGAACATTATTTTGTTGAAAAGAGAAAAAAAAACTTTTCTATAGAAGTATAGCATAATCAATTAAAAATATATTGTAAATAAAGCAATATTTGGGTAGTATATACTATATGCAGAACTAAACTCAAATAAGGTATTCCTTTATTTATATAAGTTCCGAAAGCTTATTTCAATTTTTAAAAATATATTGCTCTATTTATAATAAAAATCTAAATTTTGAGAACCGACGAAATAAATTTTTAAACTTTATAATTAAAGTTTCAGTATAACAGCACATTTTGTTTATTCAATCAAACTTTTATCTCTTTAAATAAAAATATCAAGAAGGTTGAGACACCAGTATAGTAAACAGTTTTGAGACAAAAATTACTGGGCAATATTATTTTACGAACATTTAAATACTTGTTTTGGCGCTGTTAGTAGGAAACAGTGAATTAAAAAAAATATATTATGGATAATAAATTACTGCACATTTGATTTCGTTTGAATTGAATTATTTGGGGGAGCATGCATCAGTATTATTTAATAATATTATTACTGAATGTTTTGGTATAATTATTTCAGAGATATTACTATTAGTTTATTTCCAATGTCGCAATTAAAATAATACTAAATATATAATATATTGCTCCCTTTATTGCCATACAACATTGTTGATATAAATATTCCCTTAAAAAAATAATTGCTGAATGTCATGTAAGTAGTTTAAGTTACATTAACATTCCGTGGTAATTTAAATACCAATGTAGTGTACCAAAACAACATTTCTTGGTGTGGTATTTTTTTCTTGTATAACAAAATTGTATAACTGTGTACTAGCCAAACAAAAACTATCTGCTAACATTATTTATTCACTATCCAAAACGTAAAAGATAAGAAAAATAGGGTTTTGGGTAAAATCTGCACCTGTGGCTCATCATGTTGTACGCAGCTTTTTTATCGAATACTTTGAGATCTTGGCTTAGAGTGGACAAAGGTTGCATGAAACTGTCATCTATTTGTTTACAATATCTGTCTTCCATCATTTTCGAATGAGCTTTAGAATCATGTATACCAACACTTCCAATTTGGTCACTACTCATTGCTTTTATTTCTCTCAGTATATTAGCATCAATATTTTCTTCACTTGCTTTCAACAACACTTGTTCGATTTGTTTAGCAGACTTTCCCTGAATATGTTTTTTGATTTTCCTCAGAGCACGTTCAGCTTCTTTATGAACCTCTGGATCATAATCGAAGTCGGGAATAGTAACAATGTTTCTTTCCTTTGTCTTCTTCTTCTTCCTTTTAACTTCTACGTGCACTTTTTGGAAAGCAGATGTCGACATGGATTTGGAAAGAGAGTATCCAGAAGAGAAACCAGTAGCCGCACCAGGAGGTCGTAGATGTTCCAAACCTTGTTTTGCAGTCTCTCTAGCAGAATTGCGAAGATTTTGGATATTCAAATCAGAAAAACTTCGTTGAATATTACTGGGCATACCATATTTGTCTAATCCACGTTCATCAGCAAAACCCATTTGAGGCCCTTCGGCTCTTCCTCTGTAGATGTCCAACGAGTAGCCATATTTGTGTTCGAAACTTCTTGGTTTTTGCCATAGACTTGCTGTAGTAGTACGATATCTTTGCAGCGCCATACAACTCTACTAACTTCACCCACTTCTAGTTTGTTACTAAGATGTGTAAGCCTATTTTGTGCAGTATCCAAGCTAGGGTCATGGCTATATATAACGAATCATGCACTTGCCAACTTCCAATTGCATCTGTCGGATTACGTTGGCATACTTTGAAAAGGTATTGGTCCTTTATCAGATAGTGATCTTTGTATTGAGACATTATTGGTTGGACTAATTGGGCTTGATGATCGCTTTACTACAACTAATGATATACGTTTGTTTTGTTGGCAAGTTTTCATATATTTCCAAGAGAGATTAATGGGTAGCAAATAAATTATGTAATACTTATAAAGTTCTCTATCAAATTTACAAGTACATTTATTGTTTCCAATTCATTTAATTTTATAAATTGGTTGGAATCTGATCAATTTTGTCATCTCAATATTGATTTGCAATCAGGGGTGGTCTGAGACATTTATTTTTTATCGGGAATCCTATAGTGAATGATCGACCCCAATTTTATCGGCTGGCGCCCATGTTGTAAATTCACAATAAAGCAGAAAGTTTTGCCAATGTGTAACGTCTTGTAGTTGGTACCAATATATTTACAAATTCAATATAAAAATCTGATGAATATAATCCCTCTTATTATGCTTAAATACAGTAAAAAATGACCAATATACAAAAAAGTGACTATAATAACCATTACAACATGTTTTTATTTTAATTCGAGCATCAGGCTGTAAGTAATTTAAGTGAGTATATGTTCCTGTGATTATATTCCTTCATTTTAAAAAAAGATTGTTGATTGTAAATGTAATTTAGTTAACAATAATCAAACATGAAAAAAAAATGTATTCTAAGGAAACATTAAATTTTATGTAAAATGGAATAAACGACTGATGTTGTTGATGGGAGGAACAATAGTAGGAACGCAGTCTAAATTTGTTTATTATTTAGTCTGAGGCCAACGTTTCGCTGCCACTTACAGCTTCATCAGGGCAAAAGACTAAGGCGTTAAAATATAATAAATAAAAATAAATATATTTGTTCAAACACAGTGTTATCGTCGAAAAATAAAAATTGTATGAAAATATTAATTTTTTTTAAATAAAATTAAGAAAAAGCTCTTTAAGTCTTCTGAATGACGATTGTTAATATTTTCATACAATTTTTATTTTTCGACAATAACACTATGTTTGAACAAATATATTTATTTTATTTACTATTTTTTAACGCCTTAGTCTTTTGCCCTAATGGAGCTGTAAGTGGCAGCGAAACGTTGGCCTCAGACTAAATAATAAACAAATTTAGACTGCATTCCTGCTATTATTCCTCCCATTAAATTTTATTTAATTTACTTAAATTGTGCAATGTTTCATTTCATTTTACTTCATTTAGTATCGTTATGTATGGCTGTAAATGCTGCAAATTTTGAACAGCTTTTGCAGTACGTAAATAGTGATTTCCTTTGAAGTGTAATATTTTCTGTAAAAACCCTAAGAATGTAAGTACGTTTAATTTTTAATAAAATAAAAGCGAATATAACGTTACACAATTTAATTAAATTAAATAATTTTAATGTTTACTAATTTCTAATCGTGTTCGTGACCTATCAGTCCAGTGGCCCAAAAATGTCACCTGTAAGGACCGTGCAACTATTTTTGCGAACTTTGGAAAAAATCTTTTTGCATTACAGTTGTATATAACCTTTGTTTTTTTACAATATTTTTGAAACAGCCTGTATATATTTGCTATAGCAGATTTTAAAAATTAATTTTTTATTTATGAACAATTTTAAAAATTAATAAGTTGTAGTTCTATTCCTAAAATAGTTCATTCTGGTAACTTTAATTACACAATTGAAGTTGTTTTGTTATTAACACAAACCTTCAAAGTTTATAATGTATTTAATTTAAATAAAAATTAAAGTAGATACTTAATGTACCCTTGCTGTTAAAATATTAATTATTTTCCCTTTCGGTTAAAATGCTACTTGACCCATTATTTTGAGTAGACTAAAGCACACTTTAAAATTTGCTATAGAAAAAATAAAATTTAATTATTAATTTCCAATTATTGCAGCCTTCTGAAATTTCCGCCCCTAGGAAATGTCTGATCATTTCTTTATTCTTAAACATTTATTTTTGTTTATTGTGCACATATTGTTTACTTCAATTATTTGTTGCAAATGGTTCAACCGATTGCCTCTGAAAGGCACCGGGCTTTGTTCGGTAAACCTTATTCCCAGTCCCAGTCCCAGTCCGCCCTTGTTGTGATTGCAAATTGCAATATTGCATTGTCAAGAAGTTTATTCTAAAAATATTTTAAAACTGGCAGAGAAAGAAGTTACCTTGAGAAGAATGTTCAGTTAATCACTGCCCATTTCTGAACTGCATTACGTAATATTTATAATTTGTGATCTAAATTCGTGGTAACTATTTATACATGATATTAATGATGACGATATTCTTTCCTAAATTACTACCTTCTGATATTTTTTAATTGGTTCCAAATTCTGAAACTAATTTTGCGGTCACTGAAAAGTTAAAATGTTGAGTTTTATAAATAGTTAATTGGAATGTAAATATATTTTTATTTTTGTATCTAGTAACAACATAAGTAATATGTTTGTTGGTTGGTAACAGTTATGTATAAGTATCCTTTGTAGGCGTTTGATAAAATTTCTAGTCTTGGTTACTCAGAATTTTAATTTTACTCAACTCCCACTTTGCAGTACAGTGTTTGTTTACTCCATTTCACTGTTTTCGAACTCCCACTAAATCAACATACCTTTTATGATGTCTGCAATTCTGAAGTAATGGTTAAATATAAAATTATTTATCATTGAGTTAATTTTTATAAGTACCACTCTTTTTTGATTTTTGTTCTATTTTGTCTTTTGTCGTGTGTTATTTTAAGCAATACAGGGCCGGACGGTGGCATGAGGCAGAGAAACGACTGCCTCATTTCGTAGAATTTACGGGCGCATTTTCATATTCATTTTGTCAAATGCCGTTATTTTGTGAAGGTTCTACTGGATAAAATTGAAAATTGTTTTAAACTGATAACTAGTGAAAAACAATTATTTTGCTATGTTTTACATGTATGAAATAAAATCAAAAAATGCAAGCTATACAGAAAAAATGTTTGCAGCGATTTACAGATTCTGATAACCGATGGAGAACACTCCGATATAAGCGTTTTTGATTTAAAAGATAGGGTTATTGATGTTAGTCAGCATCTTCCATCGTCAATGATGCCCCTTGAGGTATACAGCTATTTGTTTAAAACTGGTCTTGAAAATTTGTATCCAAATAGCCAGGGGAGGGGTTTTAGGGGTTCTACATCCGTCACCGAAATGAATTATTTAAAATTTAATTTGTACGCATTGATAAGGTATTAAAATCGATCGTAAGTATAGATGATATTCAATTTTCACAGTGTAGACAGTTAACACAGGTAAGTCAACAATCAGTTAAATATATTCCCTTTTCTAAAAATTTCTATGATCTGGCAATTTATTTTTGTACGTGGAAGAGGGAAAACATGCAGCTTCACATACAAATGTAACTTCAAATTTTACCTGCGTGATATTCAATTTTCACAGTGTAGACAGTTTACCCAGGTAAGTCAACAATCCGTATATTCTTTTTTTAAAAAAAGTTCTATGATCTGGCAATTTATTTTTATACGTGAAAGGGGGAAAACATGCAGCTTCACATACCTTGAAAAATTGTAATCTCAAATTTTACCTGCGGCGCATTTTTTCTGGGTATTTTTACATGAAAAAATTAGGGCGTATTACTTGAAGTTTGCCTCAGTTGTTTCGAAACCAACGTCCGGCTCTGAAGCAATATGACTATTTTTTTTTTTAATGTATATATTAGTATCTACCAATATCAGAAATTTCCATTGTCTAATACCAAAATACCTTTCTGTTAAATTTTATGTTCAGATGCTTAAGCATAAGCATATGGCTTTAGAGAATATTTTTATTCATCGATGTATACGCGCATTTATATCAATTTCATCAGCTCGTTTTTTTCAGCGCTTAAAAATAGACGAAATCTATTGCACCGTTTCTAAATTTAGGGCTTTAACTCATCAGACTTTTACCGGTTCAGTCGCAATGTCGCAATCGTACTTAAGAGCAGATGAATTGATGATGGGGGACATCATACGTTTTATTGTCATTTTTATAGATTAATGTAATGCAATGTACGAGTAATAACATGATATTTACTGTTTATTAATTAATGTAAATATTAATTCTATATAAAAGTTGGTTGCATATTCATTCTCCTCATCTAAAGAGGATAAATTAGAATTTAACAATTTATGGAACATGGGAACACAAACAAATTTCCTTCCACCTTACAGGGTGAGTCTGGGAAAACGCCCCCCCCCCCCCCCCTTTAACTTTTTTATTATAAGTAATAGAAAAAAATGGCTCATATAAAAGTTTTATTATTTTACGTATACTATTTGATGGAAGATGTATATATTTTTTTATAAAGTCAGGTTTACAAGATACGACTATCAACTTTTATTTTTCAAATGGCCACCTATAATTATTTTAATAAAATAGAAACCGCCATTTTTTCGGATTTTGCCGCCATCTTGGATGAAAGGTGCAAAAAATGAGTTTTTGGCCATTTTCTTGAAAACAGTGACCCGGATCAAAAATTTTCAAAAATACAAAATTAAAGCTCGTAATTTCCTGTACCTACATAAAAGGATACTTACATTTTTTGCCTAGGATGAACTCTTAAAGAGTTATGTTAAAATATAGTTAACCAGAATAACAGTTATGACAGAAATTTAAATTACTCAAAAAATAAATAATATTAGGTATTTAAAACTTAGTATATATCTTGTTCCATTTAAGCCATTCGGTATTGTAGAGAATTGGACATAGTTTTGAATTCTCTGATTGGCTGAAATTGGAGACATGAGACACGTTTACCCATTGTAATTTCGGCTACTTAAAACTGACACTGATGCGAGCGCCATCTGCTAAATGGCCTAAATGGAACAGAGTATAGACGATTTTTGCCGATGAGCGGTTCGCGATTTACTAACTTAAATTTGTATGAAATTCCTCTAAAATTTTAAACATCTGCAAATCATTTCATCTGAAATTTCGTCACATTAAATACATAATATTGTATATCTTTAATCGTGTCAAAATTTTAAATGAAAATATGAGAACTAAGCCGATTTGCAGATGTTTTAAATTTCAGAAAATGTTCATGTAAGTTTAATTTGTTAGTAACCGTTCATCAGAACTTTTTTAAATTTTATTTTCTTGATATAGGGCCGCAATTTTTTTGCCACAGGCGCTCAAAGCCCTAGTTACGTCTCTGTTATGCGCAATGCATTTTCTTCAGAAAAAAATTTAAAATCGACAATTGAGTTTCATATCCTTTCATACATTACCAATGACTCGTACAAGGATTACTCTAGAATTGAGAATGCGGCACATGGTTCATAGTTTTAAAATTTTATTTTAAATATGTTCAAAGTAGTCTCCTTCAACAATAATACATTTAACTATTCGTTCGTAATTAGTCTTCTTTTGGAATGCTTTCAAACTAATTTCGGCGGAGACTTAAAAACAGTCAAATTAATTTTTGATGACTTAAAAAATGTCAGAATTGCCAAACTAATTACTGGGGGACTTAAAATTATCAAATTAATTCCAGCCTTAAAAACTGTCAACTTATAAATCATTCACAACAATATTTTAAAAAATGAATTACTTAACTAAGTTTTAACTTAATTTTCGTAACTTAATTTCAAATTGTTTTCCACGGGCAATTTGATTTTCTTATTCTCACTAATTCTAGCGCGACCCTTGTATATTTTTCTTCTGCTGTACGATCATGAAGGAATTATTTGTTCTTATTGTACCGCCTATTATTTTAATTTTTGTATACTGAAAGTCATTGTACTTACCGGATGGCTTCGATTTCCTCATCCTTCTCTTGCAGACGTTTCTCGGCCTCATGACGGAACTGAGCGAGCTCAGCAGCCAGGCGTTGAGACCGCTGTTCCTCAGCCTTTCTGCCCTGTATACCAAATCACATCATTAGAATTGAATAAATCTCAGTATTGTAATGAAAACTGCTGCTGTAAAATCAAGAAAATATATTCTTGTTTTATATTACACGTGAATAGCATTATAGTAAAAAATCTACCTTTAATGTTCAAAGGTAATTTTTTAAATGAATAATAGATTCTGTTGTTCACTATACACCTGTTACCTACATTGTGATATCGTTGTTGAATCTATTATAAGAGCATGATAATAACTCGATGCCAGAATTTTAATTACAAAATCTAATCTACACATTGTTCACTACTGTGTATTCGTAATCTATGTTTAGATATACACTCAAGTGCAAAGAAAACGGGCCATCATTATCTTTTATGTTAATTATCTCGACAACTATAAGAGCTACGAAGTCGGTTGTCTTGTATTAGGATGTCATTTTAGCAATGCATTGTTTATTCAGAAGAAATGCATAGGTCACTAGATGTAGAGAAATATGTAAATTGTGCATTTTTATTTTATTTTGCAAAACATCTAAATATGAAATAATTCTAGATTAGATTTTGCTTTGTAATTCTCTTTTGAATGGCATTACTATTTTTTTATTACTATTGGATTTCAAGCCACAGTATTTACTAACCTTACAATTTCATGTTTCATAATTATATTATGACCATTAAATAAACCAATAAGTACCATCTGTTACCTTTTTGTAGACTGCAATAATAGTCTGTCCTTCATTTATTAACAATGTTACAAAAACAATGCTTTTAACAAAAACGAAAATAACAAGTGGCCCGTTTCCATTTCACCTCAGTGTACATTTCAATAAATTGATGAAACTAAATAAATATTAATTTTTAAATAAAGAAGAGACCAAAAATATTAATAGAATTGTGCTAATATAGGGCTATTTTAAATTTGTATCAAAAAGAAAATACATACATAATTTGAGAGCTAGCTATACATATTTTTCATTGAATAATTTTTTATTAAAATGATTTCCAACTAATTTTTTTCTTAAAATATCAGGTTCAACTCCATGTCGTCCTTCCATATAAAAACACTCATTTTACTTTTATCTAAACGAAAAACTGATGCTTTTCCTTGTTTATTTGTCACTGATATATAATTGAAAACGACAAATAATTAAACATTTTATTGGCTTGTTCAATTCTTATTATACGACCATGCACGCTGTTTTGAAATATTTTTTGGCACTAGCCTGGCAAGTAAAACTTTCAGCACTACTCCGATAAAGTAATATTTTTACATTAAAAATTGCTTGAAAAATGTTTAATATCTTGTCAAATTTCATTGATGACAATTATTTTTTTCTCAAAAAATTGAGTATATGTAATATACAGAATGGAACAAATTCGAGTTGCTTATATGACAAACTTTCTTATGTATGCTACAAATAATTGATGTAGGTCTTTAAAGGCCAATTTTTTGAAACAACTTTAACATTCAACAGTAAAAAACTGTATAAAAATTATTGAAAGAGTTTTTTAAATTTCTTATAATAAGCGAGATATGAGGTGTTTTCAAGATAAGCGAAAAAAAGTTTGTGAATAATTGTAATTATTGCCCATTAGTTTCAAATTTTACGTGGTAATGAAACTTTACAGCAGCAAATATTGTTAACGTCCGATTGGTATGTTATTATTATCATAACAATCCTGCTTTCAGGGCTGTTATATACCAAATAACACCCAAGGGCGTGTTATGAGTTGTTGCTATGGTAATATAGTCACTATACTGTATTTAAGATTCAGCTTTCTGATTGGTCTAAACGCAACCCAAGTTTACAATAGCAATATGTAAGCAGGTATATTATTTATTCCATTTTGAGTTTATAATCTATTTACAATTTGTAAGTAACTGTTTCTTTACTAAAGAATTAAAAATGATCAAATTTTGACATTTCGGGCTGTCGTGTGTCATACACAAAACAATACTAATTTAAAAGTTTTATGTGTGTAAAACAGTGGCTCTGCAGCGCCACCAAGTCTATTCTTATCTGAAATACAGTATAGGATAAAGCCTAAAAAACAAGCAGAAGCATTCATAGCCTGCCTACTCCGTTAATTTTATTAAAACTTTCTGATCCGTAATCCGTAGAATAATAAAAAATTATAGTCGGTCGTTAAGCCTTGAACGTATCACGGGTGTTAAACGGACAATAATGCCTATACGGTCAATATAAACACCTCAGACCAGAGGCCCTCGGAAAGGACACTGTTGACCTTTGGCGTTATTGTCTTTATAACACCCTTGATACGTTATAGTAATTAAAATAGTTATTTTTTACGCTTTATCCCAGCATCAATATCAATTTATTGACAACATTACCAAAGTAACTGCTCATAACACGCTCTTGGGTGTTATTTGGTATATAACAATCGTGACAGCAGGGTTGTTATGATAATAATAACATATCAGTTAGACGTTAATTTCTATAACAATTGTGTAGGTACTTACAGCTTCGGCTTCCTTGTAGGCAGCAGTGAGTTCCTCTCTCTCGTTCTCCAACCTTCTGAGTTCGAGTTCGAGCTCGTGCAGGCGGCGGTTGAGATCGGTGAGCTGGTTGTGGGCGTCGTGGAGGTCGTCGGCCAGCTTCTTGTTCTCGCGGGCTAGTTGGTCCTTCTGCTCGCGGGTCTTGTCCAGTTCGTGGTTCAGGCGCTGAAGCTCTGCTTGCTTGGTGCGCAGATCGCGTTGGCTCTGCTCGTACAGCTGAACGGTCTCGTCAAGACGGGTCTTGAGTTCGATGTTGATGCGCTCGACGTGTTCAAGGCGTTTCTGCAAGTCGCGGGCGGTGGTGTTGGCCTAAAAATTGGAGATAAGAAATCAATTTTTTGTGCATTCGCACGCGAAATAAGCATTTCGCAGACGCAATACAGATCGCGAAATTGGATTTCGTGGCCGTTGTCATGGTAGCACCCGCGAAATTAGATAAACAATCACTTTGACACTTGAGAATTGCAGGTTTTGATTATCAAATTTCAAAACCCATAGCTACCTTAAAAGCTAACTTTCTATTTACAATGAAACTGTTTAAAATTAATAAAATTTATTACATATTTTTTACGGTTGCACAATAGTATATTAAAGAACGTGTTTTATAAGACATGTTTTTTTCGCACGCGTCAAAATTTAGTTGACAAGTGCGAAAGAAAGTCTTATAAAATGAGATCTTTATACTATTTTTTATATTTTGCGCCTTCTACAATAACATTTACTTACTCAATTTGTGATTATATTTGTAACCATTTGTACATTTTCATGTAAATAATCTTCCCTAAATAAAAAAAAATAATTTCGACATTATATTATTAAAATGAATTGTCAATTAACTAAAAATAAATTAGGTAAAAATGGGTTAAAGAAACGTCATCTAGTACCAACCGTCTAAAACAAAAAATTGCGTATCGAAATGAAGGTCATTACGATACGCAATTGCGTATCGTAATGACTTCATTATGAACGCAAAATATAAAAACAAAATTCTCAACCCGTTCTAAATCATTCCAACAATAGTTAAGTTGGTTCTAGAACTACAAGTTCGCGCATGGATTCTAAGCAATTCTGAATCACGTTCTGAACGGTTCTGCACTTTCTGATGGAACAAACCTATTATAAGAGCAACTTTGCGATGCGAAAATACAGAGTGATCCAGAATGACTGACGGTGCCGCCTCGTTCTGATTTTTTGTTTGCCGCATCGTTGTGTTAGTAAAATACGATTAACAGATTGCATTATGAACGCAAAATATAAAAAAATATTATGTGTACACCTTGTCCGCGAAATCCTTTAGCGCCCTCGAGATTGTCTTGCCTCGGCCACAAGTGGCCTCGGCGACAATTTTTCTCTCGGTACGGTAGAGTGATTTCGCGGCTTTGATATACAAATAACTATTCAACTATTGTTGCAACTTTTTTTCATAGAATACACGAGTATTTAACATAGAGAATAGACTGAACTAAATTATTTATTTAATTCTTTTCAATATAAATAAAAATCTTCATTAAGCATTATTTTTTTTTCTTATTAACACTTATTTTTTATATGTTGTAGTCTCATTGTGCAGTTATCAATTTTATACAAAGCCTACGTATTTCACAAGACATAAAGAATAAGTTAAAGTAGGTAGGTGCTTTAACGTGAAATTGTGATCATTACTTCAGAAAATTGTCAAATAAAAGTTACATTTAGGGTGCGTTCCAAAACAAAGATACAAAGTAAGTGGATCCCCTACTTGGAGTACGGTCACGTGACCATATTTGCCGGAGTATTTACGAACGGCTATGAGTACATAAAATAACATAACCTTAAAAATAAGAAAATATCTTTTTGATACGACATTTTGACTACCAAAAATTATTAATTGTGTGCTCTTCCTGTTTTATCAAAACATTTTTTACAATTAATACAGGTTTTACTATTATGTTTTTCAAATGACTTTTTTTATGAGTTAATAATCATCAGTTACTCCAATATATTGATAATTTTCAAGATTTATTTTTATTTCAAACTCGATTTCTGTATGTTTCGTTGTAAAAATTTGCGTAAGACACGCAAATTTTCATTGGAGTATTTCGTACCCTACTAGCGTAGCAGAGTACGAAGAGTATGCTCTAGTGTGCGTACTCCGAATTTTGGAACGTTTATCGCGTTAACTCCAAGAGCAAGCGCAATAGTTTTGGAACGGATTTTACCATACTCCAGAGTAAGGTTTTGGAACGCAGCTTTGATGAAGAGCCTACCTATTGTACAATTCACGATAGTGTCAGTTAAATGTAAATATAGAATCGATATTGCAGCATAAGTTATAAAAATTACACATATGTCAATTTTTTGATGCGAAATTTTTCTTGTAACTACCTGTTACTTTAACTGCCAGTTAAAAGAAAAATATAATACAGGATCCCGTTTGTCGACCCTCATAATTGGGATTTCGGTTATCGTAAGAGATACAAAAATCAGTGAAAATGAAGCAAAATTGCCTCATTATTTATTTAGTAGACCATTTAAAGATGTAGGTACCTACATATTTTTCCGAAAAATACAAAGGTCACTAGATAAATTGAAAATTTCAAAATATCATTCTATTTAATTTGATTGTTTTTATAAAATATAATAAATAAATATATCATCACGGCTTATTACCCATGGCTGGGTGTGCCAATCTGCTTTATACACAGATATAGGTAATGATGAAATATTTTCACCGTGCCGGTGCTTACCAGGCGTCACCTCACGAGCACTCTTTGCTGGTGTGGAGATTGCACCACAGGAGTCAATGGGCTACTTGCGTGCCATTTTTTAAAAAATATTTTTGAAGAGACGATAAAAACTTGCTACCCATCTTTTTTCTTTTTGCAAAATTTTCATTAATTGGCCAGAAAAAAATTAATGAAATTTTAATATTTAAATTACAGCCATGTATGACGTAGAATTACGCCGAACCAATGAATGACCGTAAAGCAATAACATCGGTACGTCCAATAGCAACGGCATGTGCGGGTAATTTAAACATGACAGATCATCTGTTTCTGTTTGACGTTTGAATAATAGTGTAGAGGTGAATATTTTCGTTTGTCCTTTTAATCTTGTACCAGTATGTTAAAATGCTTCAAAATCCTGCTTAACAAATCGAAATACGTAATAAAAGTAACAGGAACCCCGCAAATTGTAAATAATAAAAAAGAGAGACAGTGACAGAAAAATGAACTAATGTCAAAATCAAATTAAAACTCGCATTCGGTCGCCATCTACAGGTTACATTCTTAAATATACATCCCTTTCTCCTGTTCAAAATAATGACGTCAAAGATAATCTTTTTTCTCAATTTATTAAAAAACATAATTTTTTTAAAATAAAATTTATATTTTTACGTAGGTTTTCAACTTTAGGTATTTAGTGATACATGTCAGATTTTCAGTACCACGCAAGTAGCCTATTTTGTGCCATATAAAATTCGAAATATTTGTTGTCGATCGGGATCGAACCCGGTTCCCCGGGCCGTCATACTAACTAAATGATGATATATAAAATTTGAAAATTGATTAAGTTGCTTTTTGAAATAAATGAACGTAAATAAGTTGTACCTACATCGTTGGGAAGTTAAAACATTTCAATGGTCAAGAAAAAAAGTGTTCTTCAGAAATGTAAACATAAAATTAAACAATATGTTATTTTTATTTAGGATTTAGTGAACTATGCATTTTTCGGGAAAAACAAAAGCATATTATGGGGAAATTTTTCTTTAATTTAACCGACTTTTTATCTTTTAAGAAGATAACAGAGATCCCAATGATGAGGGCCGAAAAGGGACACCTGTGGTAAGTGTATAACTCGTATAAGGTTTATCAAATTATATGCTTTTACTATGATTTATAAATAAAAAAAAGATTTTACCTTCTCCAAGTCGATGATGAGGACCTCAACCTCGCTCTGCAGCCTGGACTTCTGTTTCTCCAGGTTGCTGCACTTGGCACTCAAGCTCTCAATGAGTTCCTCCTGTTCCTGGATGCGGATGTTGAACTTTCTGCGGATCTCTTCGATCTCCTCGGCGCGGGCAGCAGCCTCGCTCTCGTACTTGTTCCTCCAGACCTGGATGTCGCCGTTGGCCTTGACGAGCTGGCGTTCCATGTCCAGACGGGCCTCGGATTCTTCCTCAAGTTGCACGCGAACGGACTCAAGCTCGATCTCCACCTGGTGCAGGCTGGCTTCGACGGTGGTACGGCGACGTTCCTCATCTTCCAGACGGCGGCGGCTGTCTTCGAGTTGAGTAATGAGCTGGCTCTTGAGGTAGATGGCATTTTCGATGTTAACCTGTGGGAAAGTAGGAGGTTTAGTTGAGTTCGTTTTAAATATAAAAAAAAATGGAAGATTCGTTGATGAAGCCGTTTTCACAAATGACGGCAAAACCGGAGTCGGTATCATTGCCGTTTCCGGTGCCGCCAAATGGGCATTTATGGTGCTTTTGCATTTTAAACTAGCATGTTTTTGGCCCTGATGTAATAAATATGAGATCTTAGACGGAGTTTACTAGTTTATTTTTTCCGAGTTCAAATAAAATAATATTGATTAACACTTTACTCATTTTCGGTAAATAAATAGTAATTAAACAAAATAATAAAGACATCCTGAGCCCTATGAGAACAATGGTAATACTGAAATAAAATTAAAAAATAGTTCTCCGGCATCTGATTTGTCGAGTTCAACACCGGCTGCATATTTATACCCGTCTGACGGATCGACCTAAATGCTAATTTGAATACATTGTATCCGGCACCGGTTCCGGTTTTACCAGTGTGTGTGAAAACTGCCTAAGGATAGGTGATTAATTAGGTTTCATTTATTTCTTTTTTTTTACCTCTCACTATCTTAGAAAAGGGGGTTGTAGGGATTGTATACCGAGTTTTTGGTTTTAAGGCCTCCAGAATCCAATGAGCGTGATTATGGATAATATTTACGTTTTAACTCAAATACTATCAGTTAGAAAATTATGAAAAGTGGAATTATTATTCTCTACTGAAATGGTAACAACTCATATGATTTAAAGTCAATAGACAAACTGGAATAGACACTTTACGTGAAGCTCTAAATAGTTTTTCTTGGAAAAATTCATAAGTAGGTTTTATATTTTCGCGATTTTTGTTATTATAAAAATTATCCTTGATTCTTAAGGTCCAAATAGTCTATTTTGAAATTTTAATAACTATACTTCATTTCACGTTAGAAAATAATAGATGGCGCTTGAGAGCCGACAGTTTTTACATGCATGAAATAAAAAATATTAATTTGTCAATAATAAATATTTCTTTGTGCAAACGGGCGCGAAATAAGCATTTCGCAGCCGCAATACAGGCCGCGAAATTGGATTTCGCGACCGTTGTCATGGTAGCGGCCGCGAAATTAGATAAACAATTACTATGACACTTGAGAATTGCATGGTTTTGTTTATCAAATGTCAGTCCCCCCAAAATTTGTAATTATATATTTTTACGGTAGCATAAAAAATATTGTGTACACCTTGTCCGCGAAATCCTTTAGCGCCTTCGAGATTGTCTTGCTTCGGTCACAAGCGGCCTCGGCGACAATTTTTTTCTCGGTACGCTAAAGAGTGATATCGCGGCCTTGATTTACAAATAACTATTATCTGTATAAATGTATGAATATTAAAAATTACAACAAAATATGGTTAAACATTACTTACAATTCTGTAGATTTTATTTGATAACTGACAATTGACAGTTGATATTTTTTCGTTTTTGTGAACTAGATTTGCATTCTGACCAATCAAGGGGTAGAATTTATATCCCTATCTAAACCAATACTATTTTCTTATGGAAAATGAAGTATAATATCCGCAGATACAAAACATCCGAAATGAATATTGTTTACTGATTTATAATATAAGCAGAATTTTATTTTTAATTTGAGAAGTAACGCACAAGGAAATCTGCTTTCCTACGTTATGATATGATTAATTAACGAAACATTCTATTAAGTGTGTTTTTAGTGATGGTCGAAAAATGTTGTAATTTGATTTTTATATTAATTTAAAATTTAAAATTTTAAACGGTCAAAGATAAGAATTAAATAAATTAAATTTAATTTGACTCTTTATTGAATCTTAGACAATTCCAATAAAGGTTAAATGCTGGTAAAATGATAATGCCTTAAAGTTTCAATTTTGAAAAATTAATAATTGGGTATATTGTAAGCTAATTTAAAATACATTCTGAAAAAAAATATACATAATTCCATTTAAAAAAATCAGTGACGATGCGCTTCCGGTGGACCGGGAAATAAAATTTAGGATCTTTTTACACTAAAAAGTGGCATTTAAGTTCGCCTCCAATTTTGAAATTTAAACTGTAGGTCAAAAATTACCCTGAATGTAAGTTCAGAAGTCAATTACCCGACATGAATTGTAAGAATACTTTTTACTTCCAAAGGAATTTATTTTCGTAATTTATTTTTCGTAATGCCCTTCATTCATATTTAAAATATGATTTTTTAATTCGGTAACAAAGTTAATAACTATTTTAAGAATATGAAAAATGTGGGAAACAGGTAAATTAACATGTGAATTTATAAATTTCTTAGTATTATGTATTAAGATTGTGACAAACCTTAAGATCCTGGACTTCCTTGACCAGCTCAATATTTTCCTGGCTGAGGCGGGTCTTGTGGGAAGTGATGTCGATGATGGTGCGGCTTAATTCTTCGATTTTGATGTTAAGTTCGCTGATACTGATTTCCAACCTCTCCACATGTTTCTGTACTACGATTTTTTCTTTGCTGATGCTTTCAACTTGGGCGAGCAGTTCGTATACTTCAGACTGGAATTTGGATTTTTCTTTCTCAGATCTAGAAAACAACAGGAATTTATTAGCAAATCGTTTTCACATAACTAAGTGAATTATGCAATATATAATATATATATATATATATATATATATATATATATATATATATATATATATATATATATATATATATATATACAGGGTGTTAATTGAAAAGCGGGCCATAGGCGTTTAACATGGGAAATCAGTTTTTCCTTGCGCAAAACTTCCCATTTAATTATATACAAAAATGTTTCAAATAAGTGTTGTACAGAATTAAATTCTACACCAGCATCACTAAACAGATTTTATTTTGCATGTTAGTAACCTGTAAAATCCAATTTGAAATTTTATAAATATTACTCATTTGTAGTGATAGCCATGAAATTTAAACAAAATTACAAAGAAATTCATATCGTTTGAATTGTCAGAATTTCAATTTTGCAGGTTACAAAATAAAAATAAATAAAATCTAAGCAATAATTTAGATGTAGATTATAAAAACAAAATATTTTTAAGGACTTACGATAGAATATAATTATCAGTAATTTTTATTTGAAAATCGAATTTCTGACAGTTCAAACGATATGCATTTCTTTGTGATTTTGTTTAAATTCCATGGCTATCACTACAAATGAGCAATTTTTATAGTATTTCAATTTGGATTTTACAGGTTACTAAACATGCAAAATAAAATCTGTTTAGTGATTCTGGCGTCTAATTTAATTATCTACAACTTTTATTTAAAACACTTTTGTCTAAAATTAATTGGGAACTTTTGCGCAAGGAAAAACTGATTTCCCATGTTAAATGCCTATGGCCCGCTTTTTAATTAACACCCTGTATATATATACAACATTTATTTGAAACGTTTTTGTTTAAAATTAAATGGGAAGTTTTGCGCAAGGAAAAACTGATTTCCCATGTTAAACGCCTATGGCCCGCTTTTTAATTAACACCCAGTATATATATATATATATATATATATATATATATATATATATATATATATATATATATATATATATATATATATATATTAAGTTACATGAAAATTTTTAAGTTTTTCGAGTTTTACTGTAGTGCGATTACATAATGGTTGGGCCCTAATGTAACAAGTCCAGTTCTAGGATGTTCTTAAATATCTATTTATTTTAAATATTTTCATCCACTAATGGTACTTATGTATAATAATAATTAATTTCGTTACTTGTCTTTGTTGTTTTCATTGCAACAATGTTACATTTTTGTATTATAATAAGAAATATAATATTTAAATTTCAGCTTGAAATTACTCTTTTGTTTTTATTTGAGAGGCATAGTGATAAAGAAATTTTATATTCAGATCAAAAAATCTTTTAAATTTTCAATATGGCATTCCATTTAAAAAATGTTAGTTTGTTGAATAAGTCGCTTATTTGATGTTCATTTGGTGACTGTGTGTAATGTGTTGGTGGATGGAGTGAAACTGGAGCAAGGGAATGAGTTTGTATATTTGGGTAGCATGATATCAAAGAATAGTCGAATTGGTAGAGAAATTGAAAGGGGAGTGAGTGCGGGGTGTAAGGTAATGGGTAATCTGGGTACGTTTGCTCGAAACGTAAACGTATCTAGAGAAGCTCGGTTAAGTGTATATAATGGGGTGCTAGTGCCTGCTTTGATGTTTGGAAGCGAATGTTGGGCATGTACGGGAAAGCATAAAAAGAGAGTGACTGCCGTAGAAATGAGGTATTTACGTGGTGTATGTGGATATGTTAGACGGGATCGCATGGAGAATAATTTGGTGTATAAAGAATGTATGGTTAGGAAGAATGTTGTTAAGAGAGTTGGAATGGAGTCAGTTGAGACGGTTTGGTCATGTGGAGAGAATGAAGAGTGAACGGATTGTAAAGCGTGTTGGTCTTGAATCAAGAGTATCGACATAATAATTATGTGTTAGTCTACTGAACGGTGGCCCGTATTCTGAGCGCGCTTTTATGGAGCACACATCTCATAAGAATATAATGTAAAAGTACGCTGCATAAAAGCGCTTTTATTATAAAAGTTGATTTTATACGCTGTGTAGCAGATAGTGTTTGTGCTCATCGCTTATTCTTTTAATATTATGAGTGCAGTATTCAATAATAGTTATTTGTATATCAAGGCCACGAAATCTCCCTTTAGCGATCCAAGAAAAAAAACCGTAATAAATATGTAATTACAAATTTTATTGTATTTAAATAGTTTAATTTATTGAAATAGAAAGGCGGCTTTGGTGGGAATGACATTCGATAAATAAAACAATAAGTTTTGTAAAAAATAGTTGAAGAGAGAAAAATATTTCTAAAATAACTATTTTACAATATTTATTGTATTTATTAAAATAAAAAAATCTGATGTGGCCAACACATGACCACCCGTCAATTCCATGTTTGAAATAGCAATGAGCTTTATGTAAAGTATCACTTCTGGTTGATCGTTTGTAAACAAAACCTAATTTGTTGTTCCAATAAATAGAAAAATCTGTAATACCAAATTTTGGATTATATTTTATAATGTTTTTCCTCGAAAATTGGTTAAGAGCTCCAAATTAAGTACCACTTCCGGTTTATCATATAGGTAAAATCAAAATCTAATGTTGTTTCAAATTATACACAAGTTTTAAATACCAAATTTCAGAAGTTTTGAATCATGTTTTAATATTTTTTTTCAAAAAATTCTGCTTTTAACTTCCTGTAAAGTATTACTTCTGGCTTATCAATTTTACAAAACATGTAGTATGTCGTTCTTATTAATATAAAAATCTTAAATACCAAATTTGAAAAGTTTTGGAATATATCATAATATATTTTTCACGAAAATCTGTTGAGAACTTCAAGTAAAGTATCATTTTCGGATTATCAATTTTAGCCAAAATTTAATATGTTGTTCTTCTTCATATAAAAGCCTTAAATACTAAATTTGATAAGTTTTGGAGTGTATCATAATATATTTTTCACGAAAATCTGTTCAGAGTTTCAAGTAAAGTGTCACTTCTGGTTTATTAATTTTAGCCAAAATCCAATGTGTTGTTCCCCTTGATATAGAAGTTTTAAATTCTAAAAATTAAAAGTTTTTGATTATATTTTAATATAGTTTTTCATTAAAAACTGTTACGAGCTTCAAGTAAACAGTCACTTCCGGTTATCCAATTTTACTCACCATCGAATTTTTGTAACGAATACATTACCTCCCTTACCTACGGTGTCACGGGAGGTAAAAATAGGAAACTCATTGTTGTCATATTTTAGAAACCTCACTGTCATTGTCATATTTTCCGTTAACTTTCAAGGTGGCTATGGGATTGACATTTGATAAACAAAACAACCATGCAATTCTCGTGTCAAAGTGATTGTTTACCTAATTTCGCGGCCTGTATTGCGGCTGCTATCTAAATTTTTACATATAGGCGGGTTCTGAACCCCTACCGGGCTACGCCTCTGTTATACAAAGCTGGTAAATTTTATTATATACAGGCTGGGGCCTAGAAACTTCCTTTATTTAAAAGCAAATAAATTAAAAAGTATTGCTGATAGATGAAATTTATTTTTGGATAATTAAAGAACACAATTTGAAGTTTTAAATAATGTAGTTTTAACCAAAACCTCTTGAAGGTGATGGCCACAGTTGTTTATGCACTGATATTCCCATAAAAAAATTACGCGAGATCGAGATGAGCCATCCGGGGAACATTGCCCTCACAACTCTAACGCCTTGTGATTTTTTTTATAGGGATATCTCAAAGGCGGAGGTTTACAAACACCGCCGTACAACTCTGCTTCAGCTGAATAATCTTATTCGGCAGGGAGGGAGGAACTTCAGAAATCGGTTGCATGATTGTTTAGAGAACGGTGGCCATCACCTTCAAGATGTATTATTTAAAACTGTATGATTTAAAACTAGAAATTATGTACTTTAATTATGTAATAGTATATTATGTTATTAGGAGTAGAAAGCGGTCTTTTTGTGTTGAACCCAGCTATTGCGGCCGAGGCGCTAGCCGAGGCCTGGCAAGCTGGGTAAAACACAAAAAGGGCGTTCTACTCCGAACGACATATACTATTTTTTCTTCAAGTGTTTTAAGTAATTTTTTGACTTTTTTTGGAATTTTTTTATTTGTAGAATTTACAATTTCAGCCAAAGCTGGCTGTATACACTACAAAACACAAACGATTAAACTGTCAAATTACAATTTTCAATATGATCTGTGTTGCTGTGGTGACTGCCGCCGCCAGCGGTGAACTAAGAAACTAACATTTTTTTTACTAGTACAACAATATCAACATTTTTGTACTAGTACGACAATGAATATCTTCTATAGCGTGTGTACAGTAGCATAATATGCATATTATAATACGCTTGAAGAAAAAACTAATTTTTGTTTATAAGCAATACTTTTTATTTTATTCGCCTTCAAAAAAAGGAAGTTTCTAGGTTCCACCCTGTATATAAAGTGTGTCTACTAATATTATGAATTTAAATGTTAATTTGGATTTAATAACCTCTTCTTGAACGCTCATATGGTAATTACTTTTATTGTTGCATATAAATATAAATTTTCAAATTTGATATATTATGCATATTATTTTAATAGAACTAACTCAATAATTTTTATATGTTTTGAATTATACTCGTATGCTTGTTTTATTATAGGAAACAATCAAAATGAATGCAAATGACATATTTACTCGCGTATATCCTGTGTATAAAATATATTTTATTTGTAGCAAGGATCATTTTCTGACAATAACGGAAGTTTTAAAGTTGTTGAAGTACTCACATAAATTATATTTATTGGTTGTCGTTTCCAACTTTATACTGGTATATATTTTGGCAAAGAACAAAGCGTGGATAACAAATAGTACTCATTAAATCCTTACATAATCTAAAAATTTAGCGAATGTGAAGGACCTTTTCACTAGGTCAGCAACAACTATTAATACTTAGAGCGCTCGCTGTAAGCCAATCCCGAGGCCAGACCATTTCGTGGGCGTCGACCCATATTTACTTTTGCGACAGGAATTTTTAAATTTCATCCCAGGTTCATAAACAACTTGCAATAGGACGTACTTCATTTAGAATGTAAAAATAAATATCATACAGACAATGTTCTCCTGAAAGGGAAATTTGGGAAAGGTGAGAATTCTATTGCACAAAATACTCAATTCACTTTACAATGAATACTTTACAAAAGTTCCTAGTAACCATAAATAATACGTTCTGTATCGCTTTGTATTTTATATTTATGTTGTTTAGAATTTTTTTAACAATATATGTGTAATTTTGCACTAAAAAAAAAACTTTTTAAATTCATTAGCAACGCATAGTTTGTACGTATTCATTATATGGGCATAGATGAAGTTTACTGTTTTATTTTTAAAAAAATGATGTATATGATTAATTTTAAAATAAATGAGCAGTACTTTCCTTCAGTCCAGCATTTTTTAAGTTTATACAAGGTGAACTTACGTATGCAGATACTGAATAATTTTATGTTTTTGCATTTTAAGACTTTTTGACATTTTTCAAGATTTTCTATATTATTTTAATTTTCTGTTCATATTCATGTACCATTTCAAGTAAAATTGTACAGAAATATATACCTACAGAAAAATGTAGAACTGGTTCAAAATAATGTACTATTTTGACGATAAAAATTCAGGGAAAGTTTTTAATCGTACTAGGATTACATTATTTATCTCTAAAATCTAATTTTAACATTTTGACAATGCCACCTGTCTTTATGCGTACGTTTTTACAATTAGTGTAATAATGATATTTCATATATTGACTTGAAAAATCTGAAATTTGGTAGTTAATTTTTCTGCCTTTATGGGAAGAGTTGATTTGCTTTTGGTTGGTTGTAAAATTTTGAGTTTCCTTGAAAAACATTTTTAAATAATATTTTTTTTTCTTTTGTAATACTTTTATAAATATTTAAAAAAAAACATTTTACTTTTTAAGATTTGTTTGCACTTCTGGCTATATCACAAATGAACTTACAAATTCAAAATTATAAAAAAAAAATGTATAATTCTTTATATTATATTATATTTTATATCAAGAAAAACCACAGTAAAAATGTTAAAACAGGTTGTTTTGTAATTCCATGAAATAAATATAAGGACGTTTTTCTACAGTAAAATTGGGGGCAAAATATTCTAAGAAACTTTTGCACTATAGTTCATTTCACAGAAGAAAATAGCGTTGGTTTAGACAGGGATATAAATTCTGCCCTTTGATTGGTCAGAATGTTAACCTAGTTCACAAAAGCGAAAAAATATCACTTGTCAGCTTTCAATTATCAACTAAAATCGACAGAATTAAGTGATATTCAACCAAGTTTTGTTGTAATTTTTAATATTCAGGTCTCGTAAATTTTTACAGATAAAAATACTTTTATTATTGAAAAAAATTTAAATTATTTATTTAATGTATGTAAAAACAGTCGGCTATTTTCTTACGTGAAATGAAGTATAGAATCAATCGCCATTTCAAACAAATACGAGAACAATAAAATTTATTGCATAATAATTCAGGATATAATCGAATTCAAGTATTTTCGGGTACAGTACAACATATTGTAGCCGAAAAAAAAAAAACAAGAATGCTGACAGCTAAATCTCGGCCTACTGTATTTTAAATATGAAATGCCTTCTTTCAATCTTTAATCAAGAATGTCTGAAAAATGAATGATCCTACGGCAAACGGCAAGGCAAAAGTTTATTAGAATTTTTTTCTTATATTTTACTATAGAATAATGTTCTTATATTTTTTATTCAATGTAATTACGAAATCCCCCGTATATTTACATAAATTAATAAAAAAATGCAAATTTGATACTATTTGTGTGCAAGCATTGCCATATGAATCAGAGGTGGGCGCGTGAGTAACTTTTTGTTCACGATCACGCACGCTCTCGTAACTAAAAATGTAATCGTGACCAATCACACACGACTTTTTAAGTTCGATTCGCGATCACTCACTCTCACGATTTAATTTTGGCACCTACGCCCGATCAGGTCCAGCAGGTCAATTTCGTGTCACGTAATTGTTTCTATATACATTTAAGCCTGTTTAATACAGTCATAAGTTGTTATCAAATTTGTTATCAAATTGGTAATAAGTTAGGTAATAAATTGGTTTCATTGGAAACGAATGTTTATGGACAAGTAGGATGTTCTATTCCATCACAAATATTATAAATTTGGTAACAAATTTGTTAACAGAATTATGATCGTGTTAAACGGGCTTAAAAATACTGTTGATGACATATTTGGCCGTGATTTTGTCGGGTAATGATGGGCCACGACGTGACCCTTAATTTCCATCTTTTACTAAAGTAAAAGATGGAAATTAAGACATATTTTTAAATAAAAAATAGAAGAAAACTCGTACTCAAGCCCGATAAAATTTCAACACCTGATCACGCACGATAATTTTGTAGTCCCTCACTCTCACGTCCAATCACGACGCAAAATTTAAATTATATTGACGATCACGCGGGTCACGTCGTGGCCCATCGTTACCCAACAAAATCACGGCCCGCGCCCACATCTAATATGAATGATATGAAGATATGATACGAGTATAAAAAATAAAATGAAACAGCAAATATAGTATTTTGAATATTTGCGTGTATAAATCAGAATAGAATTTTAATAGTTAAATGATTCCAATATACTTTGTGGTAAATACTAATGTACGAAACTAATCAAAAGTTTTATAGTTGTGGTTATGTTTATAGCGCGTGTTTATGTATTTCAGGAATATCAATTTTGTTCTCAGAAGTAAAATACATCAGGAAAATGTGTTCTTCAGTTGAAAAGTAAATTAAAACGGAAGCTAGACATTTTGATCGGTTCGCGGAAACCTGTGACCTATTAATTATCTTGGTTGAAAGATGAGATATTTCGGGAGCAATAAGTAGCGGAATGAAGAAAATATCGTGTAATAAAGCTAGAAATCTCTCATTAAGTTGGTGTAGTGTTTGTTGGTTTACAATGGCAATGGCGGTTGGCGTTCTGTTCCTGCGACGGTACTAATATGGCTACGATACGTGCGCACGTTGGACCCGCAACTAAAAATAGAGAATCGCAGCTCACACTGACACTGATACTCGCTACCCGTTACCCGTTCGTAAATACCAACTAAATACTTCGCTTCATAGGTGTAAGGATGGAATGTTAAGGTATTTCACTGATTTTGGAATATAAAAACTTTTTTATAAATTTTAAGGATGTTTCAACTTCCCCAGTAAATCTCTGTCGTACGTTTTATTAGAACGCATAGAATATAGAAAGAATAAAATTTCAATTTTTAACATTACTTGTAACATAATTTATTTTCAAGATGTAAAATAAAGATTACGATCTCACTTTTTCAGACAAAAAGTTTATTACAAAATAAATTTTATTTAAGCTCATAATTTTAAGAAAGTGAATTGCAGACCGCTGTAATGGTCTACAAAGTTGGTACTTTGCAGACCAGTTACTGAGTTTCTAATACTCAAAATTTTCGCTTTCATAAATATAATGATATACGTGGAAAATTACAATTTTTTTATTAATTACATTTAAAAATACATTAATCTTTCTGATTGAAAGTAAGGTAGTTACAACCGCGCTATGTTCGGGCGTCGGGCGGTAATCGTAGCCTTGGTCTTGCAAAGATTTACTTTCAACCCTTAATATATAAAGTGTAATAATAAGGCTTGTATGGTCCACGTATATTGAAAATTTATTGTATGACGTTTCGGGCCTAGGGCAGGATAAGTGGTGAATATCCAATAATTCTGATTACAGTACATTACGTAGCCAAATAAGATCCATGTATCTAATACAATTTTAAGATTTTTGTATAAAATTATTGTATATTTACCACTTAGTTGAAGATGGGCCTGCCTTAGGCCCGAAGTGTCCTACAATAAATTTTCAACATCCATGAAACATACAAGCCTTATTTTTACACCTTAAAATTCATCAACGATTGATCCTTCTATTTCCTTCAACAACCCTCGGTACAAATACCTATTTCCTGCCGCCAAGGTAAGTTAGATATAGGGATTATACTAAAAATCGCATATTGAGTGTATATGCACGCTTAAAGATTCCTAAAATTAAATATTTACAATTTCACAATGACCTCTGCTCATATTATGTTGGTGTGTGTTGATATTGTAGTCATGATTTATCAAATAATATGAGAATATAAATCATAAAGGCAGCTGCACAATAGCCCAGAAACGAGAACGGTACCTAATACCTAAAGAAGATTTGTCAACATATCATAATTTTAATTTATGATGAAACTGCCTGAAATTACAGAAAACGTGAAAGATTAAATTAATTAATTAATATTTATCTAATACTCAAAATGTGTCTAAAACATTAATTAATTATATGAAAATATTTGTTTGAAGTGTTCTCGTTCTCGTTTCCGGGCTATTATGGAGTCACTTTTAAAATTAGTGTACGCTATGATTTTTTACATACAGTGAAATTAGTTTTTCCTTGCAAAAAATATTCCAATTAATTTTAAATAAAAATGTAACAATCTTAATAAACACTATTAGGGCCAGTTGTACAATCACAGTTTAAACTATGTTTATTGCAAAACCATAGTAACGCGCAAAAACTCTTGTTGTACATGAATGGTTTACTGTTTATACTTAGTTTAAACCACTTCACTTTGGTAAACGCTTGTGTTTAACTTTAAACTGTCGATATTTTTAACTGCAGTTTAAACCATAATTGTACAACTGGCCCTTAAAGTAGACTTTTTAACGTTTGTTTTTAGACTTAAAAATGTCATTTTATGACACTAGTTTCTAGTGTGAACAGTGACAGATTATTGTTACTTTTAACACTAGTGTTAAAAAGTGAATTAGTTACTTTGGTAATGACGAATGGAGCAACAAATCGACAAAAATTACTAATTTAAATAAAAAAAAAAATAGTGTTAGATAAAATATTCTATGATGTGCGTGTTACAAGTGCTTCTATTTTGTTCGAAGGTTTGAACTTATATCACACTACTCTACAAATAAGCAATATTTATAAAAAAAACTCCAAATTTATAGAATACAAAACGTGTAAAATAAAATCTAATTAGTGATTTCTAAGTAGATTTTTATTATGTACAACTTTTATTTGAAGTATTATTGTTTAATATTAATTTTCGTAAGAAAAAAAACTGATATCTTACTCGTATATTGAACGCTTATGGCCTGCTTTTTAGTTAACACATTTTTGATAAAATATGTTGTAGCGAATGTCATGGAATATTTTATTCTAAATGTACAATATTTATCCGTATTGTATTTAAGGATAATTAAATGTCAGTGTTAAAATATTCAGTATATTCGTGAAATAATTTAGTTCGATAGAATATAATTATTTAAAAATGATGTACTGTGTTAGCCTAGCCATATAATATTTTTTTAGTTCTGCAGCGTGGAAAAAGCGCTTGGAAGAAAATTTATTCTGTCCTTTATAAGAGTTGTAATTTTGTAAACAAATTATTGTTTTTGGCTAATGCAACTGGTTTTCTCTTAGAAATTTCCGCTTTCGCAATAAATTTTCATGATGTAACATGAGTGAAGTAATATTTGAAAATCTTATGTTTATGTGTCATTTTGTTAAGAAGAAAATTGACGTCAACTCCTACGAGTGTAAATAAGGATGAAAGATAGGTTTAGAAGAACTTCGATCTATTTATTTTCAATTTACACCCAAAACTCCCACTTAAACAATAATTAAACTAAAATATAATACTTTGAAGATATTTCGAAATTTTTTCGAACGATTGTTTCATAACTTGTTTTTCTTCGATTTCTGCACGTAAAATTGTTTCAAAAATACTTTTAGGAAAATTTATGATATTATACATAATATATTTCAGCAGATTAAAAACAAAGATATTGGCACGTAGTAAGAATGTACTATTATAATTTTTTCTTTTTCGGTGTCTATAAACGTACTGAAAATATCTAGTTAAGAAGATCAATAAACGTACTGTTTTTGGCGTTTTTCGATTTCTAGAGATAGTATGACTGATTTCAGGACTGACAAATGAATGACATATGACCTAAAATTGCTGTCAGCCAACAATAAATTTTCCTCTGTGAAGTTAAATTTTTTAGCGGGTAGCGTTACCAACATAACTGATAAAAGTACGTCATATTTGGACGTCGCATTTTTTCACAATCTAATAGAATTATAAAATTACCTCAATAGAAAAAATAGTATAAAAACATGTTTCATACGGCCTGTTATCGTGCTGTCCTTGTTTTCCAAACTTGGACTCGTATGTTAACAGATATGAATCGTGCTTTTACATTATATTCTTATGAGGTTAAACGCAAGTTTTAAGAAAAACGGTAAAAAATATCGAAATACTAGGTTAAAAATATTTTACTTTTTCTTTACAACTAACAACCTAATCTAGAACTTTGATATTTTTAACTAAAAGTAAATTTTTAAAAGGTTAGGTATCGCCATAGTACTAAATCATATTTTCATCTAATCCTGCTTTCGTAATATCCAGCTTCCCTATTTATTTTATGTAAAAAAACTTAAAGTTGTAGAGTACAAAAATTTACATCTGAATCAATAAGCAAAATCATTTTTGTATCCTTCTCAGGAATGAAAATGTCAAAAAACATCCCAAAAATAGCAAAAGTTATGAAATTGAAATAAAAAAATTAACAAATGTTTCATAATTTACCTGTGAAGAAGGGCTACAAATATTTTTAGAAAAAAATGATCTATTACAAATTATTATTTAATATGTACAGGATGTCTGCAGTAAGCGGGCCATCATTGCTAACTTTCTTATTTGAAGAGATAGAGAGACTGTTAAATGGACAAAGTTGGGCGATATTATACGACAAATTTAACGGTGAAAATGCAAAACAATTTAACTTTAAATACGCAATTTATTCAAGAAAATAACATTGTTTTAAATGGAATGCCATATTGAAAGTGGTACCATTTAAAATATTTTTTTATCTGAATATGAAAATTCATTATCACTATGCTTCGAAAATTAAAAACAAAAGAGTTATTTCAAGTTGATATTTAAATATTATAATTCTTATTTTAAACAACAAAAACAAATAACGAAATTATAAACTAACACTGTCACTGATCAAAGAACAAATAAATAATTGTTAATAAAAATGCTTGGTTTGTGTAAAACATAAAAAAATTGTTCAAAATGTTGACCATTTCTTTGATAACAAATACTCGTAATTTGCTCTTTTTATCATAGACTTCATAGTTTTAGTCAACATCCTTTTTGATATTAGAGCACAGGCAGCAGTAATTCTATTGGTCTTTGTTTTAATGTTAGTTTTTCTTGTTTCCATAGCAATAATGTCATATTTGTATTAAAATAAGAAATATAATATAACGTTCAACCTGAAATAACTCTTTTGTTTTAATTTTAGAGGCATAGTGATGAACTTTTATATTCAGTTAAATATAATCTTTTAAATGGTATAACTGTCAATATGGCATTCCATTTAAGAAAAATTGTTGAAAAAGTCTCGTACCTATTTGATGTTAAATTGTTTTGCATTTTTTACCATTAAATTTGTGGTAAAATATCACCCAACTTTGTACAATCAACCGTCTTTATGCCTCTTCAAATACGTCTTTCTATTTCTTCAAATAAGAAAGTTAGCAATGGTGGCCCGCTTACGGCCTACAGCCTATATATAAGTTTTTAAATTGATTATTGTTCCATTGAACTTACAAATAAGAATAAAAATAAACTAACCTAATTTGACAGATTAATCGTTAAACATTTGTTAATTTATTTTGTTTAAACTGTCATTTTCCTGCAGTTGCATAGCATGCAAAATTAATTTTGCTTATTGATTCAGATGCCGAATTTTATGGTATATATAACTTTTTTGAAGCTTTTTTCTCTAAAGTAATTAGGGAAGCAGGAAATTACCATAATATGATTTTATGAGTTAAAGTCTTATGTTCGGGGGTACCATTAACCACTCCTTATATTAAAAAAAAAATTATAAATCCGTTTCATAATTTGTTTACGAGCATTAATTGTTGCTGGGCACATTTTAATACATATCACATCAGTTACGGGTTAAACTTGTGTCAATTAATGGACTATATCAAAAATAATGTAGGTAGGTATTATAGGTAAGTGTAAATAGCTTTGTTCGGATATTCCAAATGTAATAATTGATTTCTTTTATTTTGCACTTATAGGTTGAAAATAACAATGTATCACATTATTTTAAATAAAATTTTATTCACGTATTAGAAATTAGTAGTTGATATTGAAATTTTCAGAAAAGAAAAATACTACCTTTGTCATAGTAGGTACATAGGTACAGTGTATTTAAATAATGCAAATAAAATAAAACTTTTATATAATCTTTTGCTAGGTATTTGGCATACTATCAAAAGATTGGTACAATGCAAAGAATTTGTCATATAAATGTGCTACTTTATGATTCTGTATATTTTGCATATTTTATAGTCATTATTTATTTGATATAACAATAAGTATGTAAATTACGACTAAGTTTATGAAGGTATATGAAACTTTATAGCCCATTTCCAAAAAGCGCGTAATCTGGTATGAAAAATGTGGATTTTTGAAGAGCGGAATATGTGTGATTGGTGGTTATTTCTGTTGGTCGCCATGGCTGAACCCGAAATAACTCGGACTCGGAATATGCGCGCGCGAGACGCACGGTTCAGGTAACTAACTGACTGACTCAGCCCACCGAATTTCTCATGACAAACATATGTTCATTTCAATTTTAATTGAGCTTATTTCTCATTATGAGTTTGGACACAGGCCAAATCAAATCATTTCAAGTGCCTCCTGTCTGGCTATAATTTTTGATTTAATTTGCTGTTTTATTAAGGTAATGACAAATTGCAGTTTGATAGAGGTCGAAATTAGACTCGGTAAATTAAAGTTATTAATAAATATATAATTTAAAAATTGATTAATTATTCTGATATCAGTTTACTGTTTACATAAAAGTAACATTTGTAGATATTTTTACTTCTCATTGTAAACGTAGTATTTATACAGATAAGTTGTCCAACAAATGAATCTTGAGAACTAAAAGAGATACGAATTTCCCAATTAGACAAAAGTTGCCCTATTAGTAGGCAGAGCTGGGCAATACTTGCAAGAAAAGTACTTTATTAGGCTTGCAAGTACTTGAAGTAGGTACTTTCTATTTATAGTTCTTCGTACTTGACAAAGTACGTCTATTCACATGTACTTGGTACTTAATGCTTGGAAAAATACTTGAAGTACAATGAAAAGTACTTGAAGTATTTTAAATGTACTTGAATTACTTTAAATGAAAGTAAAGATATATTTGCAATTCTTTTAGCATAAATAAATTAATTCTAATCTGCATACTGCATATACATATAATGTTTGTATTACCTTACTACAGTGCTGGGACTTTGACGTATCGCATAACGTAAAAATGACGTCATTCTAACATCTTGGTACAGCTTCTCATGAGATCGCTAGGTGATACGGCAGTCCCAGCGAGGAACTCTTGTTTTCAATAACCCAATAAATATCGCAAATTAATTTTTTTGTCTATAATCACCTTTTAAGGTCCATATAATCAGAAAAATATCAATTATCTGAAAAAGTACTTGCACCCAAATTTAAAAGTACTTTTTTAAGTACTTTAGAAACTAAAAAAGTACTTGCACTTCAAGTACATTTAGAAACATCAAGTACTTGGTACTTGTACTTCAAGAAATACTTTCCAGCTCTGTTAGTAGGTCATTTTAGGAGTGTATTGTTTATCCAAAAGAAATGCAAAGGTGACTAGATACAGGCGAAAATGTAAATTTTGCAGTTTTTTATTTTTTCTAATAAATTCCAATTTCCAATTATGAAATAATTCTAAATTTTGATTTAAAATTATTTAAGGCACTTTTTGTGCTATTTCGAAAAGCGATGCTAATTTTTTTAACTGTCCGATTTTGAGTTTCACCTCAACAAAGTTATAATTTTTACATGTACGTTATGGTAAAAAATTACACCATTGATCTTTAATTTGTCCCTGTTCATTTGTTTCAAACAATCATTATGATAATGAAAAATTGTAACAAATGCGTGTATTAATCACCGATTAATAATCTCAATAAATGAAAAAGTCTTTATTATTAATTGCTTGAGAGTTAGTAGTTATTTATATTTTGTACATCGACTTTCTTTAGGTTAGAAATGTTTGCCACAATGACAATGAACCATAACTCGAAATGCAACAATAATAAAAAATAATTGAGTGTCGCCGTTTGAAAGACCATAAAAAGTGCTCTAAAGAAGTGCAAACCAAGATTCATGTTTGTAAATTATTTGAAAAATTAAAAAAATATATATTTTCACCTATATCTTGTGACTGGGATTGGGAAAAATGTCGAAATTTATGATATCGAAATATTGATTTATTTTCCTAGTTCTATTAGGGCCACTTTTACAATTGATGGATAAACTATGGTATAGCTATCGGAGGTATAACTTTATCCTAGCAACTATACCTTCGATAAACAAGATTGTCTTTTACAATGCATTTTTATCTAGCAGATAGTTATACCAGGAATTACGTTAAATCATTTTAGGTTGGTATTGACACAATAAAATTATCTTCTTGTTAGACTATTTTTCTTCAATATTGTTATTATTTCTGCCTTCTAATTTGCATTTTTCACGATGTTAGATGATATAAACGATGTTTTTGATTCTGAGAGTGATGATGAAATACTTTATTGACATCTGTCACACGTATGAATAACAACACATCTTTTGTGTTTACGTGGTAACCATAAGAACCAGGGATAAAGTTATCCAACATTTATACGACCGATTTCCATGGGATAAGAAATACTGGTGTTTATTCTATCTGAGGTTTATCCGAGGTTTGTAAAATACAATTTCCAATTTTATACCTGGTATAGTGTTATACGAGGTTTATCTAATGATTGTAAAAGTGGCCCTTAGTGACTTTATGTTTTGGGGAAACATTTGTAGTGTCTCTTATAATTTGAGACCCTTATTTTGGACACATTGGACAGTATTATAAAAGTGTGCCCTTATACGGGCCATTATCTTGGACAACCAATCTAGATCGTGCCGAAGATCATGCTAAAAATTGCATATTGAAATTTTGGCAAATAAAAATGTTATATGGTCTCTAGATTCCATTTTTTCATTCACATGATGATGTTTGTTTATGTATGAATGTATGTAGGTACGTATGTGGGTGTTTTTTTTCTTTACGAGATAGGATGTTTATAATCTTGTACGTACTACTTAATAATTTTGAAAACAATATGTATAAAAACAAAATAGTTAGACAAAAATCTTTAAGTTTGAAGATTTATAGGATTTATAAGTGATTGGGTCAAATATTACTAAATTACTAAAGGAAAGAAAAAACCTTTAAACGTATATCTACCTGGCTTTTCCTTTGGAGAGCTGGTCGATTTGGTCCTGGAAATCGACGATGATTTCCTGGTGCTTCTTTTTGAGCAGATGTGCGGTTTCTTCTGATTCCAAGTGGACATCCTCGAGCAATTTGCGCAGCTTCAATAGCTCAGTGTCACGCTTCTTGTTAATTTCGAACTATAATAACATTCAACAGGCATGTCAGACACACGTGTCCTATACATTAGTAACATAATACCGTACTTGACTCTCAGCACCACCTTCTGCCTCTTCAAGCCTTTCGGATAGTTGGATCACTTGCACGCTCAGGTCAGCCTTTTCTCTTTCAATCTACAAACAATATTTTACATTAAATTTGCATATTATTTATAAAATATTCAATTATCTACGACTGGGAGAAAATTACTTTTTGTGAAAAAAGTTTATTTAGTGTCAACAATTACTTGGAATATCAATCATTGTTAGACAGCATTTATTTTTAGAAAACCGACGTTTCGGTATACATTCATCAGATTAGATAATATTTGACAGATACGTAAACTAAACATAAATTCATGTAAGTACCACAATATTCTGTTGTCGTTTTTGAGAAAGAGGTATATGTGTTTTTTTACGAATTTTTGTACAATATTTGTAAATAAAAAAATTATTTGTCATTTTTGAAGTAAGCTTTGATTTTTGTTTTTATTCACCGGCCTCCTGAACGGTAAGTGAAGCACATCACTTACCGACGTGATTAACATCACTTACCGTTCAGTAATTTGTACATAAGACCTACTGTCTTGGAAACACTATTGGTAAACATTAAAAAACCTGATTGTGCAAAAAATGATTTAATATGTCAAAATAATTTTCAAATCTTATTTTTCTTTTAAAATTTTGTGCGTCGCTCGTGCAAAAAATAATATAAGCATCACGAACGTTAAGGAATTACCGGTCTCAGACAAAAAACATTCTCTTCGATCGGTAAACTTTCCCTACCATTCTTAATCTTCTTCTTAATCTTAATATACAGTAAAACGAATGTATTTATGTGGACATGACATTATATTTATGAATCTGTAAGATCTTACATGTTACATACCTTGATGAAGATATTAGTGTATACCGGAACGTTGATTTTGTAAGAATAAAACTGTATGACTATTTCGAGTAATTGTTTACACCTAATTTACTTCACAGTTTGCAATACGAAAAGTCGTTGAGTGTTGCTTGCATGATAATTGATAATACAATATTTTTTCTTCAATCGAATATTATAACAAAAGTAGAAAAGATTGTGATTGCATTGTCAAACACAAATGTAGATGTTTGCTAGGCATAAAAAACTTTTTGTATGCTTTCTCAATTTTTTAGTTTTTTGTCAACTTTTTGCACGATTGTAGAAAAATATGCTACATATTCGAATGCAGTAACGATCTTTAATTTCTATTGGTCGTTTATTAAGGGGTAAGGGGGTTCATTGCTGTATACGAGTAGATATTTTTTTCCAATTTTATATGATACAACGGAAAAAAATTGTAACAAATGCGTGTGTTAATCGGCGATTAATAATTTCAACAAATGAAAACTGTGTTTTCATTATTAATAGACTTTTTCAATTTAAAGGCTATCTCTTTCTATCGCTGCAAATAATAAGAAAATGGCGCGAACAACTGCCAGTTGGTCTGTCAAATGAAACGTCAAAAATATTGCAGTCATTAAAATACCTGTATTCTCGGTGAAAATTTGCATCGTTAGACATTTTAGCTCCAATAAAAGCTTTTGTAACTTTTTCCGAAAAGTTTTTTAAAGTTGTCAAAGATTTTTCTCACATTTTACGTCAAATTTTTTTAGAAACAAACGTCATAGGTCTCAATTGTTCTTAGTATGCGCAAATCCCTATTGCGCATATCTTCTATCTCTTTAAATTGAAAAGGTCTATTACTTGAGAGTTAGTAGTTATTTAAATTTAATACATTGTCTGTTTTTTAGGTTAGAAACATTTGTCACAATGACCATTAATTGCTTAACAGTTGTATTCAAGGTTACTTACGAGTTTACTAAAATGGTTTATTAATAGAAAAGTACTTATTAATCTGTACCATTAATAAACGATTTTCTATACATTAATGATTCCCATAAATAAACGATCGACAGAAAAATTATACAACATATGAAAAAAAAAATTGTGTGATGCGTGGAAGTTGCAGCTCGAGTGTAAAAAAACATTCTCTCTAATAAATATTTTTCTCTAGGTAATTTCTAGTTTAAAAGACTTGCTAATTGTTAAATTGGTTCCTGTTTTAATGATCAGTGATTATTAACCATTATAGTTCTGTTATTTTTTAGGCACTAACGATAAAACGAAAAATAATGTACAGATTACAAATATACTTGATTATTAATTCTAATTCGTATGGGCCTCCGATATTTCAAAAGTGAATACTGTGTTAGTTATTACAAATTCCAGGTATTTAGAGTTTTCATTAGAATATAAAAACTTAAAAAATCTGGAACGAACTCCTGTTCTGAAAAAAAAAAATACTGGAACAACGTTCCAGATTATTCCGGATGAATGTGTACGAACTTTATAATAAAATGCAACCGAATGTATTTGAAATATACATTAATTAATTATTAGTTATTTCTTACTTTTTGTCTTTAATTATCGACAAATACACACATTTTTTATGACTGGTGTTCTAATACATTACATATTTCATAATAACTTGAGATTACTTAGTATAGTATAAAATAATAGGAAGCTCAGTCTTTACTATTATTTATTAGATTGTAATAGGTTAAGTATGTAACCTTTAACTAAAAGATATTTTAGTATATAGTCGTATATTTTCTAGTACTTCTTGCTCCGGCTATTGTCTAAATTTAATTTTGTTGATAATAACAATTTTAAATGACAAGAAACATGTGTTTATAGCTTGCGCAGGCTTATATTATGTACATGTACTGGGTATAAATATGTAAAATGAAAATAAACAAGATAAACATTATTTCAATTATATATGTATAATTGTATACTGTAGAAAGTTAGTTAAGAATAGCCACATAATTTTTTAAAATATTTTTAAGAAGTTAAATTATAAACTACGTAACTGTAAATGTAATATAATTCTACTTACGTTTTATACCACTACAACTACTTTATTGAATTCGACTATTATTTGTAGTAAATATTGCAGTTTTGGAACTAATTAGAGAACAGAGACAATTCGTTCCATTGGTCGGATTGGGATAATTTTCGAGCCGATAACTAATCGAACGACTTGTCTCTGCTCATGAGTTAGTTCCAAATTCTCTCGCTATCGTAAATGACTATAAATGTAAATATATAAAAAAAAACTATATGAATTTAGTAACACTTCTTTGCTTAACACTGTACTGCAACATACCAGAAAGAAACTCCTATTCTCTACTTTTTTGAATAATAATTTTACGGAAGAGCAGAAAGCCAAAAACAGGCTAAAATAGCAATGCTTGCTGATAAAATGGATATCGACACTACTGCCAAATTTATTGGACTGCCCATTAGTGAAATCAAGAAACTTTGTTGATATTGCGGAAGTGCGCATTCGAAATTACTTGAACTTTGTTTATTTTGATAGAAATCAAGTTACTTGCTTCATTCCATGCTTGTTATTTTATAAGTTTGACTTGTCGTTTTCAACTGCTTAAAATATCAATCTCAAACGAACGTTTATTTCGAAGATTCAAACGGGAAATACTAATTTTAAGCGGCGTATGAGTCAAAGTCTGAATATATTCTAATGAAGTTCTTCGTAAATTCAGGTTCAATTCATTGTAGCCTCGATTGTAGCATTTACAAATAGTACAAATAATACGAAACATACATTTTAGTCTTAGAATTTAGAGTGATTGCTTTCATAATTCTGTTGTGGTAAAATACCTCATTGAATTCCAAACTGAATTTGTCTGGACGTTTCTTTTATAAAACCAGGCCCTAGTGACTTTAGTAGGTACAAATGATGGAAAAAATAAATAAACAAATATTTCTGGTATCATAAAGTAAGTAAAACTAACGTAACTATATCTGTAACATAATGCAAGACCAACCAAACTAGTGTAAATTATTCCTATTTTTGGGAATGAGAGTGATTTAAAAACGTTAAACTTTCAGTATTAATGATATAAGATTACCATTCTGTAACTTCACATTTATAGCACTAAACCCTACCGACATGTCTACATCGGTCATTATTGCAATAAGTATTTTGTTATTTTATATAACATGACTTGGTTCAATGGAGGTCGATAACTAGAGGTTTTAGATAGATTTTGAATGTTTTGGTATAAATAAATTTTCTTCTAGCCGTTTACAAAATCAATCTTATTTTGATCAAAAACTGTCATTGTTTCTGTGACATTTGCCTGCTTACTTCCTGAGGTTTGTAGGTTCTACAGAAATTTAAGTGAAAAAATAATTGAAATGTATTGTTTTTTAATTCAGTATGCTCCTAATTGCGGGATTCTGAAGATAAAGATTCATTACTCAAGATCAAAGAATAGTAATGTTTACTTCAAAGGTTTGAATTTAATCATTTCTGCGCTTATAAAACTGGCCGTAAAGGATTTTGGTCATTCAATTATTTGGAAACATTATAATTATAGAGTGATCAAAAACTAATATATAAGCTTATTTCCTGTCGTTGACAATCTTGACAGTGACATTTGAAAATTTCAAATTTGACTACATTTACACTTTTTTATTAAAATGGTAGTTGTTTCCCGTACCACATCCTTTTATTTCATACATTAGCCACAGAGCAATAATCTAAAGTAAGTATTTCAATCATTCGAAATCCTATTAGATGTCAGGTCTCTGCTCTGATATAACTTATTTGTATTTATTCTAAAAATGACGTGATAAAGTAATATTTCTGCTTTTACCTGGTGTTGTGTAAACTGTGGAATAAAATATCCCCAGAATCGTATTGCCAACTGAATCAGTAATTTATGATCAGTCTGTATATTGTGATAAACAAAATTTAAGAAAATATTTGTTTCAGACAAAAACTATAAGATAAGAGATATTTTTAATAACGAAGTACTTACTTTTGGGAATATTCATTTCATATTTTACCTACATTCATAACGAGTGTATCAAAATTAACCAATATTATTGGGGGAGTTATTTTGAGTAAAAAAAGTTATATGAAGATGTAACGTTTTGTTACAGAGTTACAGCCCTTTGAAGATGCGTCTCATCAGACATATTTTCTCTGGTACTAGCTGCACTAAATTTTTACACTTGGTATGAGGGAGAATACTACTGATTTAGATGCATCTTTATATTTTCTTTTGTTTCTGTATCGTTATTATTACCTCCCGCTGCCCTTGGTAAAGGGGGTATAGGGATCGTGGTAAAAATCGCATATCGAGATTTTGGTAAATGACCATGTTTTAAGGTCCCTAGAATCCAATTCTAATACTATCATTCTAAAATTTTGAAACCTTGTATTTCTACCTTATTCTAATATGGGAAGAAGCCATTGGATTTTGATATAAATCAGATAACCGGAAATTGTACTTCACTTGAAGCTCAAAATAGTTTTTTTTTCGAAAAATACCTTCAAATGCTATTTTTTCGAGATTTGTGTTATTATAAAAATAAAAGATTATTAAATTTTCTACAGATTTACATAAATACTTTTTCTATATATTTTATGGATAAATTTATAAAATTATCTGTAATTTAAATCCCGGAGCCTAAGCTTCAAACAAACAGCAAACACAACGCCTTGGTTACACAGTTCGTATCACAAATGTATGTAACTGACAGATAAATGTCACTGTCAAAGAATTTAACATTTCAAATTAATAATTGTAACATTTTAAAAGGAAAATAGTAAATAGAACGATAGTTATATGGAATGGATCTTAATACAGTTTCCAGCATAACTAAATACGTAAGTATTAAGTATGTATATTTAAATTAATAAAAATTAAATAGCGGGAGGTATCGTGTTGGTTACATCAGATTTTTTACCTATTTTTTTCATTTTTACTATTGAAATATTAAATGCCATGCAAAATATGAGACGTCCTGGTTGAGATACAGAAACAAAAGAAAGTATAAAGATGCATCTAAATAAGTAATTTCCTCATACCAAGTTTCAAAAATTTAGTACAGCTAATTAGTACCAGAGTTATTAACAAAAATATGTCTGATGAGGTGCACCTTCAAAGGGCTGGAACTCTGTAACGAAACGTTTCCAGACATACCTTCATACAACATTTTATACTCAAATGATTTCCCCACTATCTATATGGCACACTCGTTATGGATAACCCTGTATGTCATTAATTAATTTACTAATAATTGTTATTCGTTCGATATTGTATTTCATACATAAAAATGGAATAACTAAAGTACCACTTTCGTTTAGATATGTTTACTAAAAAATCGAGCTATTAATGGGCTTATTTTAAATAAGATAATAAATTGGCATATAACAAAGATAGCAATGGTGGTTCACTGGCTTTACTTATTTTGAACACCCGGTATCTCTTTTAGAAAAAAACATATGTAGAACTTATATAAAATGAAATAATTTGAGTTGATGATTGAGGAGGGGTAACGTATTGATCATAAAAGATTAAATATACATATCTCGTTAGTAATAATAATTAAATAGGGAAATTAATTGTTAAAAACTCATGGCCGTCACAAGTCACAATAAGTTTAGGTACTTCTCATGTTCTTGTGTATTGCACGTATAGTTAAAGACCTGGATTAAGATTTCAATGTCACTATACTTACTTGCCGTCAAATAAGTATGGACTGGAGATTTCTACACTGTTGCCAATTCACTAGACATGTTGAAAATGCTAAGTTATGAAAAAGCGGCAACACAGCAGGGCAGGGGACAGGGTGTTCGGAGAAGGGAAAAAGTTGAGCATCAGTCCATATTCATTTGACGGCGACTATATAACATTCACACTTCTTATCAAGAATTTACTTATGTTTAAAAAAAAAACAGAAATTACATATTATGTGAAATAATGAATAAGAAATATTCAGATATACCCTATCTTTAAACTATGTACTGTACATATACGGAATGTCCCAAATTAAGTGGTGTACCAAGAGCTACGAAGTCGATTAAATTCCGTTGAGAAAAATTTAAAATACTGAGTAGTTTGAAAATTATAAAAAAAACTTAACATCGCGATTTCTAAATGAGTCAAATAAGTTTGTAATTACAAAATATGTAAAAAAAATGTTTCATATAAAACTTCCATGATTTTAGTGGCAAAACAAAATTAAAACACAATAACCCTTACGCCACTGGAAAGAGAAAAAAATAAATGTTTTTCAAAAGTAAAAATCCAATCTTGCGCCTATTTAAAATAAGAAAGTTGTTATTAATATCTTGGAAACCGCCATCATGAATTTTATTCTGCACTTGTAAAATCCAACTTTTATATGAAACATTTTTTTATATCTTGTATAATTACGGAGTTATTTTATTTAAAAATTGCGATTTTCAGTTTTTTGTTTAATAACTTTCAAACTGTGCAGAATTTTAAATTTTTTTCAACGGTATTTTAATCAGCACTCAAAGCTACACAACATTGCCCATATTTAACCGAGTTTCCGAGATCGCAATTGTAACTCAATTAATTTTAGACACTTGTGTAATCGAACGAATCAAATACACAGTTTCTAGTTTTAATGAAATGATTTTAAACAGAATCAAAATGATTTAATAACAACATCCTTTAAATCCCAATAGAAAAAAAAAACAGTATCAAGTTATTTTAGTTCACATTACGTTAAGATTAAATAAAATAAACCTTTACTTAAAAGATCGCACAAAATTTGTTAAAAATGTTATATAAAATTTCTAATCAGTTCGGTACGTACTTAAGGTTCAATACCTGTATGTCTATAATTTTGTAAGAAAAAATGTTTTACTAAATTGCCTATGCTAGAATTAAGCGTCTCATTTTTAATAAATTACCTTAATCAATGTAGAACGATGTAAATTAGAGCGTTTTACAAGATAAAAGTTGACCACTTCGCATCATATCAAAAACAAAATTAGAGATGCCGAATACCCTTAATTTCTAGCTCTTTGGCCGATTTCGATCCCGAGTGCATCCCTAATGCACTTCTGCAAGAAATTTAGAGCAAGAGATAGAAAAGAATTTAGGAGGTGCAAATTTAAAAGTCAGATTTACAGCATTAAGGAGGGTACAATTTATTTCCCCAAATAAAATAGTTACGATAAATGAAAATTATTAAAATTTCAGAAGAATTATTACACAGATTTTGCAAAAAAATGGTTCATTTGTGACTCTGGAAATAACACAGAAGTCAAAACAGCCGTATAATGGCCAAAACTTAGTTCTTACAGATCTGTAAATCTGTAAATAACTGACAAACACATTTATTTTTGTTGATTAATATAAAATTATACGTAAGAGTGGCAACTTTCGTTATGATTTTGTTCGTTATTTAGAGATTTACAGATCCATAGCACGGCCATAAATGTCGACATGGAAATAATATTTGTGTTTAGGTGTAAACAAGGTTAAGCACTAGCCAATCAAAAGCATAAATCGTGCAAGGGAAATTTTACTCTTCTTAGCTTAAAAACTGAGCCGATCCAATAAAATAACTTATTTTTGTTCAAGGATTAGCTCTACATTCTTTTGTCTTGGCGAATGAACTGTACAGACAAGATAAGATGTATGTTTTTGAAAGTGGAAAATTAAATTTGTTGTTTAAATGGCTCTAATAAGGAACACAAATAAAAAACTTAAGTTATGTACAATGCGTAAAAGATTTCATTGCGTTTGAATTTAGTTTATAGGTACAACGAAATGAATGGAATGTTCTTTTATTAATTCAACATTTAACTTTGGGAGTTATTCTTCGGTTCTATAATAAAATTGTTTACATACATACATAAAACATTTATTTCGGGACATAAATTTTTTACTAATACATTTCCTTCTCACATAATGAACCTGGAAATGTGGTTAGATGTTAGATGTAATGCATTTCACACGGTACTAACAAATTTCAAAATAACAAGTACCCGCAAGCCAATTCCGCATGTGTTTATGAATGTGTGCCGCTACCGGTGTTATTTGTAGCGTCGTGATTCACAATTTGCAATGACCTGCGATGATCTTCCTATGAAGACATTTTCTTATTCAGTAACTAATTTAGATTTTAGAAACACCATTCACGTCGAAACTTCCTCTGTTATTTTAAACAGATGAAAGTCCATTGATGTACCTATCATTGCAACATCGGAATAAATCATTTTGTTTGTTTGTTTGTTTGAAATTCATCCAATTTCTTGGTGTTATATATTTTGGTCAATTTATTACTTTAAATCATGCGGAAATATTTATGTTGTTTACATAATGAGCATTTTTATAAATATTTTAATGATTAAGGTATAAAATTAATGACACATCTGCTCAGAGCCGGCTTGATATTCGCGGGGCCATGTGGCCGGGGTCTCTAAAATAAAAAAATAATGTTATGACAATAGACCTTTTCAATTTAAAGAGATAGAAGATATGCGCAATGGGGATCTGCGCATAGTAAGAACAACTGAGATATATGGCGTTTGCACAGGCGTTAGTTTCTAAAAAAAAATAGACTTAAAATGTGAGAATATCTCAGATAAATTTAAAAAATCTTATCGAAATAAGTCACAAAAGCTATTGAAGTTAAATTGTCTAAAGATTCAAATTTTCACTAAGAATACAGCTATTTTAATGACAGCAATATTTTTGATGTTACGTTTGACAGCCCAACTGGCAGTTGTTCGCGCCATTTTCTTACTATTTGTAGCGATAGAAAAAGATAGGTGTTAAATTGAAAAGGTCCATTGCAAGAATGACTCAATTATTCTTTGTTTATAGATTGCAGGGTCTTTGATAGCTCGGAGCCTGTTGCACAATTCACACCTGCCTTAAGCCGATGCTGCGTATACTGATCGTGTATTTACAATAAAACCGCGCTGTTTCAACCGCGTTTTAATTTGATATGAAGATACAAAGTAGGGTCATTTTATACTGGGTAAATACGAGAATCTCTGACATAGACGTTGAACATAAGAAATTAAGAAAATAGTCTTTTTTCCAAATATTTGTCTAGTAAAATTTTATAGGGTGATTTATATAGGTATTGAATAATTTAAATTCTGATTTTTTTAAATTTCTTTTTTTGGCAATCGAGTCAACTTAATTTAAAGTTATAATAAAAGTAGATTTAGTAGCTACGTGTGAGCATCGCGATAACAGTCAAACACCATCTGTATTTGGTTTAACAGTATATCTGCACACGAAATTTATTTTTTGAAATAATAACATACTAGATCTATTTTTACCAAAACTTTAATAGTAATTTACATTGCAAGACCATTACTTAGAAATTTACTGGCGAGCATGGTACCTAACGAGCGAGTGCAGCGGGCTTGTTATCCGTGCGAGCACGTAAATTTCGGGTAATGGTTGAGCATTGTACAATGTTTTATGACATACTGAATCGTAAATAACTTGAAAAAACCCACCACAATACATTAAAGTATTTTATCGAAATAGTCTTTGAAAACATATGGCGAAATAACGAATAAATAGAACCATGGGTGCCCGCAGACTTTTTACAAGGTGGGTCGAAATTTTTGTTATAAGAAAAAAATGCTCCGCAGGCGAATTTTAATCATTTTCAAGGTCAAACGTGTTTTTAATGCAAAGTAAGATAATATAGAGTTCTTTACAATGAAGCAAATTTAACAAATTCTTAAAAAATTAAAATCAATATTATATGACGAAAATGCGTATGTACGCTCTAAAAGCGTAGAATTGCCCCTTCTACTAGGCTTTATGATGCGAGATGCGAGCATAAGCAATAACTACAGAAACAGACAATCTGAAAATACAATGTTGCATTAAATTATTTTATTATATTACTGAGTAACAATATAATTATTCTATTGAACTGCTCAAAATAAAATGTATAATAATTAAATGTTAATTAAATCGCGCTCCTCACAAAATACGGCAACCCTAATCATACGTAGGTACTTTTAATATAAATAAATATGCAATGTCTGTTCATTATTTACTTTTCTATTTCTTTATTTCTATATAACAGAAAAATCGATAATTGTGAAAGTTTTGAGAAGAACGTGATCATAAAATGATTAGAATAAACTACGGTATATTAAAGAAAATACAACACCGAAGATAATGTAATATAATAACAGTACATAACATAATTTACTCATTCTGACACTTCAGCTATTTCGTACTTAGTAATAGATAGTACGTAATATATTTTTGATTAAAATATCAGAACATATTACCAATAATTATTAAAAAATACAATGATACATTGAAATGAAAATAGTATATTATGTTATTAGGAGTAGAAAGCGGTCTTTTTGTGTTGAACCCAGCTATTGCGGCCGAGGCGCCAGCCGAGGCCTGGCAAGCTGGGTAAAACACAAAAAAGGCGTTCTACTCCGAATGACATATACAATTTTTTCTTCAAGTGTTTCAAATAATTTTTTGACATTTTTTTGGTTTTTTTTTATTTGTAAAATTTGCAATTTTAGTCGAAACTGGCTATATACACTACAAAACAAAAACGATTCAACTGTCAAACAACAATTTTCAATATGATCTGTGTTGCTGTGGCGACTGCCGCCGCCAGCGGTGAACCAAGAAACTAACATTTTTTTACTAGTACAACAATAACAACATTTTTGTACTAGTAAGACAATGAATATCTTCTATAGCATGTGTACAGTAGCATAATATGCATATTATAATACACTTGAAGAAAAAATAAATTATAATTTTATTTTTAAAAATGGATACAGTCCATAAATGAAAGGGGGGTCAGTCGACCCTTTCGACCCCCCCTGTGGGCGCCTATGAATAGAACTGTATATATGTTGCTATGGTTTCAACAGCCTGTAAATTTTCTAACGGGCGGAGCCCGTAAAAACCTTTCTAACCACAAGAGACAGAGCTGTGTTATAAGAGGTTTACGGTTCAGTATAACGTAAATTAAATTTACACGATCAGAAAATGAATAAATTTGAAAAAAATAAATAAATAAAGAATCAGAATTTTATTCTATATCACCCCATTGACCCCATACAGTTTTACGCGATACACAATATTTGAAAAAGCACGATTGTGATAGGGAAGTCAATTATTACTGTTTCCTGTTTAAAACGTAAATCGCCATTGTATAAAAGGTTTAAGAATATATATTTTTTAATTCTCACCTGCCTGTAGATAGAAAAAAAATAGTGGCTTAAGGTTCCTAAGATATGATTTAATATTTTACAATTACAATTTTTTTCTGCTACAAACACCAGTGTTAGCCATCATTCCTAAAAAAATCATTTTCTAATATTTCAAAATTCCCACATCTTAGAAGAGTTATTATAACCTATGGAATATTTCATTCTCTGTATATTTTAAATACATTTATTTCTTTAATCTTTATAGATTTAAAGATAATAAATATGTATACATAATTATTTTTTATAATTTTTAGCCTATAATACTTCACGAAAAATAGTTGAGATAATCAAATAAATATATTATCTCTATTATTTATTACCCATTTCTGAATGTGTAAATCTGCTACTGTTCGCAGATTAAGTAATTATAGTACAGTTACGGGCGTTTGCTAGGCATCACCTCTTGGTTTCTTGAAGCTATTGTGGAGAGAGCACCATAGGAGTTATTTTCGTGCTATTTAAAACGTTTGACGTCAATGGGAATCTAACATCTACCCCTCACCGTTCGAATTACTCCTGTTCATCGAATCCCCAATGCCACGCGACTCCAATAATCAAATATTTATAATTGAAATGGAAATACATATATGTACATTTTTTTCGAAAACGTTTTGTAATGACCAGTATTTTATATCCCCAAAATAATAATTGTATGGAATATTTGATATATTTTTTTAAAATATTTCCATTATACAAACGTATCTATTTTAAAGTGTATATAAAAATAATATATTCATGAAACGTGTAATAAATGAGTATTTGCACGGTGCTTATTGTTTTCGTCGATGGCCCGTCGTCAGGCACATAAATAGCGAGAGCGACCAGAAATGTTTGTTTCAGTTTTCAGGCACACATATACAAACGACCTCGATCTCAACGCACGCATTACGACACTGTGCTAAAATTATAAGAACAGAATAGTATTTTTGTTAGTCACACTTCCCAAAATTCATCGGGGTACTGCAGACGTTTGTAAGGGAACACCGGTGTTCAAAAACTAGTGCAATGGACCGTGAATAATCATTAGAAACTTGAACTTGGTTATTGACGATCATGCATAAAGACATTTGAAATTAAGTCTAAAATTTAGTTCCGTATTAAATCTGTTAGTAACATCACTATTACTAAAGAAATTGTCGGAGATTTAAAAAAAAAATACATTTTATCATTTTCAAAATAAGGAACCAATTTACAATTGTTTTTATGGTTGTTATTGTTGGTATGTTCGTATTCACAAGTTGTCATTAAAATATAAATAAAATAAATATATTAGGGGCTATTATCCATTTTCTTGGTGTGTCAATTTGTTTATATTCGTAGATTTCGGTAATGCCAATCTGTACCGTTGAGACGGGCTTTCAAAGCTGCAGTCGAGAAAGTAACACGTTGATCATTTGTATGCTATTTGAAAATTAAAGCGGACCTACATAGGACCCTTTTATGTCTGGTAGGATGCTTTACCAACTAAGTTATAAGTTCCTATTTAGTTGGTACAGCATCCTACTAGATATAGGTGACTCTACAAGAAATTTCCACAAAATCTTTCTTCGTTAAATAAATATTCACTGATCTTGTGCCCACTTGCGACTTAATTCATTATATTGGATTACTTTCTAACAATACCAACTCTTTGAAAATTCAAAATTATTTTCAAGTTACAAGTTTGACGTGAATCGGAATCGAATCCTGACCTTTTAAATCACAACCGGTCACACAGCCTCGCGACCACATTATGATTTTCGTTTGGTAATGATAATTTGTGAATACGAATCAAAGTTTTCAAATGAATTCTAAGTAGAAAAATGTACTCACCCTCGCACGTAATTCCCTCTCGGATTCGAGGTCCTCCTGTAGGAGGCGGATTTTGTCCTAAAAATAAATTTAAGAATTATACATATCTTGAAGTTATTTCAAAATGTTATTAATAGTACATTTTGAAATAATTTCCGTTAATGGATTAATATTTGAAATTAACTGAATCATACAGTTATTCGGGAGTTGAGAATATTTTGATTGCTAGTCAAATATTTTATTAGTAAATTTTAATTTCGTGTCTTTAAATAAAAATAAAGTGTAGGTAATGAAAATAAATTTTAATTTAGTTTAATTACAGCGGTAATAATGAATAAGGGTTAAATTCAAAATAGCCTTCTTTTAACATCCACAAATAAACATGGAACAAGACTTAACTCGAGAATAAACTCTCCATAAATATTATTTTAACTCAGGGTTACTAGATATTCTCGGAAAACCTAATCTGGAAATGGGGAATTATTTATTATTACCGCTGTTAGTGTTTGAAATTTTCTGTAATTTCACTGAAGTACATCCAAGATGGCTGCCGTAAGGCGCCGCCATTTCCGTGTTGGCACGGTGGTGAACTTCTAGAATTTGCTAAAATATGGAATTTGGGGCACGGTATTTTAAGAGTTTTACTTTTACATTTTTATTGCTATATTAGTGTACTGAAATATGCCTCATTATCATTACACATTTAGTTTAAATCATCTTTATGCGCTCTATATGATATTTTGTTAAATAATTATCTTTATTTTTCATTTATTATTAATTTGTTTTGACGTGAAATGTAACAAAAGTTGTGTCTCTAATTAGGTGGCTTATTTTAAGATCAAAGTCACATTTATGAAGACGAATACTCACTTTTCAATTAGTTCTTGTTTGCTTTAAGTTATGTAACACTTCCATAAATTCTAAAATAAATTTGACCGGGGTTTCGTCTTAACAGTTTATTTATTCTCGCAGGTACACTTTTGCACAGCACACTTTTTTCACATAAGATTATTTATTTCTTCCATTTCACTTTTTATTATTATTCTTGCCCCTTTTTACCTTTTTTGTACATCGAATAAATATGTGTAATTTAATATTAGTTTTGGTATAAAAATGTTCTATTTTTATTTCAAAATGTAAAAAAGAAAAAATATGTATTGGTATGTGTAAAAAATATAAAAATGTTTAGTTCGTTGTTTTTTAAACTCAAATAAGAGTCGCAATATATTTTCAGGCAAACCGACATGTGTAATAGGATTGTATGTCGGTTTCTAAATTTGTCCCGGTGTCTGAGAACTCTGGTCATGTTTACTAGCTATATTTAATTGTTATTTTTTTAAAGACTGGTGAAGCCTGAATTTTAAACATATTTACTTCATAAACTTGCTGTTAACACATCTATTTAAAAGATGTTGACTATATAAAACGATTCACTTCAACCCCGATTCAAAAATTCAAATTTCAAAAAAGATTTTGCAGACATACCAGTATTCCAAATTTGCCAATTTCTTTCTTTGCTGTACCAAACTTTAAATTTTAAAGAATAGAAATGAATACTCGTATCATATTACATTTTTTATTCAAATTTCAAAAGGAGAAAATCCAAATCTGTGTTCATTATTGGTATTTATTTTGTTAGAAATAACCTTCTTTTTATGAAAATGAATTTCAAATGAATTGTGCTAGCAACTGATAGGTCTCGACTAAATGCGAAATTTTTTTTTTCAAATAATTGGTTCATACGAACCTCCGATTGGAGTACTTGGTGTTTGTTGGCGGTAAAAGTTTGTAAAAATTTGTTTTGTTGATGGAGTTTTGTTAAGAATGTTTGTACGTACCTCGAGTCTGGAGAGAGCGCTTAAATCCGCACTGTACTCAATGCTGACATCAGCAGATCCTCCTCCCGTGGATCGGTACGAATACTTGGAGGTTTTGGCTATCGCCGAGGAAGACATCGTGTTTGGAGAACTAACACTCAACTGAACTGTAACTCTGGGTTAATCACACACCGTATCGTGTCGTTGCTTAAGGCGAAAACCCGCGTGCAAGCGTCGCCTGCTGTGTGGACGCTTTGTCGTTCGTATGACGGCACCGAGACGCCGGCCTGAAGCAGACTCCTGCTAACCACTCTACCACACATGCGCATACACAACTCCAATCAAGATTATGACTCAACTATCTACGCTTTTCTGGAAGATATTTCAGTCATATTTGCTTCTGAATCATCTCACAGCGATCATTTTCGGTTTATGTTTGGTACAAAATAAAATTGATATTAGGATTAATGTTGTTTCAAGGATGAACTACGCAAGGTCTTCTTTTCCAAACTACAAAAATGATTTAACCATTTACTTTTATCTATATTTCTCTGGACAATATCATCATCATCATCATCATACGAGGGGCACTAGAAAAGTAATCTACCTAGCTATGAAACAAAAGACGTACGATTTTTTTGATAATTTTATTTTTCAATATAATCTCCCCCTACATCAATGCACTTGCGCCATTTCTCCTCCAGTGAACTTATAATTTTATAAAAAAAATGTTTCTTCTTGACTCTCAAAAAAGTTGTCGACGGCTGCTTTTAGGCCATCATCAGAGTCAAAACGGCGTCCTCTAAGATTTTTCTTTAATAGTCGAAAGAGATAAAAGTCAGACGGAGCCAAGTCCGGACTATAGGGAGGATGGTCTATCTCAACGAAGCTGCACTCTTGCACAATTTGCCTAATTTTGTTAGCTCTATGCACGGTCGCGTTGTAATGCAGCAGAAACACTTCCCGATTGGAAAAATCGGGTCTTTTCTGGTTAATTGCTTTCCGTAAATTTTTCAACGTGTTCGCATATTTTCGTCCGCATTTATTGTTGTCTTTTTTGCCATATATTTAATGAGAAGGATACCCCTAATGTCCCAAAAATTGTTGCCGTCAATTTCCCAGCAGAGGATTGCGTCCGTGCCTATTTGGGGGGGTTGGGACCCTTTATGAACCCACTGCTTGGATTCTATTTTTGTCTCAGGATCCCAATGGAGCACCCAAGTCTCGTCGCCTGTCACAAATTGTCGTGCATTATGCTGGGTTCAGATATATCCAATACTAATGGTAGAGACCTTCACACGACGATCTTCGAGGACCATGGCTTCAACTTTTTGAGTCATTTCGTCATTTGTTGCCGTTTTGGGTCTTCCACTTCGAGGATAGTCTTCGATGGATTCACGTCCCCATCGAAACTGTTTAGACCAAAATTTTATTGTGTAATATGATGGTGTATCATCCCCATAGAGGGCCACCGTTCTCTCACGGATTGTTTTCGGCCGATGGCCTTCTTTTGTCAAAAAATTTATAACACTGCGATACTCTAATTTTAAGTTACTAATTTATCCTCACAATTCACTTTATAAATTGGAAACTAATTATCACAATAAACACAAATTTTGCAGATAAGGTTAGAATACATGCCACTATTTGGCAAATTATGTTTGTGCGTTTCAATTGTTTTTTTCATAGCTAGGTAGATTACTTTTCTAGTGCCCCTCGTAACTGGCATAACACCCCTCAAGTAATGTAGAAGATCAATTCCTACTACTGATCCGATCTAAGCATGCAAATTGTAACGCTGCACCAGCCTCCTGGAAGATATCACATACGCATTTGACTCATCTTTGAAAGATGATTTTTATTTTATATATACCGCAGTTAGCCGTTTCTCGTATCCTAAACTCCAGATTTCTCTGTTTTCATAACCTTCTTCGCCTATATCTCTTCTTAAACCTTCTGTTGCTTGTTTACTATTCTGTCGCTGGCCTTCCTCGTCTTCTCCTTTCTATGGATTGCCTTTCGCATATTTTCTTAGTTCATTTATTAACTTTCGAGCGTCATATTTATGTCCGTACCGGATTAATTTTGTTACTTTCTGGTTTTCTTATTACTGTTCTTTCTACTTTTATTTCTTGTTTTATCTATTATTATGATTTTATCTGGATGTTCTGCAACTATTTCTGTATGCATTTAAGTATATTTAATGTCACTACTCTTCCTCTGTTTTTGTCGTAATTTCTCATGCTTCTGTCCAAAAAGTAGAATGTTCTGGACTTTCGACTATTGTCTCGAATAATCATTTTTTTTGCTTTTTCTTTTTATATTCTGCTTACAATTTTCCTTCTGTTTGTCATAAAATAGGATTGATATTTAGGTAACATTATGGAGTCATTTCAAGGATAGTAGAACTAACGCGGAGATTAGGGAGAGAAGTAGCAAGATCCCAGATTAGAACAAACGATACTTCTTTTTAAATATATTTTAATGAACCCATTTCGATAGGTTAAAAAATGTTTCGATGACCATACGCTTATGTTCACCTTATTCACATTAACGACATAATGTCTATATAATTATGTATTAGTTATCTGTCTGTAAATACAATTTTCTTTTTAAAATATGTCTGAAATAAATAGCCAATATGAGCAAGTATTGAAAATATTCAAATATTATTCTACAACAGTTCTCTTACGTGAGGTATTTTCTACAAACCGTCACTGTATACGAAAAACATAATGTTTTGCCATGTGATCATATTTACTTAAATATAAATGAGGATAAATTATGAGCCAAAACGAAATTGCATCGTGATTGATTATTGTATCGATATCGATATCGTATTATCAATGTAAATGAAACCGTATTTATATTATTATTTTAATATCTAAATTGACTTATATTTTTGTTTCTTTTATCAACATCCGGATAATAACAATTTAAGTAAACTATAATAACGAGTGAGAAAATTTTGTAAAAAAATGTTAAAAAAGGATTCTAAGTCTAGATCCGAACGAAGACAAAATCCCAGGAAAAATGTATACAACAAGACAATTAAACAAGAAAAGAAGAGGAAAACAAATGAAATCAGGAACCAAAAAGTGCAAGTCAAATATAGAAATGAAAACTAGAACATCAGGGCAAAAAAGGAAACCAGAACAAAACACACAGACTCATCATGACTTAAATTAAACCAGTGTTTTCCAAACTTTTCACACACGCGACCCCGTTTAGGCTTCAAAAATTCTTCGCGTCCCCTTCACTTCCATCTCCAATAGTTTTTGAACCCAAAATAATTAATTAATTTTCTTTCGCGCCCCCATTAGGGAACGCACCCCACATTTTGGGAAACACTGCATTAAACGATATACTAGAGGCGAATTTTCGCGATCTGAACTAATGCAAGCTGTTTCCATTTTATGTTCGCTTATGGTTACAGTAATGACGTCATATTTTGTCATCTTTTAATCCAGTCGTGAAAACGTAATATTCGGTATTCGCTCAAATCTGTCGGTTATTTTGTAAATATTTTAAGCCCAACATATTTATTACCGTGACTATTTTCTACTTATGTTTTTCTGAATTATGTCAGTAATAGATTAATAACGGTTGATACAGTTAAAAGCGCATTTTGGAGTTTAATAAATACACAAACCTTGACCAGAACATTTATCGCTATCCATGTTGTGAGGTTAGTGCACATTGAAAATTCTTTAGCTATCTTGCTCCTATGCCGAAACTTTTCATTTTACGTGAAAAATGTATAATTATCCCTGAGCATATTTTGAGTTTCTCGCACGATTAATTATGATTACACTATTTGAATTAAAACTTTTATGTTTTTTGATACCTGCATACGCTAACGCCTCAATTGTATGTACATATTTTTTGTATTAGGTCAGGTTGTATTACATAGGGCATCCAGGATAAAGTGTGCAATATTGGGATCTCGAGAAATTTAAGAAATACAAAGTCAGTTAAATTAGATCAAAGTTGTCCCATTATATAATACAACGGCCATATAAAAATTATAACTTTGTCATAACTTAAAATTTAAAGGCGATGTAGAAATTTGAGTGACAATGGCTGCGTTCAGCATGGCACAACACTGAGCACCGAAATTTGCCAAATACAGTTGCTGGACCAATCACATTCGTCCATTCATTGCGTTCGGCAAACTTCGGCGCTCAGCGCTGTGCCATCCTGAACGCGGCCATTATTATTATAATAAATAAATAAAGTACCCTACAGAAGTACAAAACAGAATTTTGTTTTATTGAATAAAGGAAAGTTTTTACAAAAAAAAAAAAAAAAAATCAGCAAGATATATACTGTGAGTTTCAGCTAAGATGCAATATTTACTATTCTGTTATTGATGTCATTACGTAGTATGGATACTAGTTACATATATACTGCATCATTCCAGATACAATGTAACATAGGTTGTAAAAGTTGTCAATGATGATAACAAGTGCACTGTATGTGTAACTAATAAACATAATAATGTTGCATCTTAGCTGAAACTGACGGTACATATTTTCTCTATAGTTAAAACGTAGAGTTTAGTGACATAAAATTTGTCGAAAAATAATTAACTCGCTAAAATGGTCTCTTTGTTTTATTTAACATAGAGCTGGATGTCAAAATCACAACAGACCCCCTAAAAAGGAGGACCTAAAGGAGCTATGTATAACAGCTAGAGCGGCAAAGTGACATTTTGTGTTGACAAAAGAGAGCGCAAATGGCTACTTTGTATATAGACTGTAGAAAAAAAATATTTTTGTATCTCACTTACCAAGCATATAACGAAATACACTAATAAGAGTCTTGAAAAAAGACTGTTATCGATAATGTAATTATGAAACGCATGTAATACAGACGGTAAAAATAAACAGAGAGCATAACAGATATTTGAACAGGTATTGGACAGATTGACAGAACAATATACGCCTATGAATTGCATGCAACTGTTAATACTTATTTCCGCGAAATAAAATATTGAGAACTACTCAGATCAGATGATTTTGATCACTATTTATATCTTCAAACAGCGATATACAGGTTGTAATCATACTTCGGGAAAAAATGAAAGGGTATATAGTACTGACCAAAATAAGTAAAAAAGGCTTAATCAACATGGGTCCGAACATTAGTAGTTTCCGAGACATAAGGCAGTGAAAAATAAGTTTTTACGGGGTTTACCTGTGCTATCTCTAAAACTATAAGAGTTTCGACTTCGATTTTTTTTTTGTTTATCTTTCAGAGGTTATTTTAGATTTGCTTTTGTTTTTTTTAAAATTAAATAATTGTAGTAGAATTTAAATGTTGTGGCAACCTTGGCCAATATTTGATTTTCAAATAACTTCGTTGCTATTAGAAATTGAGACAAATGTTTCATATAAAATTTTATTGTTTTTTTACAGTCTATTTACTAACAGACAAAATTTTGTTCAATCACTATCTTTGTCAATTTTCTTGGATTATAATAATAAATGGCCTCTTTCTCGGAAACAGTTGAAGATCGGACCCATATTTCCTTTTTTACTCATTTTGGTTAGTACTATATGCCCTTTCATTTTTTCCCCGAAGTATGATTACATCCTGTATAGTACCTATATTACACCCGAGGTGGAAAATGTTTCATTGCAACCGAGGACTTGTGTATGTGTATATTATTGAGATACATCGCGAGACTATGAAGAAACTTCCACCGAGGTATGTATACTATTTTATTCACAATCATCCCCTATTTAAATCAATAATTTTCAAAATAAATCATGGAGTTATGACTTTTAATTTTATTTATATTTTTTGACAACTGGGATCTATGACAATGTTGCTAGGCTACCCTACATAAACATTCCCAACTCGTGAGATGGAAGTGATTGTCGTTGTAGTCAGGAATGACGTATTTCCCAACCTCTAAAAGGTTAGAATCAACTTTTTCACTCTAATTAAATAATAATTTATCTTTTATTCATGTTTGAAACAAAAGAATGTAAACTTGTTATACATCGTTGAAAAGCTTATAAAATAAGGGAAAAGACGAGCTTATTGTTATATCTCGAGGAACAATTTAAAAATGATCTAAATATTTTTCTTTATCTCTCATAATAAGCGAGATATGTACCTACGGCAACGAGGTATTCTCAAAATAAGCGTAAATCAAGTTTTAGCTTGAAGCTCCAAAACAAAAAACGATCAAAAATTAAAATTTTCTCAGAAAGTTGACCCATAAAGACCTACATCAATTTTCTGTAGCGCGCATAATAAGAAAGTTTTTCATATAAGTAACTCGAAGTTGTTCCAACCTGTACATAGTTGAAGAACAGAAGAACTTAGCATGTCAACATTCGTTGTAAGAAATGTGGAAATAAATATTTTTTCGTTTTAAATTATACTAAATCAAGATCTAAATTTATATGTTAGTTCTTCTTTTTGTTTTGAAAGAATTTTTTAAAAATAAACATACCTACGAGTATTTGTGTTCTAATTTGATAATTGCCACGAAAACTTAGAGCAGAAGATAGGAATGCATAAACAAGAATGTTTTTATTTATAAAATACGCCTTGGCAGAAGTAATACAATTTAGTTTCATTTTTTTTTAACAATGCACTGTTAGTTTGTCATCGTATAATATTTCCCATCTAGTCAACAATTATTATGATGTGAGCAAAATCAAGGCGTTTACTTCTTGTATTTATAAAGCGCACTTTTTTCTTTAAAATGGGTTCATAAAGTATGAAGAGTACTGTAGACATTAAAATTTAAAATAAATTGACCTCTATAGCTTCCTCCCACGCCAGCAATGAATGCGGCGAGGTGACGCCTGGTAAACGCTCGCACAGTACAAATTTGTCATCATTACCGAAATCTGTGTACAAAGCAGATTGGCCGAGGTGATATATTTATATTTATTTTATTTAAAAAAATCTGATGTGACATGTGACCAGCACATAACCTCCCGTCAATTCCATGTTTAAAATAGCAATGAGCTTTAAATAAAGTATCACTTCCGATTGATCATTTGTAAACAAAATTTAATTTATTGTTCCAATAAATAGAAAAGTCTGTAATACGAAATTTTGGATTATATTTTATTATATTATCTGTTAAGAGCTCCAAATCTAATATGTTGTTTAAAATTATACAGGAGTTTTAAATACCAAATTTGATAATTTTTGGATCATGTTTTAATATATTTTTCAAGAAAATCTGTTTATAGCTTTCTGCAAAGTATTACTTCCGGTTTATCAATTTTAGAAAAAAAATAATATGTCGTTCTCATTAATCTAAAAGTCTTAAATTTGAAAAGTTGTGGAATTGGTATATAATAATATATTTTTCACGATAATCTGTTTAGGGCTTCAAGTAAAATATCATCACTTCCGGTTTATCAATTTTAGCCAAAATCTAATATGTTGTTCCCTTTTATACCTATATGTTTTAAATACTAAATTTAAAAAGTTTTTGAATATATCATAATATTTTTCACAAAAATCTGCTCAGAGCTGCAAGTAAAGTATCTATTCCGGTTTATTAATTTTAGCCAAAATCTAATATGTTATTCCCCTTGATATGGAAGTCTTAAATACTAAAATTAAAAAGCTTAGGATTATACATATTTTAATATAATTTCTTATTAAAAAACTGTTATGGGCTTCAAGTAAAGTATATGACGTGTGTTTTATTACATATGTATAAATATATTTTTTTGCTAAATCTGGTTAACGGCTTATGTTATATTACATGTTTTTTTTTTGCTAAATCCAAGCAACTGTTTTCAGATTAATTCCAATATTAACACAAAAGATACCTTAAAAAATTAAATAACTATAAGTTCTAACTAACTTAACTTCCGCAATTTACTTTCAAATATTCAAATAACAAATAAATAATGGCCATAATGTTACTGTTAAAATTTAGATACTCACTTTTTTGTTAACTTGTACTTCACACTTTATCTACAGGATAACAAAGATAGTGCATATCGAAAATTTGACAGTAATATTTAACAAATCATTTGACATTTCGTTTTCGATACGATATTGTCAATTTAAATATAAGCGGTATAACTGGCCATAAATGATAGTTAATAAAAGTTGTTATTCAGTTTAGTAATCTGAAGTTTTTATATTAGTAGGCAAATTAAATGTTATACATTTTAAAAATGTTAGGCTTGGCTTGGCTTGGGCTTGATGGAAACAAAGCTTGGCTTGGCTTGAAAACTACAAGCTTTAAATATTTTAGGCTTGGCTTGATTTTCAAGCTTTATCAAGATTTTCAAGCCTTTTCAAGCTATTTCAAGCTTTTTCAAGCTTTATAAATACTCATGCGCACAGTAGGTATATGCATTGATTTTATACTATATAGAAGATCAATGGTACCTATATGGGTCTTGAAAACCAGTAGCAACTGTTCGGTATCAAGATTTTAATATAAATATTCGATGTGAATTAAATTAAATATATCGATATATCGGATATATCGATATTTGGAATATTGATACGTTATGTCGATGTTTCATTGTATCGTAACGATGTATAAATCACGTTTTGTTTTACATAAATTTATTGTGGTACAATTGAAAAATATCTTCTTGTGCGTAAAGATAAATAAAATGATAAAATAAAATTTATGCAACTTACATAAAGCGTTTTTTCTTTGTAATTATTAAAATATAAAAATATTGAATTGTATATTTCATTCATTTATTTTATTTTTGAGAGTAAACAATGAACATAAATTTATTATCTTTTATTAAATATTTACCCTTCAATTTTTATGTTTCTTTTATTATTTTCGTTGACTGCATTCATTCAAGTAGGCATATGTATTAATTAGACTTTATTATATTTTAGTAACAAAAATGAATAGGACTTAAGTTCATAATGCTATTTTTACTCGAAATGACCTTCCAGCAAACTGTTAGAGTTTGTCATACTATATAGTTCATATTCAAGCTGTATAAAAAAAAAAAAAAACAAGACTTCAAACATGCAAAAACAGTGTTCAAATAAATACATAAATATTTTGGAATGTACAATGGGATGAAAATGACCTGAGACTGATGTTTTATACTTAAGTACTTCAAATACATCTGGAAATCATAAAACCCTACAGACGAAATTTCCCCGAAATTTGTATGTTCGTGACATAAATACCTACTCACCTCTTCCTATGAAATTTGTACTGATTTTTGAGTACGGAATCATGTAAGTTAAATACATAAATATAATTGCAGCAATTATGTTCAAATTAATATAGCACAAAAGTAAATATCCTCTTCCATACGCGGATATGTCGTTATTACCGAAATTTATAAATAAAAGCAAATTAGAAACCTTCAGAACTAGGTAATAAGCCGAGATTATATATTTATTTGCTTATTTATTAATTCATATTTCTGGAAACAATGAAAACTTGTATTAAGGTAATATTTAAAAGAGAATGCTCTCTTTGTCGGTACATTGTTATTGTCTATTATACCTGTCACAGACAAGATCGGTTTATTAGGGATACATTAGGGGCTAAGCTAAAAATAGCATTGAAAATATTTGAATTTAAATATACATATCCACAAACAGAAATTGTCTTGTCTCTATGATTCGGAAATACCAGAATAACAAAATATTGTACAAAATGCAACTTTAAAATGCAATAATTATCACCATATGTAGTCTGTCACTCAATTTACCTTGCGATGTAGAGTATATTATTATTTCTTATAATTTTTATTCTGCAGCAAAATTATCTATTTGTAGCATTCCAACAAATACGAGTAATAAATATTATGTGTTGAAGCTTGATGCTTGGTATTTATAATCAAGTTAGTTAAAATTTAAATGAATATTGATTTTACTCTATCCGTTTTAACTATAGAGTGGTGGGAAGATAGTTGCAGTTTGATCTTGTATTTTGATTGGATAATATCCCGATATTATCCAATCAAACAACAAGATTAAACTGCATCTATCTTTCCACCACTCTAGTTAAAACAGAGATTGTAGGTTTATGTGAAATGTAATCAGATTTGCAATAAATTTTGTATTATCATTTTTCATCATACATTTTATATTAATGTAGGTAAAGGATAAAACAATAAAATTATATTATCATTTATCATTATGTATTTAAAACTTTTTTAACATTTTATAAATTTATTTTGTATACTTGATTGTGTGCGCGAACTACAATGTGCGATTAGTTGGTTCAGATTGAGAAAATAAGTAGTCTTTGCTAAATAAGAATGATGAAGGGTATAGTTATTTAAAAATTTTTGGGAACTCCAATTTTAAGAAGTTCGCAAAAATTTGCCGGAGCAATGAGAAAGTACATTACCACCATAAAATTACGGTTTTGTCGGCCTAGACAACATTTCTTAAGAACAGTTTGAAAAAGCTTGTTTTCAACCAAGCTACTTGACAGTCGAAGGCTTGGTTTGGCTTGAAAATTCACGCTTTTTTAAATGTTAGGCTTGGTTTGGCTTGGGCTTGGTAGAACAGAAGCTTGGCTTGGCTTGAAAAGTTAATCTTTTTTGAACGGCAGGCTTGGCTTGATTTTTCAAGCTTTTTCAAACCAAGCCAAGCCAAGCTTTGTGAGAAATACATAAAACTGAGGGAAGGTAATGTAGTGGATATATAAAATCTTTTGCAAGAAACTGTCTGTATGGAATTTGTATAAAATACATAGAACTGACGGAAGGTAATGTAGTGCATATATAAAATCTTTTGCAAGAAACTGTCTGTATGGAATTTGTATAAAATACATAGAACTGACGGAAGGTAATGTGCTGGCCACAACAGATTATTTTATGAATATATTTAAGTTGAGTTGACAAAACAAAAGGTTTCAAGTTCTGAATCCAATTAAAGAACAAGTTTCCATAGCAGGATTGAACAAACTATGATATTTTATTCATGGGCGCCCTCAGGAATATTCGTAAAACGAGCTGAAAAATATTTTACTGTCATGAGGGTTGTTACTGACGCAGTGGCGTAGCCAAGGGGGAGAGTTTCGAGTTTAAACCCTCCCCATTGAAAATATTAATATTTCCAAATGTATATAATTTAATTACGTAAGATATTAGCTACTTTGCCCGTAACATGTACAGCCGAGAGGTCATTTTCGACATTAAGAAGATTAAACTCATATTTAATAAATACAATGTCAGAAAACAGACTAAATAAATTAGCCTTATGTTAAGTTAAGTTCGAAGGACCAAGTCGCTAATGGACTAATTGTATGTTGTTATTTGCAATAATCGCGAGTGGACTGTATTATTAAATTTGTTTGAGGTATCACAAGCAAAAGCAAGAGTACTGACCTTGACTTAAGGAGACTTTAAAAAAGGGGCAGGGACTTGGGATCTAATGACAGGAAACAGGAATGGGAATCGCTGGATGCGTCTTGAAGCGGTGACGAAACAGGAGTAGGAGACGCTGGTTGCGTCTCAAAGCGGTGATGGGTTCGGATGCGTGAGGAGATGGACACGCTGCGCTTGCATGTGCGCAACGGCAGTAGGGATCTAGTTGAGACGGCTGAATGCCGCTATTCTGGTTGATGATGCGTTGCGCTTGAGGGCACGCAACAGTAGTGGAGATCTGGTTGAAACGGCAATCCTTTGCTGTCCTGGTCGATGCTCGTTCTGGCTCGACTTGAAGACGATTGCCGTTGTCCTGGTCGACGCTCAAATTAGCTCGACTTGAAGACAGGGTTTGAGCTCAAATGGCCCACTGCTGGCGAATACAATACTATTCACAAGCACGAATAAACACTTACACTTTCACTATTTCTGAAAGGAAAAGATCCCCACTAGACAATTAAACGACGATATTCAATCAATAATATTTAATTATTCAAATTTAAGATTATAAGGTGGAATTCAAAGCCAAGATGCAAAAATTAATAATGAATTTTGATTTTTTAAAGAAAGATTCAGAGAGAATGAAAAACACGAGTGAACCCTCACTTGGTTCGTCACCGACTTTTTTGTTTATATATTTTTTTTCATCGTTAAGGGTTTTTAATTGTTGCATCTTTGCTTCTTTACAGATGACTATGATTACAAAATATGAATACAGAGTTGACTTGGTTTTTTAAACAATAATAATAACATTTTTATAATCGTCAGTAACTCTGATCTTGCTTGTCACACCTCATAACAAACTTAACATATTCCCGGGCACAAGAAATTTGCGTGGTGCATAATAATTAATTCGATTTGGCGAAAAAATGCACTGCAACTAACAATTGCTTGGAAAAAACAAGTACGAACAGAAAAAACAAAAAATAATCAACTCGACAGAAACATCGAGTGACAGTTAACAAGTGACATTATGTCTATCTGACAATATGTCAGAGTGGCATAATGTCAAAATGACATTTTGTGTCAAAGTGACATTTTTACAAATTAACAAAACAATCAATAATGAAAATTGACGACAATTAAGCTATCTATTGAGTTGGTAGTGGACATAATTTATTAATTGGGCGTTTGATTACACCGTTTTCTGTTTTTACCAACGCGACGCGAGCTATTTTGTCGTTTCCAAAGTATAATTTAGTGATAATTCCTAATGGCCATTCTAATGGTGGTAATCGAATTTCTTTAATTATGACTACCTGCCCAATTTTTACTGTGTTAGTTGATGTTAGCCATTTTTGGCGTATCTGTAGAGAAGTTAAATACTCTAATTGCCATTTTTCCCAATATGATTTTATTAGTGAGTCTAGTAAATATTTGCGATGTACCAAAGTGGATTTGGATTTGAGTGGTTCAGCTATAGGCAATCGTTCTAATGGGGTTTGAAGCAGAAAATGGGCCGGTGTTAATAACTCTGGATTGAGTTCTGCACCTTGTACACATAGAGGACGAGAATTTAAAACTGCTTCTATTTGTGTTAAGAGCGTTATCAGTTCTTCGTAGCTTAATAATTGTTTACCTATGACTCTGAATAAGTGTTTCTTACAGCTTTTTATTACAGATTCCCAAATCCCTGCGAAGTTAGCACTGTATGGCGGGATTGTTTTCCACTCTATTCCATTCATTGCTAATTCGTTGGATAATGTTTTATGAAATGTAGTCGACTGCACAAAATTATACAGTTCATTAAACTTGTTTCGAGCCCCTATGAAAGTAGTGCTATTATCGGAATATAAATGTGAAACGGGGCCTCTCCTTTATACAAATCTTTTAAACGCGTTAATAAACGAATTTACTGTTAGATCTGAAACCAATTCAATATGAACAGCCTTTATAGTTAGACAAATGAAAATGCAAATGTATGCCTTTTTTGCGTGTTGGCCTTTATGTCTTGATTTTATGAATTTAATTGGGCCTGCATAATCTACACCTGTGTAAACAAATGGCTTTGAAACAGTTACTCGATAATCCGGTAAATCCCCCATCTTAGGTTGTGTGCTAATCGGTCTTGCCTTAAAACATTTATTACATTTGTATAAATTTCGTTTGATTGCATTTCTACCGGCAATAATCCAATATTTCTGACGAATTATTGCTAGTAACAAATCTGTTCCCGCATGACAATTTGAAATATGATAATAACCTATAATTAATTCGACTATGTGATCAGATTTTGGCAGCAAAATTGGATGTTTAACTTCAAATGGCAATGTTGCATTGAATAATCTTCCGCCAACTCTTAATATTCCGTTTTCGTCTACAAATGGGGAAAGTTTTAATATTTGTTTGTTTTTTATTGACCGATTATTTCCCTCTTGAAGCGTTTTTATTATTTCATAGAAGTATACAAGTTGTACAGCCCTTAAAATATATATTTCTGCTATGGCTAAGTTTGACGCGGATATGTAACCTTTGAAAAGTAATTTTTTGCCAAACTTTAAAATGTAACTTGTTACCCTTAACAATTTGCTCCAAGAGGATATATTTTGTGCCAAAGTGTATAAAATGGGATAATGAATCACAGATGCAGTGGTATTAAATGTTTTCGAATTAATTTCCGGTAATTGGTCAACAGACAAAGTATTTAATTGATGAATAGGCCAATTTTCGATTGTTGACTGTAACCAATCGGGGCCATTCCACCATAAATTACATGTAATTAATTGGGCTGGGAGCATCCCTCTAGATATTAAATCGCTAGGGTTTTCTTTCCCTGCCACATAATAAAAACAACTTGGATCTAAATTTTCTTGTATTTGCGCAACTCTGTTGCTTACAAATGTTGTCCATCTATGCGGAGATGATTTTATCCATGATAATGAGATCATAGAATCAGAAAAAGCATATATTTTATCAATTGGGTATTTTTTAATTATATAATCTTTAACATGTTTTACAAGTTTTGCCATAAGAAGAGCAGCACACAATTCGAGCCTGGCTAAAGTGATTATTTTCATAGGAGCTACCTTGGATTTTGAACATAATAGTCTAATTGTGACATTATTTAAATTTACTACTTGAAGATAGATGACGCAACCATACGCCTTTGTACTAGCATCGCAAAAGGCAACCAGGTTTACTCGGCAGCCTTCCGAAATGCCTATATGTCTAGGGACCGACAATTTCTCTAAACAGTTGAATTCTGCGATCAATTTGCAAAAATTCGAGGTTATGTTTTTGGGTGGTATGTCATCCCAATCAACGCCGGCTTGCCATAACTCCTTTATTAATAATTTGGCATATAATATTACAGGTGAGACTAATCCAAGCACGTCAAATAATCTGGCAACTGTTGACAATATAATTCTTTTTGTGCAGTGTGCTGTGTCAAAGTTTGACGTTTGGAATGTGAAAGTGTCAGTGTTAGGATTCCAAGATATTCCTAAAATCTTTAAGTTTTCTCCCTTTGACAAGTCTATACTGGTTTTGTGTGAGGTTGGTAAACTCTCAATGAGTGATGTATTGTTACTCGCCCATTTTATCAAATCGAAACCTCCAGCTGACATTAAATTAATTAAATCCGTTATAAGACTACTAGCTTCAGTTGAATTTATAACAGATACGACTAAGTCGTCCATATATAATTCAGTCTTTGCCCGATTTGTCACATTTGGATAATTTTTACTTTCGTCTTCCGCTAATTGTCGGATAGTTCGCATTGCTAAGTAAGGGCTAGATTTTATTCCAAAACAAACACAATTAAATTGAAAAGTTTTTATCGCTTCAGAGGTGTCAAATCTATAAAGAATTTTCTGATATTTTCTATGTTGTTCTGACACTAATACTTGTAAATACATCTGTTTTATGTCAGCTGTCAAGGCTATGGGAAATAATCTAAAATTTAACAATAAATTAAATAAATCTGCTTGCAAATTTGGGCCAGAGTACAATAAATCATTCAGAGACAGTCCAGTATGAGTTTTAGCGCTAGCATCCAGAACTATTCTAACTTTTGTTGTAGCTTTGTCTTCGCGAATGACAGCATGATGTGGAATAAAATAGCCTTCATTATTCGTCACTTCTGACAGATAACCTTTTTGTAAATATTCATTTATTATGTCATTGTATTGACGTTGCAAATCTACTGACTGACTAAAACGTTTTTCTAAATGTAAGAGCCGACGTTCGGCTATTAAGCGAGAATTTCCCAACAAATTAGGATCTCTCTCAAATGGTAAGTTTACTATGTATCTGCCATTTTCTAAACGTTTAGTGGTTTCCGTAAATATTTTTTCACATTCAGCGTTTTCAGGACTCTTTATTGTGTGACTTGGAACTTCTTCTAGTTCCCAAAACTTGTGCAAACAAGATACTAAATTATTTTGTGCAAATGCAGAAAATGATGAAAAGGATTCAGAAGGTACAACTTTATTATTTATTTCTCCGATTAGCACATAACCTAATGTTGTATCATAGGCTACTGGTGCGGTTCCTAATCGATTCGATAGTATTAAAGAGGGATATATTTGAGCCCCTAGAATTACGTCAATTTTTCCCGGTACATTCCAGGAATTATCGGCTAAAAGAATGGATTTTAAGGACCGAAACTTTGAAGCATCTAGTTTACACGAAGGTAAATTATCAGTTATACATTCTACTACTAATGCATTTAAATTGTACTTATGAGGCGATACTCTCGATTCTATGTCAAAATTTACATACCCATAAACTGGGCGACTTGTCATCCCGATCCCCCGAATTTTTGAGTTTTCGAGCGGTGTGATCGGTAATTTTAATTTTTCACAACAATTCTTTGTTATAAGATTATTTTGTGACCCATTGTCTAATAGACATCTAATCATTAGTTTCTTTTTATTTATGTTCGTTGCATAAACTTGTGCTGTCGACAACAAAACATAACCATTATTATTTGTGGATACATAACATGAAGTGTCAATTTTCTCCGGTTCCGTTATTTGTTTGGTTGGAGATTGAGTAGAAGATGAAAAATGCAAAAATGTATGATGTTTTTTGTTACATTCCCGGCATCTATAGCGTGATGGACAGTTTTTTACTGAATGAACATTGGATAAGCAATTATAACATGCATTTTTTGATTTTATAAATCCAAATCTGTCTTGTACTGACATTTTATGGAATTTTTCGCAAAAATACAGATTGGAATGTTCCGCACTGTTGCACAAAATACAAGGTATTTTACAAGGTATTTTTTGTTTTGGTTTTTCATCTGCCGCCAAAAATGTGCGTGAATGATTCGCCACTTTTGGCGATCCCTTTACAGATGAAAAACGCTCCAAGATCTTTGCCTGATCTCTAACAAAATCTAAGAAGTTTTTGCAAGTAGGAAATTCCGTTTCGCGGAATATCGTATCAAATAGCAATACTATTTCTGGATCCACCTTTTTGGATGCGCAGTTTAATAGCACGAAATCCAGAATGTCTGGAATATTAAGTTGCTTGATAGCCTCTACGGAGGCGGAAAATTTATTGACAAACGTTGTCAAATGACTTGGGTTTTTTGAACTAAATTTTATATTGAAAATATTGTCTAAGTATTGCTTAGCCATTGTTCTTTCATCCTGGTATTGCTTTACCAGGCCGTCCCAAATAATGTCATAGTTTTCAGGTGTGGGCAATATCCCCCCTGTTATTTCTAGAGCATTGCCCGTAAGTTTGCCTATTAGATAACTAATTTTTTGTTCGTTTGAGAGCGCCTCGTTTTCATGTACATTTGATTTGAATGATTGATAAAATAACGGCCACATTTCTACTTTCCCATTAAAAGATGGCAATTCAATAGCGGGCAGTTTTTTACATTTATTTAGTGCAGTACTAGATTTTGACGGCTGCGCTTTGGGGGCCAACAAGGACAGCTCACTTCTCGTTCTTTTTATTTTTGAAAAATACATTTCTATTGTCATTAATGTATCAAAATTTGGATTAAAATTAGCATCAATAGATAGCTCAAGGTCATTTATACGAATTAAGGCATTTTTAAATTCCTCCCTTAACAAATCGACTTCTTGGGATTCGTCCAAGAAGCGTTCATTGGCGCATGTGTCCGTTGGAGTGCACTTTTTCGCGAGATCGTGTATTTTTACAATACGGGATTCGTAGCCTCTTGCTAGGGCCTTTAACGTTTTTAAATCAACTTCCATAGTACTAAAATTGACAGTGGAACATCCGGCTCGAAGGACCAAATTTTTATGTTAAGTTAAGTTCGAAGGACCAAGTCGCTAATGGACTAATTGTATGTTGTTATTTGCAATAATCGCGAGTGGACTGTATTATTAAATTTGTTTGAGGTATCACAAGCAAAAGCAAGAGTACTGACCTTGACTTAAGGAGACTTTAAAAAAGGGGCAGGGACTTGGGATCTAATGACAGGAAACAGGAATGGGAATCGCTGGATGCGTCTTGAAGCGGTGACGAAACAGGAGTAGGAGACGCTGGTTGCGTCTCAAAGCGGTGATGGGTTCGGATGCGTGAGGAGATGGACACGCTGCGCTTGCATGTGCGCAACGGCAGTAGGGATCTAGTTGAGACGGCTGAATGCCGCTATTCTGGTTGATGATGCGTTGCGCTTGAGGGCACGCAACAGTAGTGGAGATCTGGTTGAAACGGCAATCCTTTGCTGTCCTGGTCGATGCTCGTTCTGGCTCGACTTGAAGACGATTGCCGTTGTCCTGGTCGACGCTCAAATTAGCTCGACTTGAAGACAGGGTTTGAGCTCAAATGGCCCACTGCTGGCGAATACAATACTATTCACAAGCACGAATAAACACTTACACTTTCACTATTTCTGAAAGGAAAAGATCCCCACTAGACAATTAAACGACGATATTCAATCAATAATATTTAATTATTCAAATTTAAGATTATAAGGTGGAATTCAAAGCCAAGATGCAAAAATTAATAATGAATTTTGATTTTTTAAAGAAAGATTCAGAGAGAATGAAAAACACGAGTGAACCCTCACTTGGTTCGTCACCGACTTTTTTGTTTATATATTTTTTTTCATCGTTAAGGGTTTTTAATTGTTGCATCTTTGCTTCTTTACAGATGACTATGATTACAAAATATGAATACAGAGTTGACTTGGTTTTTTAAACAATAATAATAACATTTTTATAATCGTCAGTAACTCTGATCTTGCTTGTCACACCTCATAACAAACTTAACACCTTACTTAATATCTACAGAGATACCGGAATTTGCAGGGATGAAATATTGCAGGAATTGACGAAAAAGGAAAGAAGATTTAATTTTGATAAATAGAATTGCTAGCCAAATAATTATTTTAATTTTATAACAATGAGTTTGTACCTGATTTTTTAAATAATATTTTAGATAAGTACTAAGTAGAACATATATTTTAATTTTGTAACAATGAGTTTGTACCTGTTTTCTTTAATAATATAATACATAACTAGGATAATGTATGAGATTATTTCGTATACAACCCCCCCCCCTAGTTACGTCATAAATTTTTGTTACATCATATCCCCCCCATTTGAAAATTCTAGCTACGCCACTGTACTAACGCAATTCACTAGTTTTACATAATAAAAACCAAGATTTCATCTCCTCAGTTATTGATAATTTTTAGAATCGCAAGGGCGAGTTATTTTTTGATTGTGAAAATCAAGTCTTCTTATGTATATAAAATTGTACTATTTCTTCTGGCCTTTGGTCATAATCGATATAAGGTACATTGGTAAATTGTAATAATTTTTTAAAATCAAATTTATTTTTTAAAAATCATAGATTGGGCTCAGTCCCATCTTGCACTCCCCTGCGGGCGGCCATGATTTCATTACCTGGTAAGATTTTTTAAGAGATATAAAAAAGCGAGAACCTACTTGGTGTTATTTAAACATATGAAACTTTTGAATCGTCTTCCGTTAAAAATTTGAGGCGTTTCATAATATGTTGTTTTCCTAACATCGAAAATAGCAGCAGGAACTTGTCCAAGGTTTTAAAAATGCTTCAGGTGACTTTTAAAACCTAGGAAACTATTTTCTTCTATAAATATTTTATTTTTTTTCAGTATGAAAATTTTTCCTGAATATACCTACATAAATATTTCAACAATCACTTCTGTATTCTTGATTTATGGATTGTAAAGTAAGACATGGTCGTAAAAAATATTTTAAGTTTCTCTTATGTTTTTATTTGTTAGTTAAATATTTAAATAAAGTTTAAGAATAGTCATGATTCAGTATCACCTGTAATAAATTTCAAGTTGTACGTTATATTGTCAACTTGATAATAAATTTTGCTCTCTGAAGATATTTATATTGTGCTAACTATAGGGCTATTATAATTATTAAAATAAAGCGTTAAAACAACTTCATATTAATTTATTTCATCATACATAGAAAATTTTCTTTTGACTGCACTTTAACAAATTTTAGCCGTGTAAAACCGATTTGGTAAGTAATAAAATATATTTGTATAGAAATCAATACTAAATTTTGTAATATTTTGCAAGTTGTAAATAATAAAATGTAAAAATTGGTCAGTGTTAAATATTGTAGTTTATAAAAATATTGCATTATACAAGTATCGTGTTCGTAATGAAACAGAATTGAAATAGAATTTTTTACAGTGTAATGAATTTGATTATTAATAAAAATAACTGTTATAAGAAAACCGGTCTCATCTTTATCTATCATTAGTCGAGTTTTTTATCATTTGCTTCACCCTATCTCAGCTCAAAGTGAGATAAGTTTGACATGAGCTTATTTGAGATTTTTCTGTAAAAAGAACGTCAACAAATTCCGTAGAACTGTCTGTTAGAAAATCCGAAGTACTGTCCGTTGAACTTGACGAAAATAACAGTGTCCATATCACTCGTGTCATCATTTAATAATTTGCTCCTAAAAATAAATTTAAAACATTATAATAAATTTTAAATAATCATTACTTAAATTTTTGCACAATATCTTTAATATAATCAGTCATTTTCTTCAAATAACCAATAAAATAGTATATATATATATATATATATATATATATATATATATATATATATATATATATATATACAATCGGTTTATAACGTCCTACGACGTCTTTCGATGCCATTTCTCCACTGCTCTCTATCTTGTCATAGGTCTTCATTTAATCCTTGTTGTATTTCCTTATTTATTCGGTTTATTCAACATCCAACGCTTCTTTGGCCACCTGCTACGTTTGCGCAGGAATAGGCTGGCCTGCAATAGCCTATCACGGTTACATTTAAATTTTAAAAATGGAAGTAAGGAAATATATCAGAAATAAAAAAATTGTAAAATAATATTTTTATGTACGTACCTACCTTTAAATATTTATTTCGGGCATCTAGACAAGAAACTATGAACATAGAAATATTAATTTTAAACCAGAGTTCAATGAAATTATAATTTTTACTTGTCATATAGTAAATCTTGAAACGGGCGATTTCACATACCGAGTGTTTACTTTTTTGTTATATAGATAGAGGAAATACATTACTAACCATTTAATTTATTCCCTGTTATTTTTAAAACAAAGATGTAACTACGAAAGATGTTCCGAAATTTATAAAGATAATAAAAAAGTTAAAAAAAACTTCGTATGGAACTTTTAATTCTGTACAACTTAAATTTTTTTTCCAGAAAATAAACACATCCTAACCCCCACTACCCGTTGTAATAAAAAAGTAGACAACTGCGGTTACAGTACATTGGCGTTACGGCAGGTTAGTTTAGTCATAAACCAATTCAGAACAAATGCAATCAGTATGGTATTGTAGCGTAACTATCAATTTTCACACAGGGCGGTAAATTAGGCGATGGTCAAGAGGGTGATAAAATAATAATATATAGAATTACGTAATTGGGAAAGTGTACTCGTTACGATTTGTAAAAAGGCTTGTGAAAGAATAATTGACTTCAATGGGAACTCGCGGCTCAATTGGTAGAGCGTCCGACTAGCGATTGGAAGGCTCTGGGTTCGAATCCCAGCGAGGTCCATGAATTTTTCACAATTCTTTCTTCGTTTAAAATAAATTCTCCTAGATCCTATAGACCATTTCTACGATTTGAACATTTAAATTGGATCTTAAATAATTATTCCACGTGTGTGCGTGTGGCGGCTTAAAGTTCACACTAATTTAATATTTACTGCGCATTGTTAGCGCTGACTATTTATCTCTCCAATTGAGTGAGTGTACTCGTTACGATTTGTAAAAAGGCTTGTGAAAGATTCATTGACTTCAATGGGACCTCGTGGCTCAATTGGTAGAGCGTCCGACTAGCGATTAGAAGCCTATGGGCTCGAATCCCCGAGCGAATCCCAGCGAGGTCCATGAATATTTGACAATTCTTTCTTCGTTTAAAATAAATTATCCTGGATCATAGAGCCCATTTCTATGATTTAAATAACTTTCATATTGCAAAAAAATCCTACAAATTGTGTGGCTGCTAAGCGTGCAATTTTTTTTAAGTTTCTATCGTCCAAAATGGCATTCACTCAATAAGTATTTGCTAGACTGCTACTTTGAATTGTGTTATTATTGTTCTTGTGTCAAAGCTATTGGTCCGTATTACGAGCACACTTTTATAATAAAACTGTTGTTGTTAATATTATTATATAGAGCAACAATATAAGAGTAAAACATTGTAAAAATTAAAGGAGCACTTTGTATGTATAGTTTGTCGTTAAACAACTGTTAAACTAATATAGCTTTCCTTGCAGCTTGCAAAAACAAATGCAGATATCAATACATGAAGCACGCTATTACAGTATGTTCCTACGAGATTAAACACCACTATTAGCAAAAGCGTCCTATAAAAGTGGGTTCGAAAAACTTTCTTTAAATGGTCCTGTTATTAAATATCTATGTATATATTAAATTGTAACATGACTCAATATAATACAAACATAACACGAGTATTATTGTTTTAAAAAATATACTTTATTAGTTTAGTTAAAATTTTATGATTCAACCACACATCTGCTTGTCTGAAACATTAACTTTCATGGTGCGTTAAACTGATAAAATTAACCCAGTCGCACTGTTGATAAATATTAGCGACTGATTTTTGACATTGTAAGACGTCAAAACAACACTGTCGCTGATTCTCAAACTGGAGTCAGATCGATCTAAAAATAAGACTCAAAGTGTAGCAGAATGCACAATTGATGATCCTTTTAGCACTCGTTTAATAGCTCTGTAAATATTATCTATACACACTCACACTGAGGAAGTAAATATTGATAAATAATGAACTCGTGTTTCTGTTCACTCTTGTAAACTATGCACAAAGCACAGTGTGTGAAATTACAGCTTGATTTAAATTTTATCTAATGAAATAAATAACGATTAAATTAATTTCACGTTTGTTTTAATCAAGTGAATATTTTATAAATTTTATATTGTAATTGATATAAACTAGCTGTACCCGTTGCAAATATTAGACAGATAAAAAATACAAATCTTTTTGCGGTTGTTGCACAGGCTCAGGATGAATTTATTGTTAATTATTTGATGAGGTACTTTGGATATTAAGATTGTGCAAATTTTATAGCAAATTACAGCAATGTTAAATTTTCTTACAGATAAATATATTAAAAATATACAATTTATAAAGAGAAAATAATAAAAATTCTAGGAAACACAGTATCCATAATTGACCATTATGGTTATGGTGATATTTTAAATTATTTAAACACACATACATTTTTAGTTCAAAATTTAGCTACCAGATAGAGATTGCTTAACTTGAATCACGAATTTGATGCTAGTGGTAAATTCTACATTTAATTTTAATTTCGTCTTAAGTTATTTATACTGGTATTAAATTTAAAAGAAGAAATATGTAGAACATTTAATAGAAATTATCCTTAACGTCTTTCGGTGTTATACTTCTATTTTATTATTATAACTTTTAAATAATGTTGTTATCATTGTGCCTGATTATGTATTTCATTTTATTAACTATATAATTCATTGTCACCAACAAATACTGTTATTGTTGTAATCAATGCATTGCATTTGTGTTTTCAAGTTTAATTATACCAAGTTGTAATGAGAGTTTTTTGTACACAACAATTTTATTCATTATTGTAATCTATGAGGGAACAGTATGATTTTAATTTTAAATTTAACATCTTTATTCGTTTCATCAATATGTTTCATGCAACAGATCGTTATATATATACATATATAGATTATTTCAAAAATTTAATTAGATGACCAACTAAACATTTATTATTGGATTCATGTAGCCTCATCCTAATAGGCCCGCCCAAGTGTGGCCCAAAGTCTACGGCTATTAATATTGCATAAAATGAATAAAAACAATATATATATATATATATATATATATATATATATATATATATATATATATATATATATATATATATATAATTAATAGGTTTCATATAACATAGTGATTTTAACGTCACTTCACTACATTTTGAATAAACAAACGAGTAAAAAACTCCATTGAGATAGAGCTTAGTGCAGTTGCAGTACAGTGTTGGTAGTGCATTTGTGTTGCAGTACGAAAGTATCGTTCTCATAGAAAATTAGTACAGATGCATTTGATATACAGAGCAGACATGCCAGCTGAATTTGTTATAATTTATATTCAATATGTCCAATGACAATGTTTCTTGCGCCAATATGACTTATTTAATAGAGTGTATAGCAGCATAAATTTTCATTATTCATTTTTTTTCGCTATTGTCAATATTAACGAAATTATAATGACATTTCGGATTTCTTCATTACCTACAGATTCAAATAATATGCTTCTGATTGGTCGTTGCATCGCAGCGTTGGCAGTGTAGTGCAAAAGTTTGGTCCTAGCAAGCTTTTGCACTGCAATGCAACTGCACTACCACGAAAGTCTGAATGTGAACGGTTGCGTTTACTTTAGCTACACAATATTTCTGCACTACAAAACAACTACGGTTCAACTACACTAAGCTCAATCTGAATGAAGCTTAACGTTTGTTAGTACATCTTCGCAGATTACATCAGATTTGCATTGTAACGTATTTCGGTTCTCTCTTCCTATTCCTACATCGGGACTCGTCGCCTTCTGTTGCTATACTACCTATATATTTATTTTAAATAAAAATTATAAATTTATAATTTATTATATACTTTAAAATATAAACAATAGAAATATTTTGTGTAAGATTTCTTGAAATCTTTTATAGACACTGATTTGTTCATTGTTTTATAAGTAATAATTAATTGATACCCGTAATGTAGGTATACACATATGTTGGCACGAATGAAGAGACTGAAATGAGGCGAAACTGCTAAGTGTTAATTTTTAATTGCACACCGTGATTCTCATAGCGTATTGTACCACGTGTAAAGAATGGCAAATGAAAAACCTACATGCTGAAGAAATTAGAGGAAAATATGTATTCAGACATAGGCGCGAACTTAAAGAAATCATTGGAATGGTTTTCTCTTTAACTTCCATTAATTAAAATGAAGTATTTTAAAAAACAAATGCAGATGTGAATCCTGTAAAATGGAAGGGTCCTATGTAAATTAAGTCAACTAAACATTATTAACGCACGTATTGTAAATAGGGGATTACAGCTCAATCGAATTAAGAGAAATTAGTAAAAAATAGTGAAAGTAGATGCTTAATAATGAATATTAATAAAGAAATAAAATGATGTAACTGAAATATATATATATATATATATATATATATATATATATATATATATATATATATATATATATATATATACTATATTATTTTGATTGACGACTCAAAGACCACCTATAAATATATAACGAATACCGAGTTAGGGCGTGAAGTCTACAACCAATGGAAGTAGACAAATTCAAATAGCGAAGACGTGGCTACCAGTCCAGTACTGCAATTCTCAAATAGTTTTTATTTGAATATAAATTTCTAGCATTAAACTTAATAATTTTGATACACTTGCAATTATAAAGCATGTAGACTTGTATAGTAATATAATATATATAATAAGTTATTTTTTTATAAATATAATTTAAAAATAGCATACATTTCAAAAAAATTTTAGATCCACGAAGAAAACAGTTTTATATAAAAACATATTCGTGACGTCACATCTATATTTTCAACCATAACTCGCTTATTAATAGTAATTTTTTATACTTTCTAATGAAATTATAAAAAAATAGTGGATCCCCTATTGTCCGCAGGGCGAATTAGAGTAATCACATAGTGCGTTAATGATTTAGTATCCCACGAATATCGAACAAAATTTTATTTATCATCGTATTATTATTCTATTATGTAACAGCTTTATTATCTGAGTGCTTTAATGAAAATTATTACGACACTAGAATTTTATTATCGCGTTCATTGGGCTAACATGGCCATTATATAAAAAGAGTGCGATATGGTATAACTTATTCCACGGTGATATATAAAATAAATATGAATAATGCAATTACAAAAGACAATTATTTGTTTTAATTAATTCACACATATTCATAATAACACGATGGAAAAAATAAATTATAGAAGTCACTCACGTACCAAAGAAGAACTGAACACTATGGAATAGTGATTTAGATTAGAATATTTAAAGAATTTATAGTGGCTACAACAATGTAATACAATTCGTTTTTGACTATCTGGAGTTATTTATTAATTTAAGTACAAAGTATTAATTAATATATTTATAATAAAATAAAATTATACTATACTAGCTAATAAAGCAATTTATATTCTTATGTAACTTCATTAATCAATGTCTTTGCACTAGAAATAATCAAACCAATTTGAAAGAGGTAAAAAAAATCACCGTAGAGGATCCTCGAGAGGCTCGCTGTACTTGTAATTATTACTTACTTTATTCTTATAAATTTAGTACAACAAACTATATTGTTGTAAGTGCAATTATGTCTGAAAAACAAACAGGAAAAACTAAGTATGTCAGATATTTTTTCTAAGGTAATCTTTTCCTTTATCTACTTTTGTGGCGCGGCAACATTCTAGTAAAAGAAAAATACGCATTCAGAAAATAAATGTACAATTATCTTATTTTAAATAAATTGAAAATGAAAAATATTTAATGTAAGCAAAACGATTTGATCAAATTTTGGTGCTTGCAGTACCTACATTTAATAACGCTTTGTAAATTAAATTTTATTTTGAACAATTGTTATTTATTATTTATTTTAAATATTTTCTTGCGATACATGTAGACACATTTAATTTTGCGTTTAAATATTTTTTGCAATAAATCTTAAATTTATAATTTCCTTTTTATACATTTTTACTAGGAATTAACAATTACTGGTAATCTCAGTCAAGCAGCATTTATTTTTACAAACCCAACTTTTGATTACCTATACACTTATACCATCATCAAAGATGATTCACAAATATAATTTCATGTTCACATAACCACATTCCATTAAACCTTTAGTTTTACAAACATCGTACAACACAAACACATCGATTTGCTCTGAAAATCGACAACAAAATTGAATATTTCATCTAATGTTTTTATGGTGTACATTCTCTGTTTCCCCGAGTTGATTCTCACGTCATCAATTTCTGCAAGATTTACTTTACTTTTATCTAGCATCTTTGTCATGCATACAGGGCGTAGAGACTTTTATTTGCTATCTCATTATCGTACGTGTTACAGAGGGGTATACGCTATCTCCGTCTAACTAACGATGAAAAATGAAATAGAAACTGTACTGCATAATGAATGTCATTTTCAAATATTAATTATTTGAATATTCATGTCATGTGGTGAAAGGTGATTTTGTCATTGATAATTTGTGTTTCATTTGTTTTGGAAATTTTGTAAGTTCTTGGTAATATATTGTACATTGTGCTATTGCAAACACGGCTTTTCTAAAATTGTCGACAATTATTGCAACATATTGCTTTTAGACAATAAAAAGTGGTATATTAAATCCATTATACTTATATCGTATTTATTCAATTGGTCTATTATTGCTAAATAACTATTTATACTTCGAATTTTAATAAATAACAAAATTGACACAATGTAGGTTATATTATACAGGGTGTTCATTTTAAATGGGCCACCATTGCTATCTCGAGAACTATAAGAGCTACAAAGATGGTTAAATGGGCAAACAATTTCTAATTCACAAGACAAATTTAAATAAAAGAAAAATTATTTTTTTGGGCCAGTGGTTCTCAAAATACTGGACATAACTTTTTAATTTTAAATGAGAACATATATTTTTTATTTACTCATTTGTTATAGAATTTAATTCAAAATTCAGTGATAACATATTTTTATACCCTTACATAACGATTTATTTGAGAAAAATGTATGTAAAGTTTTATACTAATTTTATGAAAATATGGCTATAATAGGGTCGGTGAAGTACGCACGCCCAATTTAAGTACAAAAGATATATTTTTTATGGAGCATTAGTATCAGATTTGTATTGTTTTGTAACACTAAAACGAATGTAGCACGTCTTATCAATTTTCAGTTATTGCGTGTGGTAAATGGCGTGCTAACTTCACACCTAGCACGCCTTTATGTAGTTCTAATTATAAGAGAGATACTAGAAGTTAGTATTCCTTAAGTAGACTTTTGTGACGACTCTAAAAAGATATCTCCCCTCAACCTTTTTTAATTATTACATGTGGTAAATGGCGTGCTAACTTCACACATAGCACGTCTTTGTACAGTACTAATTATAAAAGATGTACTATAGGTTAGTATTCATTGAGGAGAGTTTTGTGACTATTCTAAAATTGTGTCTCCCCTAAAGCCTTTCTACTTATTGCGTGTGGTAAAAGGCGTGCTAACTTCACACCAAGCACGCCATTGTGCAATACTAATTATAAAAGATGTACTATAAGTTAGTATTCATTGAGGAGAGTTTTGTGACGATTCTGTAAATTTAACCCCACCCACCCCTTCTTACTTATTGTGGACTGCAAAAGGCGTGCTAACTTCACACCTAGCACGCCCTTGAGCAGTACTAATGATATTTGATATACTATAAGTTAGTATTCATTGAGGAGAGTTTTGTGACGATTCTGAAAATTTAACCCCACCCACCCCTTCTTATTTATTGTGGACTGTAAAAGGCGTGCTAACTTCAGCTCTAGAACGCTCTTCAGCAGTACTAATGATATTTGATATTCTATAAGTTAGTATTCAGTAAGGAGAGATTTGTAACGATTCTGATAATTTAACCCCACCCACCCCTTCTTACTTGTTGCGTTTGTATAAGACGTGCTAACTTCACGCCTAGCACGCAGTACTAATTATAAGTTTTACTATAAGTTACTATTCATTGAGGATAGTTTTGTGACGATTTTAAATATTTAGTGGGAAGCATTTCAAATAGTTTCAGGAGACTTTATACAGTTTGAAAGAGTCATAAATAAAATAAAGACATTTGGGAAAAAATTTCAAACGAACCCCCCGTGATATTTAATGTAAGCAACATTTTTTCCTGAAGATTGTTGTAGCCAGAAATGACATCACACAAAAAAAAAATCTGATGTGGCCAGCACATTACCTTCCGTCAGTTCTATGTATTTTGTATAAATGTCATACAGAAAGTTCCTTGCAAAAGATTATATTTCTTGTACATTACCTTAAGGCAGTTGTATGTATTTCATACAAATTCCATACAGAAAGTTTCTAACAAAAGATCCTATATTTTCAGTAAAATTATAACATAAACATACTGTCAACTGCACTTGACACTGACACCTTTCAATCAGATTTTTTTCATAATGTAGCAGCTGTTTCCAGAGTTATAGCAAAGCTGACTAATATATATGATATTTAATTTCTTTATAATTTTTTAATTCTATGTCCATTTAATAGGAAGTATAAAATGCATTCAAATCGTATAGAGAATAAATAATTCTTTAATATTTATAATAACATTAAATGTGAAAAAATGATATTTAACATCGTTTTTTCAAGAAAAACTGTTAAAATCTTCAAATTAGGGTACTTCCGGTTGACCAATTATAACCAAAATCTAATCAGCTCTTCACATGGCTGTAACGAATAGGAATTCGAAAGAATTATAATTTTTGGAATTGTAGTATGAGAGTTATCGCATTAGAAAATTTTGTCACACACAGACACACACACACACACACACACACATACATACACACACACACACATACAGACATCATCGTAAAAATAGTAAAATCGTACTCTAGGGACCCTAAAACGTGCTTATTCATCAAAAACTCACCATCGAATTTTTTGACCAAAGACAATACCTTCCTTACCTAAAGGTGACGGAAGGTAAAAATGAATGTAGATTCTAACTCAGTACCTCGATTTTTGAATTCTACAGGTCCAGTTAAGTTTGCATTACATTATACTGTTTTTGTCTAGATTCTAGTTCGAGAATTTCTAGTCATTTCGAACATAATTGTTATGTATATTTCTATAATAACTTATTAAAAAATAATCAATTGATATATATCATATAAATATGTCATACGTTTTATAATATGTAACATAATCAATAAATACTAATTATATTGCGTGCAATTTTAATCTCTAGTACATAATAAATTGGAGACGAAGAGAAAAACAATTTTTAGCTCTCCAACAGCAAAATTTTCAAACTATGATGCAACAGATATTACCAGAACAGGCCTCTAATCCTCAAGATGTCCAGTCACCTGCTATAATGAATAATTTTGAAACCTTCGACAAAAATAAAGAGCAGTTCCAGCAATATATAGAAAGATTTGAAAATTATTTAACCTTGAAAGGTTAAAAAAAATGGAGTCTGCAGCTAAATTATTATTGTTAAATAATATTGGAGCAGAAAATTATGAACTATTAACAAAAAAGAATTCATGTAAAAAATTACCCAATATGAGATGAATTAAAAATTGTTGATGCCTAATTTTCGAAATACATTCTAAATAATCGAAATAGAGTCTTTTTGCGTATTACAAATAAACACAAATGGTAATACTTTTAAAGTCATGAGTTGGGTATTATAAAAAATGAAATTAAAAAAGCTGCTTATTAAATAAGAACTGGGATATTTATTAAAGCCAAAAATGAAATCAATATTTATATTACATATCGTCGAATAATTCGTCATTAAACTCGGATTGAGCCTCTTCTTCTTCATCTGATTCGATTATTGCACATTCTTCGATTTGACTTAGTGACTGCGGCAGAGAGTCTTTACTATTCCAAGATGGAATGTAAAGATTTCCATGTCCTACCAAAATCCAGCCATTATTCTCTGGAGGTACTAAAGGTAAAGTGTTGGTATTACTTGCATTATTTCTCGTTTTGCAGACATAATTGCATCTTAACAATTTTTGTTCAAACACGCTTTAACATGGAGGAAATAAAGCAGGGTATTTTGATATGTTGGAACGGTTTATCTGAGCTCTTTGGTATACTAGATTTGAAGATTTTTAGACGAGCTTTGTTGAGATCTTCACAAGTTTTTTGTCCATAAATTTCACATATAACCCGTTCCAATGACTTATGTAGATATTTCATCTGAGATTTTACTTGTCATAAAACAGCACGTATTCAAGACGCACTTATATCTCTGGGTATTACAGGAAAATCTCAGATGAATTTTGTGTCTTAAAAGTCAAAAGCCCCCGATTTCTATGTCTGAAAATAAATTTTAGCAAACTATGCAAATACCCGCGTCGATTGACACAAAAAGTTTTAATGTATCTCATCATATAGTTTTTGGACACCATTCTGACTTTTGGTTGTTTTAAGTGGATTAAGCCTTCGATTTTTATGTCTTAAAATGTCTATTCATGATCTTTGGATAATAGTGCATAAAAAACCGCAAAAAGTTAGAATGTACCTTATCTCGTAATTTGCAACCATTTTTCAAATTTTGGTTCGTTTCTTAAAAGTCAAAAGCCCCTGATTTCTATGCTTTAAAATGAATTTTAGCAAACTAAGCAAATACCCGCGTCGACTGACACAAAATGTTTTAATGTACGTCATCATGTAGTTTTGGACAGCATTTTGACTTTTGGGTGTCAAATGCATTAAACCCCCGATTTTTATTTCTTACAAAGTATATTCATGCTCTTTGGATAATGGTGCATAAAATACTGTAAAATATTTGAATGCACATTATCACGTAATTTTCGGTGCCTTTTTACCTTCCGTCACCTTTAGGTAAGGAAGGTATTGTCTTTGGTCAAAAAATTCGGTGGTGAGTTTTTGATGAATAAGCACGTTTTAGGGTCCCTAGAATACGATTTTACTATTTTTACGATGATGTCTGTATGTGTGTGTGTGTGTGTGTGTGTGTGTGTGTGTGTGTGTGTGTGTGTGTGTGTGTGTGTGTGTGTGTGTGTGTGTGTGTGTGTGTGTGTGTGTGTGTGTGTGTGTGTGTGTGTGTGTGTGTGTGTGTGTGTGTGTATGTGTATGTGTATGTGTGTGTGTGTGTGTATGTGTGTGTGTGTGTGTGTGTGTATGTATGTGTGTCTGTGTGTGTGTGTGTGTGTGTGTGTGTGTGTGTGTGTGTGTGTGTGTGTAACAAAATTTTCGTCTGCGATAACTCTAATACTACAATTCTAAAAATTATAATTCTTTCGTATTTCTCTTCGTTACATCCATGTGAAGAGCTGATTAGATTTTGGTTAGAATTAGACAACACATTTAATGTTATTATAAATATTAAAGAATATTTTATTGTCTATACGATTTGACTGCATTTTATACTTAATATTAAATGGATATAGAGTTAATAAATTATAAAGAAATTAAATTTCATAAAGTAGCCATAGCTATGGAAACAGCTACTATATTAAGAAAATTTTGATTGAAAGATGTCAGTGTCAAGTGAAATTGACATAGTGTGTGTGTCTTATAATTTTATTGGAAATATAGGATCTTTTGCTATAAATTGTATGGAATTTGCATAAAATATATGCAACTGCCGGAAGGTAAAGTACAAGAAATATAATCTTTAGCAATAAGGAACTATCTGTATGAAATTTGTACAAAATACATAGAACTGACGGAAGGTAATGTGCTGGCCACATCAGATTTTTTGAAATTTTCTTTCGTGTCTTACATGTCAAAAGCCCCCGGTTTCGATGTCTTACAAGGTATATTAGCAAACTAGAAACAAGTCCGCATTGAATGGCATAAAAAATTTGAATGTACCTCATCACGTAATTTTTGTCCCTTTTTTAATTTTTTAAAATACTACCATGGCGTAAAGCCCCCGGTCCGACTTGTAAGACACGATTATTTTTGTATGGGGAGCCAATCCGTGCCCTACCCCAAGGTCAAACCTTTTGTACCTTATAACGTGTCTTTTGATAGCTGGGCTCCCCGTCTAAAAGGTGATGCCCAATCACTTTCGTATACCTTGGAAATTATTCCCTGTTCTTCTAAATTCTTGAGTTCTTCCTCTACTTTTCTTTTAAGTGAAAATGGAATTCCTCTAGCTTTATGTAGTACTGGTTTAGCATTTTCTTTCAACTTCAAAGAACATTTAAACTTCGATGTACAACCAATTCATGGAACAAAGATGTCTACATAATTTGAAAATATTTCCTTTATAATATTTGATGGATTTATATTCGATATAAAATTATCTTGAATAGACGACTGTTTGTAATTGTCCAAATCTTCAAGTTTGATTTTTAAATGACGTATCCAGGAACAGCCTAAAAGAGGTGAGGAATGATCTGGAACTACTAATAAAATTTCTTTTGATTTGATATTGTTGTATTCCACTTGAACTCCAGTTACACCAACAGGGGCAAAAATTCCTTGTGTGTAAGACCTGAAACGAATTTTCGTTGATCGAAGTTTTTCTTTAATTTGTAGACGATTGAAATCTTTTTCTGGTAATAATATATGCCCTGCTCCTGAATCTACTTCAAATAGTTGAGGTATACCATTAATTTTAATTTCTGCAAAATATTTTTGTGTATCTATAATTTTGAAATGTTGATTTTGAGAAATATTAATTATTTGACATTTATTACAATGTTCTGTAATATTTGACATATAGACTTCATCTTCGATAAATTTGACGTTTGATTTAGTTTTAAGTAATTTTTGAATACAAACTTTTTCAAGATGTCCATCCTTATTACAGTACCTACATTTAATATTTTTCGGCTTTATTTTGCAGTCTTTTATAGTATGATTGTTTCGTCCACAACGTATGCAAATACTTTCTAAACCCAAATCCTTAAAATTCAATGTAGATCTTGAACAATTTTGACCATTTAAGTTGTGCTGTGATTTATTATTTGGATTGCTTCTAAAATATTTGTTTTTCGTTCTTGATTGAGACCTAGAGACACGATTGATATTATCCGATTGAATATTCGTTGTTACATATCCTGATATTTCCTTATTATCAATTTTAGAGGCTTCCAAAATTTCTTTGAATACTTCTACACAAGTTAATTTTTCTTTAGCTAGAATTTTTACACGAATTGTTTGGTCGTAAATTCCCCTAATAAATTGTGACTGTAAAAATAAATCAGCTACAGATTTACGACATTCACAATGAAATTGACAGTTTGGTAGGAATTTACGTAATTGTGTAATATACTCATTTAAGGACTGGTTATTTTCCTGTTTAGTTAATAAAAACTTGTGTCTTTCAACGATGACATTTTTCTTGACTGGTAATTGATCTTTAAGTATTTGTACTACTTCCGTGTATTTCAAAGCTGAAATTTCTTTTGGAGCACAAGAAATTTTTAATAGTTCATAATTTTCTGCTGCAATATTATTTAACAATAATAATTTAGCAGCAGACTCTCCTTTACCTTTCAATGTTAAATAATTTTCAAATCTTTCTATATATTGCTGGAACTGCTCTTTATTTTTGTCGAAGGTTTCAAAATTATACATTATAGCTGGTGACTGGACAGCTTGAGGATTAGAGGCCTGTTCTGGTAATATCTGTTGCATCATAGTTTGAAAATTTTGCTGTTGGAGAGCTAAAAATTGTTTGAATTGTTCTGCATTCATGGTTTTTCTCTTCGTCGCAAATTTATTATGTACTAGAGATTAAAATTGCACGCAATATAATTATTATTTATTGATTATGTTACATATTATAAAACATATGACATATTTATATGACATATATCAATTGATTATTTTTTAATAAGTTATTATAGAAATATACATAACAATTATGTTAGAAATCGAACTAGAATCTAGACAAAAACAGTATAATGTAATGCAAACTTAACTGGACCTGTAGAATTCAAAAATAGAGGTACTGAGTTAGTATCTACATTCATTTTTTTTTTTTTTTTTTGTGTGATATCATTTCTTGTTACAACAATAATCTTCAGGAAAAATGTTGCTTACATTAAATTTCACGGGGGGTTCGTTTGAAATTTTTCCCAAATGTCTTTATTTATTTATGACTCTTTCAAACTGTATTAAGTCTCCTGAAACTATTTGAAATGCTTCCCACTAAATATTTAAAATCGTCACAAAACTATCCTCAATGAATAGTAACTTATAGTAAATCTTTTATAATTAGTACTGCGTGCTAGGCGTGAAGTTAGCACGTCTTATACAAACTCAGTAAGTAAGAAGGGGTGGGTGGGGTTAAATTATCAGAATCGACACAAATCTCTCCTTACTGAATACTAACTTATAGAATATCAAATATCATTAGTACTGCTCAAGAGCGTACTAGACGAGGTGCTAGATATGAAGTTAGCACGCCTTTTACAGTCCACAATAAATAAGAATGGGTGGATGGGGTTAAATTTTCAAAATCGTCACAAAAATCTCCTCAATGAATAGTAACTTATAGTAAATCTTTTATAATTAGTACTGCGTGCTAGGCGTGAAGTTAGCACGTCTTATACAAACTCAGTAAGTAAGAAGGGGTGGGTGGGGTTAAATTATCAGAATCGTTACAAATCTCTCCTTACTGAATACTAACTTATAGAATATCAAATATCATTAGTACTGCTCAAGAGCGTGCTAGATACGAAGTTAGCACGCCTTTTACAGTCCACAATAAATAAGAAGGGGTGGATGGGGTTAAATTTTCAGAATCGTCACAATAATCTCTTCAATGAATACTAACTTATAGTAAATCTTTTATAATTAGTACTGCGTGCTAGGCGTGAAGTTATCACGTCTTATACAAACGCAGTAAGTAAGAAGGGGTGGGTGGGGTTAAATTATCAGAATCGTCACAAAACTCTCCTCAATGAATACTAACTTATAGTATATCAAATATCATTAGTACTGCTCAAGGGCGTGCTAGGTGTGAAGTTAGCACAACTTTTGCAGTCCACAATAAGTAAGATGGGGTGGGTGAGGTTTAAATTATCAGAATCGTTACAAATCTCTCCTTACTGAATACTAACTTATAGAATATCAAATATCATTAGTACTGTTCAAGAGCGTTCTAGATGTGAAGTTAGCACGCCTTATACAGTCCACAATAAATAAGAAGGGGTGGGTGGGGTTAAATTTTCAGAATCGTCACAAAACTCTCCTCAATGAATACTAACTTATAGTATATCAAATATCATTAGTACTGCTCAAGGGCGTGCTAGGTGTGAAGTTAGCACGCCTTTTGCAGTCCACAATAAGTAAGATGGGGTGGGTGGGGTTTAAATTATCAGAATCGTTACAAATCTCTCCTTACTGAATACTAACTTATAGAATATCAAATATCATTAGTACTGCTCAAGAGCGTGCTAGATGTGAAGTTAACACGCCTTTTACAGTCCACAATAAATAAGAAGGGGTGGGTGGGGCTAAATTTTCAGAATCGTCACAAAACTCTCCTCAATGAATACTAACTTATAGTATATCAAATATCATTAGTACTGCTCAAGGGCGTGCTAGGTGTGAAGTTAGCACGCCTTTTGCAGTCCACAATAAGTAAGAAGGGGTGGGTGGGGTTAAATTATCAGAATCATTACAAATATCTCCTTATTGAATACTAACTTATAGAATATCAAATATCATTAGTACTGCTCAAGAGCGTGCTAGATGTGAAGTTAGCACGCCTTTTACAGTCCACAATAAATAAGAAGGGGTGGGTGGGGTTAAATTTTCAGAATCGTCACAAAACTCTCCTCAATGAATACTAACTTATAGTATATCAAATATCATTAGTACTGCTCAAGAGCGTGCTAGATGTGAAGTTAGCACGCCTTTTACAGTCCACAATAAATAAGAAGAGGTGGGTGGGGTTAAATTTTCAGAATCGTCACAAAACTCTCCTCAATGAATACTAACTTATAGTATATCAAATATCATTAGTACTGCTCAAGGGCGTGCTAGATGTGAAGTTAGCACGCCTTTTGCAGTCCACAATAAGTAAGATGGGGTGGGTGGGGTTTAAATTATCAGAATCGTTACAAATCTCTCCTTACTGAAAACTAACTTATAGAATATCAAATATCATTAGTACTGCTCAAGAGCGTGCTAGATGTGAAGTTAGCACGCCTTTTACAGTCCACAATAAATAAGAAGGGGTGGGAGGGGTTAAATTTTCAGAATCGTCACAAAACTCTCCTCAATGAATACTAACTTATATAGTATATCAAATATCATTAGTACTGCGTGCTAGGCGTGAAGTTAGCACGTCTTATACAAACGCAATAAGTAAGAAGGGGTGGGTGGGGTTAAATTATCGGAATCATTACAAATATCTCCTTATTGAATACTAACTTATAGAATATCATATATCATTAGTACTGCTCAAGAGCGTGCTAGATGTGAAGTTAGCACGCCTTTTACAGTCCACAATAAATAAGAAGGGGTGGGTGGGGTTAAATTTTCAGAATCGTCACAAAACTCTCCTCAATGAATACTAACTTATATAGTATATCAAATATCATTAGTACTGCGTGCTAGGCGTGAAGTTAGCACGTCTTATACAAACGCAATAAGTAAGAAGGGGTGGGTAGGGTTAAATTATCAGAATCATTACAAATATCTCCTTATTGAATACTAACTTATAGAATATCATATATCATTAGTACTGCTCAAGAGCGTGCTAGATGTGCAGTTAGCACGCCATTTACAGTCCACAATAAATAAGAAGGGGTGGGTGGGGTTAAATTTTCAGAATCGTCACAAAACTCTCCTCAATGAATACTAACTTATTGTATATCAAATATCATTAGTACTGCTCAAGGGCGTGCTAGGTGTGAAGTTAGCACGCCTTTTGCAGTCCACAATAAGTAAGAAGGGGTGGGTGGGGTTAAATTATTAGAATCGTTACAAATCTCTCCTTACTGAATACTAACTTATAGAATATCAAATATCATTAGTACTGCTCAAGAGCGTGCTAGATGTGAAGTTAGCACGCCTTTTACAGTCCACAATAAATAAGAAGGGGTGGGTGGGGCTAAATTTTCAGAATCGTCACAAAACTCTCCTCAATGAATACTAACTTATAGTATATCAAATATCATTAGTACTGCTTAAGGGCGTGCTAGGTGTGAAGTTAGCACGCTTTTTGCAGTCCACAATAAGTAAGAAGGGGTGGGTGGGGTTAAATTTTCAGAATCGTCACAAAACTCTCCTCAATGAATACTAACTTATAGTATATCAAATATCATTAGTACTGCTCAAGAGCGTGCTAGATGTGAAGTTAGCACGCCTTTTACAGTCCACAATAAGTAAGAAGGGGTGGGTGGGGTTAAATTATCGGAATCATTACAAATATCTCCTTATTGAATACTAACTTATAGAATATCATATATCATTAGTACTGCTCAAGAGCGTGCTAGATGTGAAGTTAGCACGCCTTTTACAGTCCACAATAAATAAGAAGGGGTGGGTGGGGTTAAATTTTCAGAATCGTCACAAAACTCTCCTCAATGAATACTAACTTATAGTATATCAAATATCATTAGTACTGCTCAAGGGCGTGCTAGGTGTGAAGTTAGCACGCCTTTTGCAGTCCACAATAAGTAAGAAGGGGTGGGTGGGGTTAAATTATCAGAATCGTTACAAATCTCTCCTTACTGAATACTAACTTATAGAATATCAAATATCATTAGTACTGCTCAAGAGCGTGCTAGATGTGAAGTTAGCACGCCTTTTACAGTCCACAATAAATAAGAAGGGGTGGGTGGGGCTAAATTTTCAGAATCGTCAAAAAACTCTCCTCAATGAATACTAACTTATAGTATATCAAATATCATTAGTACTGCTCAAGGGCGTGCTAGGTGTGAAGTTAGCACGCCTTTTGCAGTCCACAATAAGTAAGAAGGGGTGGGTGGGGTTAAATTATCAGAATCGTTACAAATCTCTCCTTACTGAATACTAACTTATAGAATATCAAATATCATTAGTACTGCTCAAGAGCGTGCTAGATGTGAAGTTAGCACGCCTTTTACAGTCCACAATAAACAAAAGGGGTGGGAGGGGTTAAATTTTCAGAATCGTCACAAAACTCTCCTCAATGAATACTAACTTATATAGTATATCAAATATCATTAGTACTGCGTGCTAGGCGTGAAGTTAGCACGTCTTATACAAACGCAATAAGTAAGAAAGGGTGGATGGGGTTAAATTATCGGAATCATTACAAATATCTCCTTATTGAATACTAACTTATAGAATATCATATATCATTAGTACTGCTCAAGAGCGTGCTAGATGTGAAGTTAGCACGCCTTTTACAGTCCACAATAAATAAGAAGGGGTGGGTGGGGTTAAATTTTCAGAATCGTCACAAAACTCTCCTCAATGAATACTAACTTATAGTATATCAAATATCATTAGTACTGCTCAAGGGCGTGCTAGGTGTGAAGTTAGCACGCCTTTTGCAGTCCACAATAAGTAAGAAGGGGTGGGTGGGGTTAAATTATCAGAATCGTTACAAATCTCTCCTTACTGAATACTAACTTATAGAATATCAAATATCATTAGTACTGCTCAAGAGCGTGCTAGATGTGAAGTTAGCACGCCTTTTACAGTCCACAATAAATAAGAAGGGGTGGGTGGGGCTAAATTTTCAGAATCGTCACAAAACTCTCCTCAATGAATACTAACTTATAGTATATCAAATATCATTAGTACTGCTCAAGGGCGTGCTAGGTGTGAAGTTAGCACGCCTTTTGCAGTCTACAATAAGTAAGAAGGGGTGGGTGGGGTTAAATTTTCAGAATCGTCAAAAAACTCTCCTCAATGAATACTAACTTATAGTATATCAAATATCATTAGTACTGCTCAAGGGCGTGCTAGGTGTGAAGTTAGCACGCCTTTTGCAGTCCACAATAAGTAAGAAGGGGTGGGTGGGGTTAAATTATCAGAATCGTTACAAATCTCTCCTTACTGAATACTAACTTATAGAATATCAAATATCATTAGTACTGCTCAAGAGCGTGCTAGATGTGAAGTTAGCACGCCTTTTACAGTCCACAATAAACAAAAGGGGTGGGAGGGGTTAAATTTTCAGAATCGTCACAAAACTCTCCTCAATGAATACTAACTTATATAGTATATCAAATATCATTAGTACTGCGTGCTAGGCGTGAAGTTAGCACGTCTTATACAAACGCAATAAGTAAGAAAGGGTGGATGGGGTTAAATTATCGGAATCATTACAAATATCTCCTTATTGAATACTAACTTATAGAATATCATATATCATTAGTACTGCTCAAGAGCGTGCTAGATGTGAAGTTAGCACGCCTTTTACAGTCCACAATAAATAAGAAGGGGTGGGTGGGGTTAAATTTTCAGAATCGTCACAAAACTCTCCTCAATGAATACTAACTTATAGTATATCAAATATCATTAGTACTGCTCAAGGGCGTGCTAGGTGTGAAGTTAGCACGCCTTTTGCAGTCCACAATAAGTAAGAAGGGGTGGGTGGGGTTAAATTATCAGAATCGTTACAAATCTCTCCTTACTGAATACTAACTTATAGAATATCAAATATCATTAGTACTGCTCAAGAGCGTGCTAGATGTGAAGTTAGCACGCCTTTTACAGTCCACAATAAATAAGAAGGGGTGGGTGGGGCTAAATTTTCAGAATCGTCACAAAACTCTCCTCAATGAATACTAACTTATAGTATATCAAATATCATTAGTACTGCTCAAGGGCGTGCTAGGTGTGAAGTTAGCACGCCTTTTGCAGTCTACAATAAGTAAGAAGGGGTGGGTGGGGTTAAATTTTCAGAATCGTCACAAAACTCTCCTCAATGAATACTAACTTATAGTATATCAAATATCATTAGTACTGCTCAAGGGCGTGCTAGGTGTGAAGTTAGCACGCCTTTTGCAGTCCACAATAAGTAAGAAGGGGTGGGTGGGGTTAAATTATCAGAATCGTTACAAATCTCTCCTTACTGAATACTAACTTATAGAATATCAAATATCATTAGTACTGCTCAAGAGCGTGCTAGATGTGAAGTTAGCACGCCTTTTACAGTCCACAATAAATAAGAAGGGGTGGGTGGGGTTAAATTTTCAGAATCGTCACAAAACTCTCAATGAATACTAACTTATATAGTATATCAAATATCATTAGTACTGCGTGCTAGGCGTGAAGTTAGCACGTCTTATACAAACGCAATAAGTAAGAAGGGGTGGGTGGGGTTAAATTATCAGAATCATTACAAATATCTCCTTATTGAATACTAACTTATAGAATATCATATATCATTAGTACTGCTCAAGAGCGTGCTAGATGTGAAGTTAGCACGCCTTTTACAGTCCACAATAAATAAGAAGGGGTGGGTGGGGTTAAATTTTCAGAATCGTCACAAAACTCTCCTCAATGAATACTAACTTATAGTATATCAAATATCATTAGTACTGCTCAAGGGCGTGCTAGGTGTGAAGTTAGCACGCCTTTTGCAGTCCACAATAAGTAAGAAGGGGTGGGTGGGGTTAAATTATCAGAATCGTTACAAATCTCTCCTTACTGAATACTAATTTATAGAATATCAAATATCATTAGTACTGCTCAAGAGCGTGCTAGATGTGAAGTTAGCACGCCTTTTACAGTCCACAATAAATAAGAAGGGGTGGGTGGGGCTAAATTTTCAGAATCGTCACAAAACTCTCCTCAATGAATACTAACTTATAGTATATCAAATATCATTAGTACTGCTCAAGGGCGTGCTAGGTGTGAAGTTAGCACGCCTTTTGCAGTCTACAATAAGTAAGAAGGGGTGGGTGGGGTTAAATTTTCAGAATCGTCACAAAACTCTCCTCAATGAATACTAACTTATAGTATATCAAATATCATTAGTACTGCTCAAGGGCGTGCTAGGTGTGAAGTTAGCACGCCTTTTGCAGTCCACAATAAGTAAGAAGGGGTGGTTGGGGTTAAATTTTCAGAATAGTCACAAAACTCTCCTCAATGAATACTAACTTATAGTACATCTTTTATAATTAGTACTGTACAAAGGCGTGCTATGTGTGAAGTTAGCACACCATTTACCACATGTAATAATTAAAAATGGTTGAGGGGAGATATCTTTTTAGAGTCGTCACAAAAGTCTACTTAAGGAATACTAACTTATAGTATCTCTCTTATAATTAGTACTACATAAAGGCGTGCTAGGTGTGAAGTTAGCACGCCTTTTGCAGTCCACAATAAGTAAGAAGGGGTGGGTGGGGTTAAATTATCAGAATCGTTACAAATCTCTCCTTACTGAATACTAACTTATAGAATATCAAATATCATTAGTACTGCTCAAGAGCGTGCTAGATGTGAAGTTAGCACGCCTTTTACAGTCCACAATAAATAAGAAGGGGTGGGTGGGGTTAAATTTTCAGAATCGTCACAAAACTCTCCTCAATGAATACTAACTTATATAGTATATCAAATATCATTAGTACTGCGTGCTAGGCGTGAAGTTAGCACGTCTTATACAAACGCAATAAGTAAGAAGGGGTGGGTGGGGTTAAATTATCAGAATCATTACAAATATCTCCTTATTGAATACTAACTTATAGAATATCATATATCATTAGTACTGCTCAAGAGCGTGCTAGATGTGAAGTTAGCACGCCTTTTACAGTCCACAATAAATAAGAAGGGGTGGGTGGGGCTAAATTTTCAGAATCGTCACAAAACTCTCCTCAATGAATACTAACTTATAGTATATCAAATATCATTAGTACTGCTCAAGGGCGTGCTAGGTGTGAAGTTAGCACGCCTTTTGCAGTCCACAATAAGTAAGAAGGGGTGGGTGGGGTTAAATTATCAGAATCGTTACAAATCTCTCCTTACTGAATACTAACTTATAGAATATCAAATATCATTAGTACTGCTCAAGAGCGTGCTAGATGTGAAGTTAGCACGCCTTTTACAGTCCACAATAAAAAAGAAGGGGTGGGTGGGGCTAAATTTTCAGAATCGTCACAAAACTCTCCTCAATGAATACTAACTTATAGTATATCAAATATCATTAGTACTGCTCAAGGGCGTGCTAGGTGTGAAGTTAGCACGCCTTTTGCAGTCTACAATAAGTAAGAAGGGGTGGGTGGGGTTAAATTTTCAGAATCGTCACAAAACTCTCCTCAATGAATACTAACTTATAGTATATCAAATATCATTAGTACTGCTCAAGGGCGTGCTAGGTGTGAAGTTAGCACGCCTTTTGCAGTCCACAATAAGTAAGAAGGGGTGGGTGGGGTTAAATTATCAGAATCGTTACAAATCTCTCCTTACTGAATACTAACTTATAGAATATCAAATATCATTAGTACTGCTCAAGAGCGTGCTAGATGTGAAGTTAGCACGCCTTTTACAGTCCACAATAAATAAGAAGGGGTGGGTGGGGTTAAATTTTCAGAATCGTCACAAAACTCTCCTCAATGAATACTAACTTATATAGTATATCAAATATCATTAGTACTGCGTGCTAGGCGTGAAGTTAGCACGTCTTATACAAACGCAATAAGTAAGAAGGGGTGGGTGGGGTTAAATTATCAGAATCATTACAAATATCTCCTTATTGAATACTAACTTATAGAATATCATATATCATTAGTACTGCTCAAGAGCGTGCTAGATGTGAAGTTAGCACGCCTTTTACAGTCCACAATAAATAAGAAGGGGTGGGTGGGGCTAAATTTTCAGAATCGTCACAAAACTCTCCTCAATGAATACTAACTTATAGTATATCAAATATCATTAGTACTGCTCAAGGGCGTGCTAGGTGTGAAGTTAGCACGCCTTTTGCAGTCCACAATAAGTAAGAAGGGGTGGGTGGGGTTAAATTATCAGAATCGTTACAAATCTCTCCTTACTGAATACTAACTTATAGAATATCAAATATCATTAGTACTGCTCAAGAGCGTGCTAGATGTGAAGTTAGCACGCCTTTTACAGTCCACAATAAATAAGAAGGGGTGGGTGGGGCTAAATTTTCAGAATCGTCACAAAACTCTCCTCAATGAATACTAACTTATAGTATATCAAATATCATTAGTACTGCTCAAGGGCGTGCTAGGTGTGAAGTTAGCACGCCTTTTGCAGTCTACAATAAGTAAGAAGGGGTGGGTGGGGTTAAATTTTCAGAATCGTCACAAAACTCTCCTCAATGAATACTAACTTATAGTATATCAAATATCATTAGTACTGCTCAAGGGCGTGCTAGGTGTGAAGTTAGCACGCCTTTTGCAGTCCACAATAAGTAAGAAGGGGTGGGTGGGGTTAAATTATCAGAATCGTTACAAATCTCTCTTTACTGAATACTAACTTATAGAATATCAAATATCATTAGTACTGCTCAAGAGCGTGCTAGATGTGAAGTTAGCACGCCTTTTACAGTCCACAATAAATAAGAAGGGGTGGGTGGGGCTAAATTTTCAGAATCGTCACAAAACTCTCCTCAATGAATACTAACTTATAGTATATCAAATATCATTAGTACTGCTCAAGGGCGTGCTAGGTGTGAAGTTAGCACGCCTTTTGCAGTCTACAATAAGTAAGAAGGGGTGGGTGGGGTTAAATTTTCAGAATCGTCACAAAACTCTCCTCAATGAATACTAACTTATAGTATATCAAATATCATTAGTACTGCTCAAGGGCGTGCTAGGTGTGAAGTTAGCACGCCTTTTGCAGTCCACAATAAGTAAGAAGGGGTGGGTGGGGTTAAATTATCAGAATCGTTACAAATCTCTCCTTACTGAATACTAACTTATAGAATATCAAATATCATTAGTACTGCTCAAGAGCGTGCTAGATGTGAAGTTAGCACGCCTTTTACAGTCCACAATAAATAAGAAGGGGTGGGTGGGGCTAAATTTTCAGAATCGTCACAAAACTCTCCTCAATTAATACTAACTTATAGTATATCAAATATCATTAGTACTGCTCAAGGGCGTGCTAGGTGTGAAGTTAGCACGCCTTTTGCAGTCTACAATAAGTAAGAAGGGGTGGGTGGGGTTAAATTTTCAGAATCGTCACAAAACTCTCCTCAATGAATACTAACTTATAGTATATCAAATATCATTAGTACTGCTCAAGGGCGTGCTAGGTGTGAAGTTAGCACGCCTTTTGCAGTCCACAATAAGTAAGAAGGGGTGGGTGGGGTTAAATTATCAGAATCGTTACAAATCTCTCCTTACTGAATACTAACTTATAGAATATCAAATATCATTAGTACTGCTCAAGAGCGTGCTAGATGTGAAGTTAGCACGCCTTTTACAGTCCACAATAAATAAGAAGGGGTGGGTGGGGCTAAATTTTCAGAATCGTCACAAAACTCTCCTCATTGAATACTAACTTATAGTATATCAAATATCATTAGTACTGCTCAAGGGCGTGCTAGGTGTGAAGTTAGCACGCCTTTTGCAGTCTACAATAAGTAAGAAGGGGTGGGTGGGGTTAAATTTTCAGAATCGTCACAAAACTCTCCTCAATGAATACTAACTTATAGTATATCAAATATCATTAGTACTGCTCAAGGGCGTGCTAGGTGTGAAGTTAGCACGCCTTTTGCAGTCCACAATAAGTAAGAAGGGGTGGGTGGGGTTAAATGATCAGAATCGTTACAAATCTCTCCTTACTGAATACGAACTTATAGAATATCAAATATCATTAGTACTGCTCAAGAGCGTGCTAGATGTGAAGTTAGCACGCCTTTTACAGTCCACAATAAATAAGAAGGGGTGGGTGGGGTTAAATTTTCAGAATCGTCACAAAACTCTCCTCAATGAATACTAACTTATATAGTATATCAAATATCATTAGTACTGCGTGCTAGGCGTGAAGTTAGCACGTCTTATACAAACGCAATAAGTAAGAAGGGGTGGGTGGGGTTAAATTATCAGAATCAATACAAATATCTCCTTATTGAATACTAACTTATAGAATATCATATATCATTAGTACTGCTCAAGAGCGTGCTAGATGTGAAGTTAGCACGCCTTTTACAGTCCACAATAAATAAGAAGGGGTGGGTGGGGTTAAATTTTCAGAATCGTCACAAAACTCTCCTCAATGAATACTAACTTATAGTATATCAAATATCATTAGTACTGCTCAAGGGCGTGCTAGGTGTGAAGTTAGCACGCCTTTTGCAGTCCACAATAAGTAAGAAGGGGTGGGTGGGGTTAAATTATCAGAATCGTTACAAATCTCTCCTTACTGAATACTAACTTATAGAATATCAAATATCATTAGTACTGCTCAAGAGCGTGCTAGATGTGAAGTTAGCACGCCTTTTACAGTCCACAATAAATAAGAAGGGGTGGGTGGGGCTAAATTTTCAGAATCGTCACAAAACTCTCCTCAATGAATACTAACTTATAGTATATCAAATATCATTAGTACTGCTCAAGGGCGTGCTAGGTGTGAAGTTAGCACGCCTTTTGCAGTCTACAATAAGTAAGAAGGGGTGGGTGGGGTTAAATTTTCAGAATCGTCACAAAACTCTCCTCAATGAATACTAACTTATAGTATATCAAATATCATTAGTACTGCTCAAGGGCGTGCTAGGTGTGAAGTTAGCACGCCTTTTGCAGTCCACAATAAGTAAGAAGGGGTGCTTGGGGTTAAATTTTCAGAATAGTCACAAAACTCTCCTCAATGAATACTAACTTATAGTACATCTTTTATAATTAGTACTGTACAAAGGCGTGCTATGTGTGAAGTTAGCACACCATTTACCACATGTAATAATTAAAAATGGTTGAGGGGAGATATCTTTTTAGAGTCGTCACAAAAGTCTACTTAAGGAATACTAACTTATAGTATCTCTCTTATAATTAGTACTACATAAAGGCGTGCTAGGTGTGAAGTTAGCACGCCTTTTGCAGTCCACAATAAGTAAGAACGGGTGGGTGGGGTTAAATTATCAGAATCGTTACAAATCTCTCCTTACTGAATACTAACTTATAGAATATCAAATATCATTAGTACTGCCGAAGAGCGTTCTAGATGTGAAGTTAGCACGGCTTTTACAGTCCACAATAAATAAGAAGGGGTGGGTGGGGTTAAATTTTCAGAATCGTCACAAAACTCTCCTCAATGAATACTAACTTATATAGTATATCAAATATCATTAGTACTGCGTGCTAGGCGTGAAGTTAGCACGTCTTATACAAACGCAATAAGTAAGAAGGGGTGGGTGGGGTTAAATTATCAGAATCGTTACAAATATCTCCTTATTGAATACTAACTTATAGAATATCAAATATCATTAGTACTGCTCAAGAGCGTGCTAGATGTGAAGTTAGCACGCCTTTTACAGTCCACAATAAATAAGAAGGGGTGGGTGGGGCTAAATTTTCAGAATCGTCACAAAACTCTCCTCAATGAATACTAACTTATAGTATATCAAATATCATTAGTACTGCTCAAGGGCGTGCTAGGTGTGAAGTTAGCACGCCTTTTGCAGTCCACAATAAGTAAGAAGGGGTGAGCGGGGTTAAATTTTCAGCATCGTCACAAAACTCTCCTCAATGAATACTAACTTATAGTATATCAAATATCATTAGTACTGCTCAAGGGCGTGCTAGGTGTGAAGTTAGCACGCCTTTTGCAGTCCACAATAAGTAAGAAGGGGTGAGCGGGGTTAAATTTTCAGCATCGTCACAAAACTCTCCTCAATGAATACTAACTTATAGTATATCAAATATCATTAGTACTGCTCAAGGGCGTGCTAGGTGTGAAGTTAGCACGCCTTTTGCAGTCCACAATAAGTAAGAACGGGTGGGTGGGGTTAAATTATCAGAATCGTTACAAATCTCTCCTTACTGAATACTAACTTATAGAATATCAAATATCATTAGTACTGCCGAAGAGCGTTCTAGATGTGAAGTTAGCACGCCTTTTACAGTCCACAATAAATGAGAAGGGGTGGGTGGGGTTAAATTTTCAGAATCGTCACAAAACTCTCCTCAATGAATACTAACTTATATAGTATATCAAATATCATTAGTACTGCGTGCTAGGCGTGAAGTTAGCACGTCTTATACAAACGCAATAAGTAAGAAGGGGTGGGTGGGGTTAAATTATCAGAATCGTTACAAATATCTCCTTATTGAATACTAACTTATAGAATATCAAATATCATTAGTACTGCTCAAGAGCGTGCTAGATGTGAAGTTAGCACGCCTTTTACAGTCCACAATAAATAAGAAGGGGGGGTGGGGTTAAATTTTCAGAATCGTCACAAAACTCTCCTCAATGAATACTAACTTATAGTATATCATATATCATTAGTACTGCTCAAGGGCGTGCTAGGTGTGAAGTTAGCACGCCTTTTGCAGTCCACAATAAGTAAGAAGGGGTGGGTGGGGTTAAATTTTCAGAATTGTCACAAAACTCTCCTCAATGAATACTAACTTATAGTACATCTTTTATAATTAGTATTGCACAATGGCGTGCTTGGTGTGAAGTTAGCACGCCTTTTACCACACGCAATAACTGAAAAATGATAAGACGTGCTACATTCGTTTTAGTGTTACAAAACAATACAAATCTGATACTAATGCTCCATAAAAAATATATCTTTTGTACTTAAATTGGGCGTGCGTACTTCACGGACCCGCTATAATAAGAGTGCCACGAATGGAAAAAATAGAATTAGAATGCTCTAACCTAAAGAAGTGAATGTTTTGTTCTTGTAAGTGATCATATATGTCAACAAAAACAAAATATTCATGTATTTCTTTCATGGAAATATAATTGTATGTTAAAGAAATTAACACGTATTCATTTTTTCCATTCATGACACTGTTATTATAGCCATATTTTAATCAAATTAATATGAAACTTTACATGCATTTTTCTCAAAAAAAAATCTTATGTAAGGGAATCACTGAATTCAGAATTAAGTCTCTAATGAATGAGCAAGTAAAAAATATATGATCTCATTTAAAATTTAAAAGTTTAGTCCCGTATTTTGAGAACCACTGGCCCAAAAAAATAATTTGCCGTCACGTAGGAGAATTAGAATTTATTCGATAAAAATCATCAATCATAGAAGAATCTACATGTGGTAAATTACTGTAATCTACTTTTAAGAACTCAGGTTCAGCCATCGAAAACCATATGAGTTATATGATTTGAAGGTCAATGTCATATGATGAAGTGCGAATGTCATATGATCAAGTGTCAATGTCATTTGATATGATATTGACGCTTCAATGCAAATCAAATTTACCTACACCAAAACAGTCTGTTCTGTAATATCAAAATATTTTTATTTAATTCTATGAATTGCCTATATTGACATTTTATACCTTATTTCATTAATAATTTTGATTACTTTGTCATTAACAGCATTTATCCGATATCATTAAGTAAAAAAATTCGGTTAATAAAATTCTCACTTTTAACTTTGTGAACTGAACTCTCATTCTCCTACGTGATACGTCAGATATATGGCGCCGTTACATAAATTTTAAATTTAAATACTAATTTCAGTGAAATTATAAGATAATAAATAGTTTTGATCACTATAATTGGTAGTCACAATGGTTCTTTTTTAATTTTTATAATTTATTTCCTTCAATTCGACAATGGTCATATAGCCCATTGTAAAAAGTTAATTTGTCATTCTTTAGCAAATTATTAATATCATTCAACAATAGCAATATTCGCAAGTGTTGTTCCGACATTGTCCACTGGTGGCGTGTTATATTTGGCGTTAGCGCATGCCGATGTTCGGAGTGCTCAGGTTACGTGGTGGGGGGAGCCCGGGCCTTTTATAGCCACGGCTGCAGGCGTCGGCGCGCTGGGTGCTCCTGCTCGCTCCTGCTGCCTGCCTGCTGTGACTCGTAACACCTTGCTTTGCTGTGCTACCTGTCCGCACCGGGAATAGATAGCAGTTCAAGCGGCTGTTAACCTGCATCAGACGAGCGACGAGGGAACACGCTGAAGGATATGAACATGTTTTTATAGGAATATGCCAATTTAAACAAACTTCTGCATTTTTACTGCATATTTATATATTTAGAAGCTGTTTACCAACCTAATTATTTATAATATACAAGATGAGATACAGATATCCGCCTTCACCGAAATAATTTAAAAAGTTTGGTTGATTTACGATGGAGTAAAGCGCCGCTTAATTTCTAACGTAATCTTAGATTTAAATATGGTTTGTATACGAACTGAATATATGAACAGTATTTATATTCTTGGAAGGCATATTAAAAACGATTCTACTGTCAGTTTAATTAAATATTTTATTATTTTGTTTTTTTGGTTTGTCAGATCTGATATAATTAGAAATAATAGAATTTAATTGTCATTGTAGTAGTAATTTTAATATCTGACTATATTAAGAGAACTAGCAAGAAAATAATAAAAATTATAATAACAAACTTATCCCTTAGCAAAATGTTATTATTTTTGTACGAATTTCTTCAAAATTATTTAGATACTTACAAATGAGCGATATTGTAAAAATGTTGCAGCAATAATTGTATTATTCATTTGATAAGATTTTAGCAAAAATAACCTTATTAATTTTTTTGAATTTGTGATAATGAAAAAGAACTTCTTTACTGTTAAAGATTTCTGTAATATAATTTAACTTATGTTCTTGTTTAAATATTAGAAAATTATTTACTGGATATTATGTAATAGAAAAATACACAATTACACACACACACACGCACACACACACACACACACACACACACACACACACACATATATATATATATATATATATATATATATATATATATATATATATATATATATATATAATCTTTCTTCTTTTATCCTTTCGGGTGTCAAAGTTTTCTTCTTTTGTATCTTCCTTCTGTTTTTATTCTTCTTTTATTAAATTATGCCAATCTTTTTTTCTTGTTGCAATCTCTCTCGCGTCTTTCTTGCATATCTTCTTTTTCTTTAGTATTTCTTTTATTACCGTATCCCATTTTTTCTTCGGTCTTCCAATTTTTCTTTTTCCTGTTATTTTCGTTTGCCATACTTTCTTGACTTGTTTTTCATCGTTCATTTTTATTAAATTACCCCACCATTGAAGTTTTTTGTTTTCTACTATTTTGTTTATTTCTGAAATTTCTAGGTCTCTTCTTATATCTTCGTTTCTTTTCTTATCTAATTTCGTTACCCCTTTCACTCTTCTCATATACTTCATCTTCATAGCTTGGATCTTACTTTTCTGCCTTTTAGATAGAATCCAGGTTTCACTTCCGTGAATCAAGGTTGGTAGGAATATTGTTTTATAAGTTGCTATCTTTGTTTCTTGTGAAATATGTTTGTTGTTTAGTATGATCTTGTTTAGTATGAAGTATAGTTTTGTTGCTGTTTGTACTCTATTTTTTATTGCCATTTCTATTCCTCCTTGGTTTTCTATTATGGATCCGAGGTATTCGTAGTAGTTTACCTGTTCTAAGATTTTTATGTTTATTTGAATGTTAATTGTTTCTTTTTTGTCGTTGATTTTCATAACTTTAGTTTTCTCTATATTTACTGACATTCCTGCTATTTTTAGTTCCTCCGTCCATATATTTATGTTGTCTTGTAAATCTTTTTGTGACGAAGCATAATTACATAATAATTAATAATTTTTATATGACGTTATTATAGAAATGATCAAACTTCACGATGTAATAACTTGATACTTTTTGCGAGAATAACTTTATCAACATTGAAAGTTGCTGTAAGTAACTGATATTTACAATTAGTGTTGCCGCAAGACCAAAACCAGTCTTGGTCTTGTCTCGTCTCGTCTTGGTCTTGTCGAGACAAGACCATAATTTTAGTCTCGACTGAAAAGTCGAGACGAGACGAGACCAGTATTGAGTCTTGTCGAGAAAGTCCTGAAGTCTCGACAAGACTCTCGACTTCAGTTTGTAGGTATTTTTTGGAATACATTTACTAAAAGTGCTTTACAACTCAAGAGTAACGCTATAAATATTGTTTGAGAATTAGTAAAAAGAAGAGATATATGAATTTTTAAAAATTTATGTATTTTCGTTGTGTTCCTGAAACATTCATTTATGTGAATATAAAAATTTGGATTCACAAACTGGGTTTGAAACTTGGCTTAAATAGTAAATAAGTATAATACTCCTATTTATGATCTATACATAAAGAAATAAATGAGCATTAATTGTATAGATTTTGGTATATAATAGAAAATCGGAGAGATGAACTGACTTGTAGAGACCTGAAGAAAACACATTGTAGGGATGTACAAATTCTTAGAAAACTTAAGAGAAAGCGGATTTTTTGGAGCCTGAGATTACCAAGGTCACTGCAAGGGATGTTGTATAAAAAATATACGTGACTTTGACAATGAAAAGAAATGTTGGGCAAGGGAAAATAAGGACAGCGACACGCATTTTATTTACAACTAACTATTTACACTAATAACAACAATAATAATAATAATAATTATTATTATTATTATTATATATATATATATATATATATATATATATATATATATATATATATATATATATATATATATGTTTACGCGTTTTAAAAAAAGGCTGATTCTAGATAAAGATATCGTTGGAAAATGAATAAATCTAGTAACACAAAACAACTACAAAAATTATTATTATTGTTAGAATTTTGTTAAAAAACAAGTTTGTGTATTAGTTACAAAAATAGTAGTAAATAAACCAGTTCGAATAACTACACGTTTAAATTTTGCTCCGTATCTATGTATTTTTTAGTTTTACAATTTAAATAAACTTTTACAAGGAATAGCAGCGGATTGGTCTGCTATTCCATATTTTTTACAGTGCCGTTTAAATAGTATTTGGCACTGGAGTTATTGGAGCAGCTCTAATGTAGAGTTACCTTATCGAAGCTGTCTGGTTCTACATCCACACTCAAGTAAAGTGGTAGTGAAGTGTTAGTGTAGTGTTAGTGATTCGTCATTAGCGTTCTTCAAGACGGCAGGCAATAAGACTTGTCGCACTGATTCCTTCGACATCCTGCAACGAGTCTGCGATCTCCTGGTCCTGTTCTAGAGCTTGGGAGTCCTCTAGCGATCTCCTAGTCTACTCAGCGATGACAAGAGTCCGTCCGTGCAGGCGAGGAATCAACCGATTCTAGTACATCCTATGCTGTAGGATTTCTTCTACTATAAGAACTTCGGCTACGAGTTTCATCCTTAACGACAGGGTGTCTTCTGCTGCAAGGTACTAGAATTATTCATAAATCAATTATATATTAAATAGAACCAGCCTTCGTTTCTTACCAATCTGGTCCTTCGAGTAACTTTTTATCACCAAGTTTAGTAAAGTTTCCTTTCTAAAATACAGTCCATTAAATATCCATATTTATTATAACTAAACAATATATATATATATATATATATATATATATATATATATATATATATATATATATATATATATATATATATATATATATAATATATTACAGTGGGTTAGAGCACCCACACCGTTATTATTAAAGACGCTGGTCGATCAGTCGGGGCACAGAAAACATCAAGCTGTTTGTCTGTGGTCGGCCCTGATTCCAATAAAAATAAATGTGACTTTCTTTTTAATTATCCGAAAACCCTAGTATTAAGATTACCTCTTTTTCTGAGGATATACACATTTCGCTGTGCTGATTCTCAATCGAAAAGAATTTTTCTAAAATTTGGAAAATTATTTCTTGTTATGTATTCAATTCTTGCACTGTTATTTTAGTGCGCTACTGCCGACATGAAATTTGTATTAAAAATAATGAATTATCTAATAACGTACCTAACTGACGTTGAATAGAAAATAAATTCGTAATTATTTTTAATACATATTTCATGTTAACCAGTGACACTAAAAGTGTGCACTTGCAGAATTAAATAAAAAAATAAAAAATAATATCGGATTTGGGAATGCTGAAACCCGTAATAAGCAAGTAAGTTTGTAAAACGATATATTAAATTATGGAATACAAATATTAACTGTAAAATTAAAAAACAATATCTAGGTATTTCACCTACTTAAAATACGTAAAGGTAAATAAATACTATAACTCACTATGTACACAAATTTTCATATTAATTGTTTGAAGAGATCTAGTGGACAATGATCCTAGAAGACTTTAAAAATTAATGTCTCAAATATTTATTAGAATTTTTTAAACATGATTGTACTGATTTTCTTATATTTTCATGCACTATTATATAAAATTAAAAACAATTTGTTGATTGACGCAGAGTCGAGAGTCTTGTCGAGACTCGAGACAAGACGAGACTGACTGCAAGTCTCGTCTCGACAAGACCAAGACAAGACCAAGGTAGTCGAGACTTAGTCAAGACCAAGACAAGACCGACCTCAAGTCTCGTCTCGTCTCGTCTTGTGGCAACACTATTTACAATATTTGACTATGGATTGTTTTTGCAAATGTTCCTCAATTATTATTCAAAAGAATCTGCCCCATTAATAGTCCAATTTAATTACGGGCTTTGAAAAATGCATTGGTCACAATTAGGCACTTATAAATGTGATATGATACAAATTTCTGGTTTTCAGTTATATTTTTTATTAGTATGTAGAAGTGTTGTTCAATTTTTTATAATTACTGGCAAACCTATTCATTCTGAAAAATGGAAATTCCTACTGAAAAGTTGCAGATTTATACTGCTATTATTTTATTTGCGTTCGTACGGTTTCGACAATATTCGTATGTCTCCCTCCTAAAATAAAATAAATGGAATTGTAATAAAGCTTACTGGATGGAGAGACGAAGAAGTTTATTTCACTTTCGTCGATGAACGCTAAACAGATTAGCTACTTGAAAAAAGGACCTTAGAATTATAACAGGTGCCCCCTGAAATACCATCTAGGTAAAATTTGTAGAGCGTATACCTGAAAACAAAATTTATCGTCGTTGAAACATATTTATTAAATTATTAAAAAATCTTTCAGAACTCATAATACTGTAAGAATAATACAATCTTTTTGGTAAGACCTTCCTATTAAATATATTGTAATTTTGTTACCATGGTTACTCTTGTTGCTAATGTTTTGTTATTATTTATTTATGTATTTTCCCTGAAGAAGGCAGCAGAATATGCTGCCGAAACGTCGGGTATTAATTAAAATACAGAACATAAACTAAAAAGGTTCTATTATTCTTATATTTATTATACATAAATGTACAGCTGTAGCAGTTAAGGAGCCTCAACCACCTAGATTCAATATATAATATGACTAGCGAATGAAAGTTGTCGTTTAAATTATTTAATAGCTGTGGCTTCTTTTGAAAACCTTTCTCTATATTTGATTTGAAAGAAAACTGGACCTTATGATTCCCATTAGTGAAGATTAGAATTGTACTCATTACCACTGGAATACTCTAGGAGGCATTTAAAATAACCTTTGCACAAGATTCAGGGATATATTTAAAGATTATAATTCCGCAAATTCTAGTTCGTTTGTCTCAGGTGTAAGCAACCCTCGAGTCAGAATTTCTGTTAGAGGAAATTAAAAATAATTCTACTCGTATTTCATAGAATTGCCAAACTAAATTGTTTAAAGGTCAAAATATTTTGTAATAATAAAAATAAACGAAAAATATTCTAAATGCACCCCTGTTTTGTTATTCAGGTACCGTAGTCGCCCATCTATTTTAAGCAAGACAGTAATGTATTCTTGTGATTGCCTAGTCCAGTATTTTAATGGTACATGCAAAAATCCTCATACCTGAATATTTCTATTCTTTAAGTTTTGAAAAGAAACCACATATATTTAATAATTAAAACATAAACTTGCATTCGCTAGTCATACTATACCTCAAGACGGGAAACTGACTTCTGAAGCAGTAAAAGGCTTCATGAAAATTCTGGAAAATTAAGTTAAGGTCGTGTTACAATAGATATCATAGATCGCAGTGACAAAAGTGTTTACCGCTTGAAGCACTCACTCTTAATAATAGGCCCTATTTTGTCAGCCAGTGGTTAATTTTTAGCAAGTCGTTAAAAATTTTCACCAATCAAGTACGTCAATAAATAACAAAAAACAGTACGGCTGTATCATGTAGCACATCGCTTATATTAAAGACCGTAGTTAAATATTTTGACAAATAGAAACAAACGTTACAAGCGACATTGCGTTTTTTTCATTACAGTCATATATTTTGATTGGATAACATTGTTAGCTACGTCGTTTAATATAAGCGATGTGTTACATGATACAGCCGTCAGTTGTAGAATAGGCCCGAATGAGTGCTAAACAATAATTGATGCACAGGTAGAGAAATTTCGATAAATGATTATGGTTGGACAGTTTTAGGTTGTCACTTCAAGGTTGTTTATGTATGAAAAGTGAAGAGTGCATAACCCAGAAATATTGGGAACAGGAAGAGACTGATTCCAACTAGAACATGGGTGGTCTGATCTATTCTCTTTTTCAAAATACCTGTAGGATTGTTACTGTTTATGTTGTTTACATGATGATCCATTAAGTATCAGTCAAACATTATTTGAAGCAAAATATATCATATGAACATAGATAAATCTGTGCTTGATAAAAAAGTACGTCATTAAATTATGCGAGTATATTATGAAAATATAATATGCGTGAACTAAATAGTGTAACGTTTGGGTGAAGTGTAAATATTAGACAATTATTATTAATTAAAATAAAGGTTTATTAATCTATAATAAAAATTACTATTACTAATATTAAACAATTATTAAAAACTAATTAAGACTAAAACTATAATTAACTAGATAACACTAACACTATTTATTTATTTAACGATTTAATCAATTAACACTATTATATACTTCCACGATATTACTAATGATTTATTTTCACTATTTATATCACTTTTTTTATTTATATCACGGTCAACTGTCCGCCTACCGACCTCCACAGCGTCTATGTACTCAACTGACTCAACAGCGTCTGTATATTCAATTGCTCGAACAGAAGTCACCTCTTTCACCACACTATCTCTCCAACTCTCTCACTTCCACAGCCTCAGTATTCGCGAATAAAATTAAACCGTAGCCATCTAATGACAAAATAAGAACTATTTGTTGTCGTACTTCACTGAAAACGCTACTTGGGCTAATGTTATTTTATTTGGTTGTTGTATGTGAACAGTAAGCCCTTGTTTTATTATTTCTATTTTATGTGTTCATTGACTACTTCAATGCATAGGTATTGACCAAAATCAGACTTTTTGAAGACTACTTTCTAGTTTAAATCTGTTTCATCCTTAACCTGTTTTACACTTTCCTATTTAATCAGGTCTATTCTATAAAATTAGCGTGCGCGTTAACCTCGAAGGCCACCGTTAATATTTTAACGGATTCTTTAATTTTTAATTTGCTATTCAGTAAGGAGGTATACGTTAAAATTTTAAAGAAATCGTTAATATAACCACGTTAAAAGCAAGAAATTTAACATCATCTTGAGACATAGTGTTAGAACTTTAAGGCAACGTTAATATGAATAATGACTTGCAAATATAGTTATAAATATGCTTCGATTGGAAGAAATTGAGAGATTAAAGGTGATAAATATATTAATGTCTTTATTTGAAGTAATTATTACATACATATGAATAATAAATTATTAATTCATGATTTTACTTGGAAGTTTACATCATATAACCACACTAATAATTTTAAATTGTCCAAAATACATTTAATCATTTTAGGCGCTACGTAAAACTTCGATTTCGAAATCTTGGAGATAGAAGTGATCCATTCCATTTGCCCGATTATGAATTTAATAAAAGTTTTAGATTATCGAAGCACTGTGCTTTAGATTTATTTACAGCTCTTATACCCCATATGAGGAATCCAAGAAGAATCACAATACCTATCAGTATACGGGTAATAATAATTTAATAAATTCATAGTTAAAGGTTCTAGCTGCGTTAAATTTCTATGGCCATGGGCCTTAGCAGCTATCAATATGGATTCGGAGAATGTTGTAATTTGTGAATGAACCAAAGCGATGTGGTTTCTGCAAAACACTTATTAAAAATATTGCAAATACATATTTGTATCTATGCACTTACTGTTATCTGACATATTTATAAATAATTATTTTAATTTAGCTATATATTTTAAGGATTTCACACTATGATCACTCCATTTTCCTAACATTTCACATTTGACAGACAATTATATTAAGTTAGGACATACGTTTTACAGGTTTATTTCGTCATGTGAAACTGATTTCACAGTATTCGTTAGCGTATACGCTAAAAAGTTAAATATTAACGAAATTTTTAACCAATGCTTTAGTGAATAGCAATTTTATGAAGTACTGTTAATAGAGACGTTAATATTTACTTTTTAGCGTTGGATATTTTTGCGCTAAAAGTTAACATATATTTTAGTGAATAGACCTGAATGACTGTTAGTTTCCTGATTCTTTCTTCATTTACTCTATTTTCTACTTAAAATTCCTTGAAGAATTATTGGAATTTAAAAATTTAAATAATTCTCTTTATGAGAGATGAAGATTATTTCCCAAGAACATAGTCACATTTATCTGCAACTAAACAAATTTTGAAACGTCTATGCACAAAAATGAAGTAGTATCATTGAAACTTAATCTTCAAACTTATCAGTAAGTAAAATAAAACCTGCTTAAATTTTCATAATAGAATAAAACATTATTGAAAACTGCGTTTATAACATGTAAACAAGCACGTTTGAAAATGACAGTACGACAATCATCCTACATCTTGGTTGATAACAGCGCCGCCACCGGTGATTTTATTCGCGAATCACCGACTGTCCGTATGCCACAATTCTTCAACACCACTGCCGAGTATACACTTTCACTCGCCGTTACTGCTCTCGTATACCTAGCTCCCCAATACTCGTCAACACTACCGAGTATTCACATCCACAGCTATCCCAGTTTACCAGTAACTTCCTGAGTACCTACTCGACACAAACTGCATACGCTCACTACGATACTGATGTGCTTCTCACTAACACTTTACTCTCTAACACTCCATGTGAACGTATCTATATGACTCTATGTAACTAACTTTCTCCTTCCACAGCCTCAGTATCACCAACTATCCGTATGCCACAATTCTTCAGCACCAATGCCGAGTATCCAGTCCAACTCTCTGTTACTGCCCTTGTATACCTAGCTTCATAATACTTGACAACCCTACCGAGTATTCATATCCACAGATATCCCAGTTAACTAGTAACTTCCCGAGTTCTCCACTCGACCTCGACACTATACTGCATACGCTCACCACGATACTGCTGTGCTTCACTGACACTCTGTGAATGTCTCTATGTGTCTCTCCATATGTAACTAACTGACTCCCAAGCATAGCTGCGTCCCTTTTATACAGTTGCCATTAACTTCCAGAAAGCTCGAGAATGTTCGACCGCATACTAACAATGAACACAAAAGATTCAGGCGACCGGAAGTAATTAAACACGTTGCGACTCGCTTGTTTACGTCGTCTGGCTGCTAGCGCGAATGCGTCATCGCTATACTTAGCGCTTGTTCAGCGTGGCAGCGGGGCTCACGCGTTACAATAGTAAGTAAGGTATACATAACAATAGTATATTATGTTATTAGAAGTAGAAACTGGTCTTTTTGTTTTGAATTCAGCTTTTTCTTTAGGCGTTTTAAAGAAAACTTTAAGGAAAAATATTTTTTTTGTATTTATGCTGGAATTAATGTTTTAATTACTTAATGCTTAAACACAAAAGAAACTACTGTTAAATAACAAATTTGCCGACCCAGGTGGAGTAGCGGTAGCGCTATCGCTTCACGCTCCAAAGGTCCCGGGTTCGAATCCCGGATAAAGCATGGTTGTTGTGTGTGTCTTTCATCACCCCATCTTCATCAACCCAAGGTATAGAAGATCGATGTTATAAAAATATAAGTGAAAAATTGACTCACCGTCATATAATCATGAATTGTAATAAGTTGTACAAAAACTTTAAATACAATAAAGAATTATTATTATTATTATTATTATTATTATTATTATTATTATTATTATTATTATTATTATTATTATTATTATTATTGTCAAATAACAAATTTCAATACCCTTGGTGCCAGTGTTGAACTAAGAAGCTAACATTATTTTCGTAGTACAGAATATGAATACCTATTTTATTTTTATACCCTTGAAGGAAAAACTCTTTGTTATAATGAAACTTATTCTCATATTTCATTTATTTAACTCAATCTCGCCAAAAAAATATGCATAATTCGATCGTTACGTGCACAATAAGAGTCGAAATTATAAAAATAAACTGGATCCTACGAGTCTTTTTCTAACATGCTCTTGAGCTGTTATAAGATCCTTACCGATCTTGTACCTACTGTAATACATTATATTCGAGTGTGAAGGAAAATAAACATCTTTTATTTAAAATTAATATTAACAATGAGAACAGCCTATATATTTGAAATAAATTGTGAAAAGATCATGTCAACCATCGGGGTACGAACCCAAGACCTTCACTTTGCCGCAGTGACGACGTTCTTGTGAATTAAGCTGTTGGCTGTTCTATTTAAATGGCTGAAGTGATCTTCCACTTAGCTTATAGCTCTCCGTTGAAGATATTTTTATTCGTTACATTATTAGATGTGGGGTTGATTACCAATGCATTTAAACATCTGTGAACATATAAATTATAGGTGGCTCGTGGCCATATCGGAACAATTTTTATTATTAACAATGAGTTAAAAGTCGGTGTATTGTGAAAAGATCATGTCAGCCATGGGGATTCGAACCCAAGGCCTTCAGACCTTTATTTATTTTGTTCGATTTTCTATCTGGGGCTTGCATACAGCTGTAGCTGTTTAGCCCTTCATTTTAGTCGCAATGTTTCACCACTACCGAACTGCCGATTGGATTTGTCATTGCTACATTTATAAGTAGCTGTATTTATTTTTTACGACAAATCACACATTAAAAATTAATAATAGATGGAGTCTAAGGCTAAATTTTAACTAAAACTATTATGATTACCCCTTAACCTTAAAATTAATTTTTTAACAAAAACTAAATACGTATTTCGAGAACTAAGTTCTCATCATACAACAAGTGAACGTTAAACAGAGTAGTTAGGACCTCTGGCATGGTTGACATATTGAGTAATTTTCACTACTCTATTTAACGTTCACTTGTTGTATGATCACACATTAAAAATTAATAATAGATGGAGTCTAAGGCTAAATTTTAACTGAAACTATTATGATTACCCCTTAACCTTAAAATTAATGCCAGAGGTCCTAACAACTCTCAGAGTTGTTAGGACCTCTGGCATGGTTGATAGTGATGCCGCGAGACGAGAAACAGCGAGAATCAATCCACTCTCGTCTCGTCTCGAAATTTCGAGACGAGATTACTCTGTATCTCGTCTCGTCATAATTTTTCTTGCCTTCTCTCGATCTCGACTCGAGAGTCTCGAATTTCTCGAATTTATAATTATCAAAGACACGAGTACCACTAATTAAAACATTATTTTACTGTCTGGTATTTAAATGGTATGGTATAAAGAATACACAATATCATGGGCTTATTAACCGTTGCTGGGCGTGTCAATCTGTTTTGTACGAAGATATTGGTATTATATATTCGTATAGTGCAGGCACTTTAAGCTGGTGTGAAGAGCACACTACAGGTGTCACTTTTTTGCTAAACTCAAAATAACTTTAAAATGAATAAGTAAATATGAATTTCAATGAAGAGACAATATTTTGTTCTTATATAGGTACTTATATTTTAATTGAAAAATTTAAAAAAAGTACATTCAAGATCTCGATTTTCCGCGAATGAGGTGAATCTCGTCTCGAAAATTCGAGAAATTCGAGAGGAGATCTCGAAAATGCGAGATCTCGCGGCATCACTAATGGTTGACATATTGAGTAATCTTGACTACTCTGTTTAACGTTCACTTGTTGTATGATGAGAACTTAGTTCTCGAAATACGTATTTAGTTTTTGTTAAAAAATTAATTTTAAGGTTAAGGGGTAATCATAATAGTTTTAGTTTAAATCACACATTGTAGCCCGGAATCGAACGCACGGATCATGGTTCGGGTGACGTCACTGCTAACTAGCTCGGTCACCAAGCCGGCTTACTTATTGTATTACTACAAGTATATTAAGTTTAAAATTATTATATCAAAAATTTTAATTAAATTAATACAATACTCTTAGCCTATATCTTTTTGTCTCGAAGGTTTTAATTGTTCTTGACCAAAAAAGTTTACGTACGCGCTTGTCTTGTAATGTAAACAACTATTCCTATTATATTATTTACCAAATGACTGAGAATAAACTGTATCAATGTAATTTACACATAGTAAACCACGGAATGTCTTTTCTACGTTCTACATTGCTTCAAAGACGGAACACTGCAGCATAAAATAGCATGAACTATTATTATTATTATTATTTTTATTATTATTATTATTATTATTATTATTATTATAGCTTAAAATCGTGGTAAAACGTATAATAAAAGAAGCAACAAGTACTTTGTTGTTATTATTCACCACGCTTAATTTGGACACTAATGTGGCTACAATGTGCAGTAAATGTAGGGAAGAGTCCCAAAATATTTATTTAATATTAGCATCAAAATTTCAAAATGTACAGAAAATAGTTGTGTAAGATTTGTTTGACATTAGGATTAGAGAAAATATTTAGATTGCGTAAGAAGAATAATTATTGCATTTAAAAATAGATAAATTTATTGCATTATACTTACCTTTCAACTTACCAGATAAATAATTATTCTTAATATATTTTCTTTGTTTTTGTTATTTGTGAAAAAAAAAATAAGATTGCAAAAATATTCTCCAAATGTTCTATTTTACTCTTATTGGTATTGACTTATATTTTATTTCAGAAATTTGCTTAATATGCTCTATTTAAGTTAACACAATTTATTTTTATACGAGTTTATGTTCCACATTTCTAATCTGTTATTCACATTAATTTCGGAAATACGCTATATGAGACGTATAATTTTCAAAAATATGATTTAGATAGCAATATTTAGTCGATGGTGCAATTAAAATTGTTTTGAAGATGTGATTCTTATATTCTACTTCTCTGTTTTATTATTCAATTTAATTTTTATATAATAAATACCTAAGAATATTATAAATACCATGTTAATTTATTTTCGTACATATTACGAGTACTCTGATATTTTGTTTCGGAGTAATCAAAACTTAAGAATATTTACTTCTGCGAACACATTATTCTACTGCTATTACAAATGTTTAAAGTCAGAATAATTAAATTATACTTGTATTTAAAATAGGTGGCATTAAACCTCACTGGTGGTCCAGATCTCCAGGAGAATAGTTAAAAGTAAATGGTTCGTAAATCTTATATGTGGTCCATACGTTCGCAGGCAGGAATGAGTATACCAATGCTGGATTAACTAGTAGATAAATATCTGATTTAATCTAATTTAGAGAGGCCCGATTTCACTTTTTTAGTAAATTATATTTATACTTCGTAAAAAACGCTTTTTCATACAACCGTGCTTGAAAAGTACTTTTCACGCACTCATTACAGTGTGTAAAGTGTCACTTTTCAAGCACTAGTGCGGGAAAAGTACTTTTCACGCACTAGTGCTTGAAAAGTAAATAACCGTTGCTAGGCAACATTAAAATTCAGTTAATTTACCTGTCAAGTATATAATTAGGTAGTAAATAATAATGAAAGTAATAAAATTTATTAAGAAATATGAATATACACTGTAAATGGAACAAATCTAATTTTTTTTTAACAGATTGAGTACTAATCTAATTTTTTTGACATGTATTCTAACTTAACCTAATTTTTAATATTAATATTAAATATACAGTTTGTACATTATAAAAGACTAATCATCGTCTGTCTGAGATTCTTATTCCAAGTGTTTAAGTTACATTTTGTACAGTGTTATGAGAAAGAGTACTAGCAGTATTTGAAGCTGCTGGATGCCTGTACACTCAGTATTATGAGAAACATCAATACCATTTCGATTGTAGGAAAAATGTTGTATGCAACACGTGTGTAAAATAGTATTTTTCTTCAAGCGTATTATAATATTCATATTATGCTCCTGTACACAAACTATAGAAGAAGTTCATTGTCTTACTAGTACAAAAATGTTGATATTGTTGTACTAGTAAAAAAAATATTAGTGTTTTAGTTCATCGCTGGCGGCGGCAGTTATCACAGCAACACATATTATATTGAAAATTGTTATGTGACAGTTGTGTCGTTTTTGTTTTGTAGTATACACAGCCAGCTTTGGCTGAAATTGCAAACACTACAATTTAAAAATTCCAAAAAAAATGTCAAATTATTCTTTGAAACACTTGAAGAAAAAATAGTATATGCCATTCGGAGTAGAACGCCCTTTTTGTGTTTTACCCAGCTTGCCTAGCCTCGGCTAACGCCTCGGCCGCAATAGCTGGGTTCAACACAAAAAGACCGCTTTCTACTCCTAATAACATAATATACTATTTTTGTCTCGTGCTACAATTTCAACATCGCACTCGACCAAAAAAGTACTACTTTACACACTTGTTACATAAATAACTATTTTTAAAAAAATTATCTTACCAAAAGTCTCGCTAGACTAGAGTTGTCAACAATGGAAAAAATTGGAACAGGTTACCCGGTTACAAAACTATCCGGGTACCGGAGTAGTGCAAATATTATTCGGTTTTGAGTAGTAGAATCGAACTTCGGATCCGGATTCAATGATTAGAATATTCAATTATAATTATATTAAATTAGCCTCGTCATTCTTGAGAAATAAAATGATTTGCTGTTTTATTTGAAATATACAGAGTGTAAATGAAATAAGTGCATTAAATTTAACCAGTAATGTAACTCGATGAGAGGAACAATGTTTCTTAATATAACTTTTTTTTCTAAGTCTTTTAGATTTTGAGTTAAAATTCTTTAAAGATTTGCTGCATATTGCGTTACCCGCTCATGGAGAACAAATGCTGCCGTATTCAAGTCGGATACAAACAGCTCAAAAATTGTCGGTTATCGGTTACACTTTCAGTCACAGTAATTAATAAACGAATCAAGGGAAATAACATTATTATTAATTAATACGTAATAGTACAGTTTTTAAAATAAAGAAATTTAAATTTTGGATAACAAAATTATAAAGTTGTGTATTAAACCAGGGTTTTTAATCACCTGTGAATAGTGTGAATAGAGGAAGACAAGGAGGGACGAGGAAGAGCAAAAGCATAGTTGTTAGCAAGGAGGATAGAAATGGAGTAAGCATTCAATGCTAGGATACGACGACCGTTCTAGCAGCCATGGTAACAGAGTTTCGTTTTCACCGATTCCGCAGTACCCTTTCAGAGCGCTGTTGTTCATATTTTATACTTATAAAATATAAAATTAAATTTTTAAAATGAATACAAAATATGTAAGAATTGACAGTATATTTATATAAACTATAATACAGTACATACAGAAATATTCTAATATTTGTAAATACAAATAATTCGATTATATTATAGGTAAATTAAAATGAACACATGGCCGCTCCGTGCGGGTGGGCAGGTTGTGCCCTGCACAAAGGCGCCTGACTTTGAGGGGCCCCGTTTCAAGACAGTAAAGTAAATAATAGTAAATTTTTATAAAATACTCTTATTCGCAAAGACAAAATTACTATAAAACTTACAAATTAACGTGATAGAAGTGAACAATATTTTTTTTAATTTGTTTGCATTAGAGCTCCTGTTATAGGTAAAATAATTATCGTATCAATCGGTTTGTTATTATTCTAACATTGTTATATTGAAATAATAACTGTGGAAATGTTGATTACAACACAGAATATAATGATTATAACTCAAAAATATTGATTACAAGAATGAATCGCACAATGAATCCAATATTAAATACCTATTGGCATTTTGCGAAGAATCAAATGCTTTATGATTTACATACAATTCTGAAATCTGTTGTAAAATTGTTGATTACAACAAACAATTTTGATTATAATCTATTGATTACAAAAATGAATCTAAGAAAATTTCATCAATATATTAAATCTAACATTTTTGAAGAGCAAATGTATATTTTAAACTTTAATTTGCAAATTTTACGAGGGGAATGGGCACTAAAATGTAGCATAGCACAAAGACGCCTTATACCCACGGAGCGGCCCTGGATGAACCTGTTCATCAATTCTTCTCAATTCTCTTTTCAAGGAGTTAATTAGAATTATCATAGAAAAATACATGTCTGCAGTTGATTTTCACACTATCTTGGGTTCGAAAGGCAAAAAGGCATGATTTCAAACAGCATTTGTATGACATCTACAAACGAATAAATAAATGTTAGATACATGTTAGTAATTAATAAGTAAATTAGACTTCACAGAATTTTAAATTAATAACTTACCTTCGGGAGTTACAAAAATCGAAAGAAATTAGGAAAGATTTTTTTTCAAAATGATTATTTATTTCTTCACTGACAACTGACAAGTTATGATCCGAACATATCACCCTTGTAGATGACTGTGATCAAAACGCGCGCATAAATTGAATAAAGGGTTATTTCGAATTCTACCTAACCGATAGTGCCACAAATTAGTTTTGACCGATTCCGTTTTTTTGGTGCTGCACGGTATCATGGCTGGGTATATAAGTGATTTCTCCTAATAGTCGTCCATTTATTGTTCCTGGCCAAACATTTTTTAATGAAAATTTTTACAGCATTTTCGTCTGTCGAGATGTGTATAGTGCATAATAAATACACCTTACCAAGTAAATTCAGTCTCATTAATGAACATTATGAGCCATTCCCAAAATTGAAGTTTGTTATGTGCTGAAAACATAGAACTTTTTGCACATGTTATGGATATAACTGTTGCTTTTTTTAAAATTGTCATATGTGACACTCCGTATTGTGATGTGATAAAGATGTACAAGATTAACAAATGTGCGAATATTAAGAACAGAATGATTTGGTGATGATTTGGAAACGCTCCGTGTAAATGCGTTGGCAACTCCATGACACTGTCTTTATGTCAACAGTGATGTCAAGTAAAATGTAGTACAGATACGAGTAAAAAAATAAATAAACCATAGGTAAGTAATTACAATGTCTGTGTACTCGCATTTTGACAGAATTTTACCTTATAAACAAGTTTAGTACTAATATCAAAATTTAATTGGAACAATTGACAGGACTGTCAATTGCTAAAACAAAATTTTTCATAGCTATTGCTACTGCATTCAATTATCACAAAAATATTTGGAACGACTCGTCAATTTACGGGGTGGTAAAAATGCTAAAAAAAATATGCGATTTCGAGAAAAAGTTATTAAGAAATATTGTTGCTCTCGACGAGTTATATTACTGGTTAAATTTAATGCACTTATTTCATTTACACCCTGTATATTATTTTTTTGGGTATAATTTAATTGAAAATAATTATATATTTTTATACATTTTAGACGCAAGGATTCAAAAAATTATTCAGAAAATGTAACCGCATGAAGTAGCAAATAATTACAAATTACACTTTAATTTTCATTCCATATGATTTTTCCAATAGTTTAGTTTGTTTGGTTTTGAGTTAAGTTTTGAGTTAACGGTACCTTTGTTGATTATAGTGGCCGTAAAACTAAAGGGATAGAGGACATAGCAATGGATATTTCCAAGAATTTCACTTTCCTACTCATAGATTATGTTCTAATATTTACATTTTCATCTCTCATATATATATATATATATATATATATATATATATATATATATATATATATATATATATATATATATATATATATTAAATTTTTGGGAGAAACAAAAATTGTTACACTCTGACGTTGCGCAAATTGATATAGCAGTTACAGCTACACAAGTTACTGTGGAACGGGTATTTTCGCTCTGAAAGTCTTTTTGTAACTTCAACGAGTATGTATGTCTGAAGAAATATCAGATATTTTGATTATCAGATTAAATAAAAATTTCTCTACAAAGTAAATTTATTGGTACGGGTATTTTTAATGTAAATAATTGTTTTTGTTTTTCATTTTTATTATTTACTTATAGTTATTATTATTATTCGTGTCCAAACCATACGTAATATAAACAATTAATACACAATAAATATATAAAACATTACAACAAATATTTCTCACTCCTTAGATACTTTTAAGTGACCTAATAGAGTAATATTATTTTGTTATTATTGAGCATATCGCCTTTTATTTACCATAATTACTCGCACGTACATTTTTTTTATTTTATATACTTATTTTTTAATTTTTAGAACCCGAACCGGTTTCGAACCACCTAAATTTTTCTTTTCTGAACCCGATCCATTGCGGAGCCCAAACCGAACCCGTTTTTCTGCGGGTTCCGATCTCTGACAGAAATTAAACGCTGCTAAATTCGATACCTGTGGCTGCATCGGGGTAATCAACTTGGAAATTTGAGTTTGTGTTTTAGTTTAACGATCAAGCCTCCTATAAGCCTCAACCTTGAGTTTATTTCATATTTTTGTTTACATATGTATTTAAAAGAGTTGAAAATGCACTGGATGGTAATTTAAGTTTTCATTTTTATATTATAGGTGAACTTTGGCTGCGCTAAAAAATTTAGCAGTAAAATTTGTCAAACTATTTGTACAGTTAATTAAAAATAAATTTATTGATATCATTTATTATATGAAAAATAAGTTGCGACCAGTGTTGTAACTTATCTAGATAATTTCATCTAGATAAATCATCTAGATAATATAGTTATATCTATTATCTTATCTAGATAATTTTTTTCGAAGTTATCTATTATCTTATCTAAATAAAAATTATTTATTTTTTGAAAATCATCTCGATGAAAATTTTAATAAAACAGTAAAAAAAATTCTTTTCTAATACAAATCGACTTTAAATTAAATAATGCTGCGCAAATGTACAACTGCAGTAGAATTCTGAGAAAATTTTGAAATTTTATATAATCTTAATCTATAAAGATATAAATATGATTACTTTTCTATGTCAAGATGTCAAGAAGGTACGTTTATGTAAATTCTTTAGTTTCATAATTAGGTAATGGACATATTTGCACATAGAATTCCATTATTTATTAGGTGTGAAATTTTGTTAAATACATTATATTAATACACATTAAATTACTATAACAGAATATTTCTAAATATGCAAAATAATTTATTATTCCGTCCTATATCTACATTATAACATGCTATGTATATTTTAAACAAATTATCTAAAAAGTAACTAGATAATTGTCAATTATCTATTGTCTATTATCTAGATAACTGTAAAAATTATCTATTACCTTATCTAGATAAAAACAATGTTAGTTATCTTTAGATAAAAAATATGATTATCTATTACAACACTGGTTGCGACCCAACGGTTGGGCACCCATGATGTAAATAATTATGTTTTATTATAGTTTGAAAATGTGAGGATTAATATACTCGTAGATAAAATTTGTCAAAATATTTAAAAATATGAATAATTATTTATAAATTTTTACTGACCTTTCAACGCTAAATATTTACATTCTACAGAAAAGTATAAAATTCCGAAATAAATATGCATAGTGCATATGGGAAACGTGTTTTTGGCCGAATGTTTAAAGTGATATATTAAAAATATTAGCATAAATTGCAACTGGTAAGTTGCCAGGCTGAATGCACTCCCACTCAGGTGGAATATTTCATGCATGATTCTAAAAATTCCAAATTTCTCCGATTATGTTTCAAACAAAATATTCCAAGTCTGTCATTTGCTAAAAATACACAGGGAATATTGCGCTGTTTGAAGAGGCAAAACAAATGAAAATAGTCTATAGATTCACACCAGATGACTTTCGTCCTACTTAGGAGAATGAATAAACGATTCTATATTTACCTTTGTCCTATTTAGGATTCAAAAGAATAACAAAAACTATATCTAGTTACATATGCATTTATTCTAGGACAATGAATCATAATGAAATTTCGACAAACCCTGTTTTTTTAATTAAATTTATAATTCAAATAACTTTTGACTTTATATGCAAATTAGTTTAATTTAAATACATCTAAAGGGCTCGAAAAAATAAATTTCTTGTTTCATAGTTCTGATTTGGTGTTGATAACTAAAATTCCAGGAAGAGTGGAATTTATGATTAAGAGTAAATATTTTGAAATGTAATAACACTTACTATGAAAATAGAAAGATACCTGTTGCTAAATTAAAACCAAGGACTCAAGGAGTAGGTATATCCAGGGCCGTTCTTATTTTTTTTCGGGATCCGCGATGTTACTGTTACTGGGGCCTTCTTTCTTCTATTTTATAATTGAAATATTTATAAATTGAAATATCGTCTGTAAAATTTTAATCAATATATACTATGAAAATGGATAAAAAAGAAGAATGTATTTATTCAGGTAATGTTTGTAAATTTTAAATTTAAAAAACATAACTAAACCCTCTTGTTGCTTAAACTCGGCCTCTAGCGTTGACACGTCGGGTAACCTTGTTTAAGACAGTACTATCCTCCTTGCTCCTGAAGATGCCCCATACGACTGCGGGCGAAACGTTGAGCTCTGACTCAAAATATGACACAGTCCATTCCCGGAAAACGAATATTACTCACTAAATTTATTTATCTATTTTAGCTTACACTTAATAACATATTAATGTTAGATTGTTGCAGTAAATTCAGTAACAATGCATTTCAAGAATCATTGGTATTTTAATACATATCTACTTTAAAAATTGTTTTCAGTCAATTCACTTAAAAAAATATTAATATATGATCTAAACTATTTTCTACATATAATAAATATACATTATTTATTAAAAATAAAAACATATGAACTTGTTTTGTTTTTGCAGAAATTTTGCAATTACTCGAAAAAAGCTCAAACTCCTTAAAAAATATTTTGAAATATAGAGAAGAACTAATTTGATTTTCTCAATTCCCTTTCGAATTAAAATCTTTTTCAAGGTACCAAAAATTATATTTATATAAATACAGCAAACTTATTTAAATATATAAATTTAAATCACTTTGAAGGCCCGCAAATTGTGAAACTAGAACAATATGTATTTATACATATTATAATCTGTGATTTTTGAGATGTACTTGATATAATATTTTACAAAAAATATCTTGGCTAAACTAATGGTTCTAAATTAAAACAAAAATGTATGGAGGGCGGAGACTAATATACGTATTATATTCTTTTTGTCATATACTAGGAACAAGAGAATGTTATTATACTGAGTAACTTTGTTTTTATAAACAACATTTCCTAGGTGTTGTCCGCCAATTTGTCTGCACACATTCAGTTCAGTAGGCCTCATCTTTTCTCTTGAAATCTCTACGAGTAGATCCTCTGGGATTATTTGACATCTTGTATATTATTTATCTTTGTGATTTTGATGGTCTTGTAAATCGAAGTATGAGAAAAAATTGCAGTAATATCAAGATATTAGAAGTGTAAAGAAAATTATGAAAAATATAAAAATATTTTCAGTAAAATTGTGCCATGAACTTAATAATGTAAACTACACTTGTCTTTTATCCGTCAATTACAAATATTTGAATTTGTCTACCAATTTCCTTACACAGAATGTAAATTTTGTTTTATTTTGTCTCTAAATCCATAAAAGGTATAATAAAGAAGATAATGAAATAGATAAAAAATAAAATGTACTTTGATATTTATAATAACATAAATTGTGAAAATATTACATTTAGTCTAGTCACTTTGTCAAATAAAATCTGTTATGAGCTTCTTGTATTAAGTACTATTTTCGCTAGTCTAAATAAGTATTACTAAAAATAGTAAAAATTAATTAGCCCTTCCATTAAAAAGTAAGGAATACAAAATTTTATAACTTTTAGCTTCATATATTGTTTGTGAAATCGTCCTGACTAAATACACAGATTCAGACACACATACACACATAGCATCGTCGGGACAATTAGTGATGCACGACGAGAGTACTCTCGCATCTCGTCTCGTCTCGTTGCATTATGCGAGACGAGAACGAGAGCGAGATTTCAGTTTAAAATTCGAGGCTTTGATTCATAAATTCAATGAAAAATGTACCGTACAAGAAGTGGAGTCAACGCTAATTCATGCATAGAACACGTAAATTTGAAAATTATATGAATTCACTATATTTTTTGAGTCTATCTAGTTGATTCGATTAGTATCGTTCCCAGGGCGAGGAAATGCAAAAATAAAGACAAAATCGGCATTGCATCCAATAGAACTAGGTTTCTCCAATATTTCATCCCCTAATTCACGCCAGTTAAAACCACGGTTAATAAAACTATTGTCGCCCCTGAAAAGTAAAGGAATTTATATTAAGCGTCGATGGGAGCCAACAGGGAGAGAAGCGGAGTGATTGGTTGCCGGCCGGTTACCAGTGTAGCGGTTTTATATGACTTAATCTTACTTAAATAGTGGTATATATTTAATGAAAAAGTGTAGGTACTTTTAGTTACAAAAATATTTTTAAATGTTTAATTCGTTTCACTGATGACAGAATGTGTTAACAGATGTTCGTATTGAAATAGTTTAGAGATCACAATTTGATGATAAATTGGATATTTTAGAGGTAAATTAAATTATTTACTAACTTATCACATTTTCTGGTGACCGTAAATGAATAAACATTATGTTCGTATTGAAATTATTTGGTGACCAGAATTTAGTGTTTCGTCTCTTTATTATAGTTATACGATTGCAAATACATGGAAGACGGTGCTATTGGTGCGAACTTGTCTTTTGTAGTTAAACAGGTACGTAAATACGTAGTGCGCAAGCGCTTATTTTTATAGCGAGACTCTCGTGCGAGAACTAGACGAGACCCAAAAAAATGTGCGAGAACGAGAGCGAGATCGAGATTACAGATCCGAAAACGAGACGAGATCGATATTTTATATTTCTCGTCTCGTCTCGCCTCGCGTGCATCACTAGGGACAATATTAAATATGGATTCTTATTCTTACTCGGACCTTAAAATATGCATATTCACTAAAATTTCGACATTTGATTGTTAGCGTGATTCCTATATACCTCTCCTACGGCAGATATATAGAAGTAAAAAAAATATTTTTTTATTTTATAGATGCAATAATAGATCTCGTATTTGTTTAAAAAATATTTGAAATTTGCCAAGTAAAAAAGATGAGTATATATTCGATCGAATAATGTTAAAAATTTAAATTTAGAGTTGATGTTTTATAAATAATTATGAATATTATATTTTTAGATTATTTATTTTAAAAGTATGTATTTCATCAGTAACACATCATTATTCATTTACGTTTTTTATATAAATGAATTAATGTTTCACGGACTCACGAAGAGAAATAAATAGTAGAAATATAATTATCTTGAAAATTTTAACATAAATATTTGCTGCCTCCTTCGTTTGAAACTACTGAAATCTTTCTGTTACCTTTCGGCCTCTTAAAATAGCCGTGTGGTATTTAAAATCTGTACGTGGACGGAACTGGCAAACTGGCAAAACTAGGCCACTGGTTTATAGTTCTCAAATACTCAAACAATTGTAAGGAATATAATCATATTTCATCTGAAAATATTCATATTTCATATTTTACATTAATTCTCCAGAAAATGGAGAATTTATGTAATGCAATAGCAAACTATTTCGAAATAAATAAAAATATGTAATAGACACCTACTATAATATGCAACAAATGCATAAGTGCACCTGTTTCCACTCAGTGTTTAAGCTTGACAAATTTTTGGCACGATTTTATAAAAAAAAATACCTAATTCATTTTTCATCTAGCCGAACAAGACATGGAAATCTAAATATGATGTTTTGTTTATATAATGCATGTTACCAGCTCTTTCTAGAATAAAAATAATATTAATAATAATAATAATAATAATAATAATAAACTTTATTGAGATTCGCTCAAAGGCGAGGTTCAGCCAAAGGTTGTTCTTCCACCTAACCCATAATTCAATATGAAATGTTTTTGCAAACAACAAACAATACATATATAGTAATGAACAGACATGCGTAAATAACAATTCAAACAATGCATCAATTAAACAATTGTTTAAGATGAATTTTAAGAAGTTATTTAGCGACAGAGTTTTTAAGGAATTTGGAATATCATTATACAGGGTAATATGTAAGTAATATGCCATAGTTCAAGGTATGATAAAAAGAACTGAAATAAGTTATAATCTGAAATCTGTTCTGCAAAATATGTCAAATTGTAGAAGTTGTGGGACTATAAAGCCGACCAGCTTCTTAATAAATTAAAATTTAAAAATCTAGTTGTCCCAAAAAACAATATTTGTTGGTTGTCATAAATGTCGTCAAATTTTCAATACCTCGCATAGTACTTAGATTTTTAGAAATGCCTGTTACTTTCACTAGTCAAGAATACACCGCTATGCATTTGATTTACGGTTTACAGTCGCCAAAGTATCTTCTACATCTGATTTCAATCCTTCAAACATGACAAGTTTTGTTGTTTTCACTCAAACTACTATGATTTTTAAATAATACTTTATTCAAATAAATAATTATTATTGGTCCACCTTGAAATGCTTTCACCACTGCAATAAGCACATTAGAAAAGAAATTATTGCAGATTAAGGTAACGTATGGCACATTACTTACATAACACCCGGTATAATTTAGATGTTTGATACGAAAATGAACCTTTAAATTTACTTTTTTAAAAAGAAGGAACCAGAAATAAATCCGTACCACGACGATTATAATTGCTTTCTTTAATATGGAGCTTACTGTATACGTAAAGTGGTAAGTTTGTCGTATATATTGTAACGTTTTTATTTATTTGGGTGAAGTGTAAATATTAGACAATTATTATTAATTAAAATAAAAGTTTATTATTACGATAAATAGATATTAAATATAATTAAAAGATGATAAATATAACAAACACTACGATTAAACAAATATTAAACACTAATTAAGACTAAGAATATTATAAGACACGTAAACAACAAGATTATTTATTTACACAATATATAGCTCACTTATTTATTTATACAACTATATTTATGTTTACCACTTGTCGACTATCTGCTTATATCACCAACTATTTAACACGCGACGCTTATTTATATCAGACTGTCCAATGCCTTCGCTAACAGTGCTTATATACTCCGACATTTGTATTCGAGAAATTTCTAGTGCACTATTCTAGATAAAAACTCAAACACAATAGGTTACATCAACCGCGTATTTAAGCAGGTACAGACAAGTGTGTTGCGTCATTGCTAAAAATAGACACTCGCTCGTCCCTGTGACAGCAGCGGCAACAGCGGCGGGGGCAGCGGCGGTGACAGTGGCGGCGACGGCGGGCGCTGCACATTAATAGTATATTATACGCCAAGGTTGAGAAGATAATCATTATTGACCCAGCGCCAAGATTGTAACACGAGGGCGAAGCCCGAGTGATACAAGGCGCCTGGTCAATAATGATCTTCTCAACCGTGGTTTATATACTATTTTTTTCACTACTAGCTCCTAAATTCTATTTAACGAATTTTATATTAATAATAACATAAGAATTTTGACATTAATATTTATTAATATCTATAAAAACTAAGTAGGCAGAAATATTTTTTTTTAATATTGTTTTTAATATCTGACATTTTATTTTGGTAACAATAAGTAAACATGTTTGAAGAAAGTAATACGGAAAATTGTACTCCTCCGGAAATTAAAGAAGCGGCACAAAATGTGCAGTTTGATACATTGTTGCCAGAAAAATCTAAACCGAGATATATATATATATATATATATATATATATATATATATATATATATATATATATATATATATATATATATATATATATATATATATATATATATATATATATATATGAAAGTGTATACAAGTTTTAAAGAATGGTGTCTAACAAAAAAGGTGACTAAAATCTCGGAAAATGTACTCCTAGTATATTTCCAGGAGCAAGCACACAATAAAAAGGCTTCAAGTTTATGGGCCATATTTTCCATGCTGAAATCTACTATTTCATTTAAAGAAAATATAGACATTTCAAAATATTTTAAGTTGCTTGCATTTTTAAAGCGCCAAAATGCTACATATAAGCCAAAAAAGTCATCTGTATTTTCTAAAGAAGAAATTAATAAATTTCTCATAGAAGCGCCAGATGAAGTCTTCCTATCAACGAAGGTATCCTCTTGTGGTAATAAAATTCCAAAAACTTACTAATTCATACTTGCACATGAGAGATGTCCACGTTAAAATGCGACAATAAATATAGGAAACACTCAAACCTCATTGAATACGGGTTCTGCAGCAATAAATTTGACTTGTCACAATTGCACTATCAATTTCAACTATAAATAATAAATAAATGTTACCTGTTTTGTGTTTTTACATAGAAATGTAATTATAACCCTAAAAAAATGTACAATGTAAGATAATTGAAATAATGTTACAATAAACACTTACCTTTTCATAGATTTAACAATAAATAAATACCTAAATTAACATTTCGCATTGTAAATATAATGTGAACGCACGAAAAATTTGATAAGAAATAAGATCGTAGAATATTAAGATTTTTAATCTGAAATTTAACTATTGCCAACTTGAAATTAGGCGGCAAATTTAAATATAATGTTTTCTTTGCGTTTAATAAGTTAAATAAATTCAGAAGCTTGAATTTCTTTAAAAAGTGACAGTTCGCATAATTAACCATGGTCAATAATAATTCATTATTGACCGTTGTTAAGCGTTGCTAAGGAAGCGGTAGAGAAAAACAATTTCACAACTCAATAACAAGTCAATAATGGTATGTTTGTAGGCTAGTAGTGAAAAAAATATTTTATGGACGAGAGACAAATAAAGAAAATTTGTTCTCCGATCAATGAGTTTCATTTCAGCTTCTTTTCTGTATGCTGATATATGGTCAAATTTACGCACATTATAAACGAAGCGGAGGCAAGAATTTTGAAAAAGAGTAATTCTATGCATGTCTTGTTTAGTAAGATTGGGAATGTATTAACTAATTTTAATTTTAGGGTAGATGACAGAATGTGTCTATATTAATACAGCTGTTTAAGTTTAAGTCTTGCCGCAATTAACTTATTCTTGGTGTGTTCATTACATTTAAAATCTTTATCCATATACAAACCAAGAGTCTTGACAGTTGAACTACAATTTATCTTTGTGCCATTTAAGTGTACAGGGCACAAATTAATCTAAATCACCACTTTCACTTTTCCCTTTGTTTACTAAATTATTTCCAACTATCTATAAAGTACCTAATTTTTATCTTTTTATAACTTTTGTGGAAATTTGCAATAGATACACAAAATTTAAAGTACAAAATGGCTGGCTTATACATGCTAGCAATTTGTTTCTAACACTGCGTTGGTAGCTTCCTACAGCGAAGAAGTTAAATGACGTCAGTACGTAGATATAAATTCCTGTAAATAAAATTATTTAAAAAATATGTATCATCTTAACCTCAAATCAATTAATAATTAATATTACTTATTAAATGCTCAAATGTGTAGGAATTCGCTAGATCCGTTTACCGATATCCATTAAAGGAGATGAATAGTCGATAACATACTAACTGGCATTCTTATTCAATCTGAAATTTGATTAACATTCAGTTATCGCAGATGCCGATTTGTCTTGAACTTCAGAATGCCCATTCCCCTAGGCAATCCTCCAATTCTAATTCTTCGTCCGATTTCAGATCCAACTTTTTCTCTTTTCTGCTACTTTAAATTCTAATGCCACTTTCTGTGAAAAACAAGAACAATGAATGTTATTTCCAGTAATAAAATATATATTTCTAATAGGGGATTACAGTTCAATCGAATTAAGATAAATTAATAAAAATAGTGAAAGTAGATGCTTAATAATGAATATTAATAAAGAAGTAAAATGATATAATTGAAATACAGGGTGGGGCAGAAAAACCTATCCGATTTCAAATCCCTTTTTCCCAGAAGAGGGAGCAGGTAGAGTAGTGGAGTAAAAACCGTTAGAAAGCCGGTTTTATGCCATTTGTCAGTAGTCAACATGCCTTGGTCTGGTGAACATCGTGCTTTTGTTATTGAGCGGTTTATCGAATGCGGCGGTTCGATAATTGCTACACAACGTGCTTTTCGAATTCATTTCGGACTCGGGCGTCATGATCCTGTTCCACATCACGCTACGATTAAAGTGTGGGTGTCAAATTTTAGACAGACGAGTTCAGCATTGAAAAAGAAGTCGCCTGGACGTCCCAGGACAGCAACAGGACCTGAAAACGTGGCCAATGTGAGAGCCGCGATTGAACGTTCCCCGCGTCGTTCGGCGCGAAAACATTCGCTCGCTTTGGCGATTTCCAACCGCAGTATTCGGCGCATTTTGCACCGGGACCTCAAAATGCATCCCTACAAAATGGTTGTTGCACAGGAATTAAGTGAAAGGGATTTTGAAACCCGTACGAACCTGTGTCGCGATCTCCGAGAACTCCCAAACGACGATGTTGTGCTCTTCACGGACGAAGCCCATTTTCACCTTTGTGGTGCCGTTAACAGGCAGAATTTTCGATATTGGAGTGACGAAAATCCTCGAGAAATCCATCAGGAACCCCTCCATAGCCCAAAAGTGACTGTGTGGTGTGCTCTTTCCCGCCTAGGCGTCTGGGGGCCTTACTTTTTTGAAGAAAATGGGCAAACCGTAACGGTCAACAGCGAGCGCTATTGTTTCATGCTGGAAAATTTTCTTAGACCCAAAATGGAAGAAAATGGCGTGGAAAATGTGTGGTTTCAACAGGATGGTGCAACCGCCCACACATCGCGACGATCAATGGACATTCTCAGGGAACTGTTTCCCGGTCGCCTCATTTCCCTGAGAGGTGATCTTGGCTGGCCGCCGCGCTCACCGGATCTCACTCCATGTGACTTCTTCCTTTGGGGTTACCTCAAATCGAAGGTTTACCAGCATCGACCAAGGACCCTTCTTGCTTTACGAAGGGAAATTGCTCGGGCAATTGAAGAAATTCCTGTGGAAATGACGGTGAAAGTCATGGACAGCTACCGCGAGCGCCTAAATCAGTGTATCCGCTCCCAAGGACGACATTTGAGTGATGTGCTTTTCAAAACTTAAATTTAAAAATGGCATAAAATTTGCGATATGTTAATAAAAAAATTTTTTGACAAGTTGAGTGGTTTTAATTTTATAACGTTTTGAAATCGGATAGGTTTTTCTGCCCCACCCTGTACTTCGGATATAAGGGGGTTTATGTTTTAGCAGCTCGTCACCCATATTAATTCCATATATATATATATATATATATATATATATATATATATATATATATATATATATATATATATATAATTATGCCTCGCTACTAGCTTATCAAACCACATTATTTCACCACATTACCAAATACGGACATGTGGCTAGCTGTTGATAAGAAATTAGTATATAAGCTTGCTGTTATCAATTAAAAACAGTGGATTCCTGTACGAGACCCGACACTAGTCGAATCTCTGACCTTCGTTGTAATTATAGAGAAATAAAGTTCATTATAATCAAAATTAAACTTTGTTTTTTTTTTGATAATAAAATAATCAGTTTTATAATTGGCGCAGTCGGTAGGATGCCAAAAGGTCTCTAACGTGAAAAACACAAATTTTCATACGTTTTAGACAAGAGAATTTCAATTCTCAAATAAACGGCATCACAACGAACTTACGGCTAAAACAGTAGCCCATCAGAGGCCTATTAATACGGCCCATCTCCAACGGACTATACGAGGAGAGCCTTGCTGTTCGCACACAACCCAGTCGATCACGGCAATCCACACGTCCAGAAACAGTTACCAGTTCCACCACGAGGGAAGTCTTGCTGTTCCACTACGAGAAACACGACTCCCATAGGACCTGTGAAAAGAGCAACAGAATCCAACTCCGCAACATGAGCGACATCATCATATTATTTTTATTGTAAGTTTGAATCACTGTTAAACACATATTAACAATTACACTGTGTCCAGTCAAGTCGGGACAATACGACAAGACAACATTTTTAAACTCTTTTTATGTCTGACGAAGATAACTCCTCAGACTACGAATACGAAACATTCGATTCAGATCGAAACATTGTAAACTCGCTTAGCGAGACATTAAACAATCTTAGTATAAACAATAATACTAGTAGTAATTCTAACATGACTACCACTATTTCACTAAGCGATATTAAAACACTATGCGACCCAATACCCACATATTCGGGAGACGTAAAAACTTTACACGCATACATTAAAAAGTGCGAAGACGTTAAAACAACATTAGAAACACATTTTCAATTGACAGCCATTCAAAAAATTACACATTCAGAATTTTCAAATCGAAAATCCAAGGCACCGCACAAAACATAATATCAGAAAATAACTTCGATGATTGGCAAGCATTAAAAGTATTTTTAACTAGTAACTTTGAAGATAGACTCAAACCAGAGACTTTATTTTACAAAATTCTCTCATTAAAACCCCAACAAAATACTTATAAATTCCTGAAAGAAATACAATCACTTTTTGGAGCGTACAAAGGAAAAATCGAAACACAAGAAACAAATAAAATTAAAACAAAATTCTTATTAGACCATAATCAAAAAATTGTAATTCACCATTTCATTGATTCATTGCCTTTTACAAACAAGGGAGCATTCATTAATGCTAACCCAGAAACATTAGAGGATTGCGAATCTCTAATAAATAATGAATTTAATTTCCTTATGCATCCATCACCTATGAAACAACAATCGAACCAAAGTCAAAATAAAAATTCAGTAGCACAAAATTTCAAATTTGTACCACCTCCTGCAAAATTCCCAGGACAAAAATTCCCAAGCCAACCTATAAAATTCCAACGACCCAATCCAACATTCACTCAATCCAACAATGCACCACCAGGCAGAAATATAATAGCTAGACAAAATTTACAAAATTTCCAAAATACGAATCGAACTTTTAAACCCACACCCATGTCAATTCAAACAAGACAAACACAAGCCGTACCCATGTCAACACAAACACGACAAAATTATAACATAGAACAAGAGAACGATATACAAGTCGAAGACGATGACATACCGGCATATGACGACAATTATGAAAATGTCGAAAACCAAGAAGAAAATGAAAATTTTCTAGACCCCCCAGAAACAGACGAAAATACGTAATGACTTCTGATACCGGAAACATACCCACAATAACACACGAACAATATCACGTACTCATTGACACCGGCTCAGATATTAATTTTATTAATAACAAACTTGCAACTGAACTAAAATTAAAACGCATTCAAAAACCTATCCTGATTAGAACGGCAAATGGAAAAATCACCTTAAGAGAAATGGTAAAATTAAAAATAAAAGGTTGTGAATTCGAGTTTTACATTCACGAATTTCACAAAGAATGTAATTTATTATTTGGCATAACAATATTAAAAGAATTAGATGTTAAAATAAATTTTAAGACAGAAACATTAAATCTCAAAGGCAAAGAATATAAGTTTAATAATAGAAGTCGCGATAAACAAAATTTGTTAAATATAAGAGACGACCATTTAGAATATAATGTAAAACAAAAATTAAACAAATTAATAGAAACGAACAAAGATCTTTTTCCAAAACCAAATGAACAATTATCACATACAAATGTATTAAAGCACAAAATCATACTCTCGGACGATATACCAGTACACACAAAAAATTACAAATTACCTCAAATCTATGAACAAGACATAGAGGAACACATTTCAAAAATGCTTACGGAAAATGTTATTAGAAAATCTTATTCCCCCTATAATTCACCAATATGGATCGTACCCAAAAAAGCCGACGCTTCGGGCAAACGTAAAACACGTTTAGTTATAGATTTTAGAAAACTCAATGTGAAAACGAAAGAGGACCGATTTCCTATTCCCAACATAGATACCTTGTTAGACAAAATTGGAAAACCAAAATTTTTCACTACACTTGACCTACACAGCGGCTTCCATCAAATACTAATGGAAGAAAATGATATTGAAAAAACAGCTTTCTCCACACCATCAGGACATTACGAATTTACCAGAATGCCCTTTGGTTTAGTTAATGCCCCCGCGACATTCCAACGAATGATCAATATTGCACTCGGAGAACTAGTCAACGATATATGTCTCGTATATCTCGACGATATAATTATTTTTGGCAAAACAATTGAAGAACATATAAATAATATACAAAAAGTTTTTAACAAATTGAGACAAGCAAATTTAAAAATACAGATGGACAAAAGCGAATTCTTCAAAAACGAAGTAGAGTATTTAGGCTTTATAATTTCGGAAAACGGACTAAAACCAAATTTGAAAAAGATAGAAACGATTGAAAAAATTCATATCCCTAAAACAACTAAAGAAATAAAATCTTTTCTCGGAAAACTATCCTGGTATAGAAGATTCATTCCAAACTTTTCCAAATTAACAAAACCTTTTACAGTAAATTTGAAAAAGGGCAGTAAAATTGACATAACCCAAAAAGAGTACCAAGAATGTTTTAAGAACGCAAAAGAACTAATGACAAATCCACCCATACTAGCATTCCCAGACTTTAACAAAAATTTTATATTAACAACAGACGCATCCGACTATGCAATGGGAGCTGTACTGTCACAAATAATAGACGGACAAGAAAGACCCATATGCTACGCGAGCAAAACTTTCAATGTAGCTGAAACAAATTACTCAACAATTGAAAAGGAACTAAAAGCAATAGTTTGGGCAATACAAAATTTTTATAACTACCTATTCGGACGCAAATTCACTATTAGAACGGATCACAGACCCTTCGTATGGTTGTTTAACATGAAAAATGCGAACCAGAAATTAATGCGCTGGAAAATTGAATTGTCAGAACATAATTTCGACATAGAATACATACAGGGAAAAACAAATAAAATTGCAGATTTCCTTAGTCGCATACGCGAACCTTTTAAAATAAATTTCCTCACTGGCGATGTCACGCACACCAAAATATTCGCACATTGTATATCAAAAGATTTACATTTCAGCAAAGGCATAGCAAAACAAATTAATGAAAAATTCAATAGCAAAATCTATTGTGAAAACAATAAGAAAGAAAGAAATATTATTGTTCAAAATTTAAACGACAAAACAATCATTCATATTTACTCAAAAGAAAATTATTACGAAAAATGTAACACAAAAACTTTGAAACAATCACTAAAAGAACTAAGAGATTACTTAATCAAAAACGACACCTACGTCATAAACATTCCATACCTTTCATGCGGATGTGACAAACTAGAAAAAACCGAACTAATCAAATTACTCAATACCACATTTGCGGAAACCAACATTCAGATAAATATTCACGAGTTACCCACAAACCTCATGAACACCGATATAGAATCAATGTTAGATAGCAACACTGGCGGTACACAACATTCAGACAACGAAAATCCAGTTAATGGAATTAAAATTTTAGAAAATAGATTGAATATAGCAAACAACCAAATCATATTTGAGAACCACAATGAATATGAAATTAATATAAAGAAACTTTTCGAAAATAAACAACGCTTAGAAGTCAGGTTAAACACGACAGAATTAGAAACACAATTATTAGAATTCTTAAAAACATACATAGTACCAAATGTACGATACTTTTGCATTTTCAAAAATGAAGACCTAGAAAAACCCATAAATAAAATAATAAAAGAAAATTTCGAACCAAACACAATAAATTTGATTAAAGTAAACCAACTTGTCGAAGACATTGAGAGCACAGAAGAACAAGAAGAAATAGTTTTTACATATCACTACGGTAAAACGAATCATCGCGGCATTAAACAAACATACGACAAATTAAAAAATAAATATTACTGGCCCAACATGATAAAAACAATTACTGACTTCATCAACAATTGCGAACTATGTAAAACTTGTAAGTACGACAGAAAACCAACAAAATTAAATGACATTTTTACTGAAACCCCCAACAGACCATTTGAAATAATAAACGCAGACCTTCTAACATTAGACGGACAAATATTTTTAACTATTTTAGATCAATTTTCTAAACATACAAAAATCTATCATCAAAAGAATAAAACTTCAAAAGAAATAACAGAAAACTTGCAAAATTATTTTTATAACTTTCAATACCCAAAGAAAATAATTTGCGACCCCGGAAAAGAATTCGACAACATTACATTAAAGACATTCTGCCATAATCACGATATTACACTACACATAACTAGTGCCAGCAATCCTAAATCAAACCAAATCGAAAGATTTCACTCCACCTTAATTGAACACCTTAGAATACTTTACAAAAGATTCCCTAGAAAATCCTTGAACAATATAATTGAAGAAGCTATGTACGCTTATAATAATAGTGTAAACTCAATTACACAAATGACCCCTCACGAAATATTATTTGGAAAAAACTATACAAATACATACCCAATAAAACTACAGACCCCACAAGAACAATTAGAAACATATCATGCGAATAAACAAAAAGAAAATGACAAAATAAAGAGCAAAATTAACAAAGAGAAACAAAAACGTTTCAAACTTAACCAGGTTACGAAATTCAAACCAGGTCCCGCATATTTGAAACAGAATAGACGACTAACTACAAAATTCAAAAAACCCATGTATGAAAAAGTGAATATTAACAAAGTAGATGAACTAAAGAAAACGGCTAACATAGTAGGAAAACGCGTAGAAAGAAAAGTAAAACTAGACAAATTAAAATTGTAAAAATATATTTTCAGGCTCATAACCGCAACCGAACAATCCGTAGAAAAAGACAATAACGGAATCAGTATAATCGAACTAAGCGAAACTCGAGTTTTTGAAGACGAAGTCTATGCACATTACACATACCAAATTACAAAAATCTTCGACGCCTACGACATCATACATGATCAGGTGAATAAATTAAAAACCATTACACAAAACCTTACACGAAAGTTCGAAGCAGAAATAAGCATAAAAAATACACATGTACAAAAGAGATTTAATAAACTACAACATCGTATAAACATTCTGTTCCCACAGCGAACAAAACGTGGAATCCTAAATGGACTAGGTTCTATAATAAAACAAATTACAGGCAATTTGGACAATAACGATAAAGAACGTTATGACCAAGTATTAGAAGAAATTCAGGAAAATATAAAAATAACGAATAACAATCAAAAACTAATTACACATCAATTGAATAATGCAACACGCACTTACGACAAACAATTTCAAATATTAAAAGAAAACCAAATTATAATAAATTCAAAACTAATAAATATGCAATCATTATTGAAAACTCAAATAAGTTGGGAAAGCGTATTTGTAATAACAAACACACTAGACCAAGTTAATAATAATATAATAGAACTGGAAGAGATTATAAATAATATTGAAATCACACTCGCATTCTGCAGTACTAATACCTTCCACATTTCACTTTTGGAAAATGAAAATATTCAAGAACTTCTAACACTAATCAAACAAAATACAGATTTACAAGGAAACGATTATTTAAACTATTTGAACTTAATACATAGCTACTGTCGATTCAAAAATAATGAACTCCAATACCTCATAATTATTCCCAAATTCTCAAAAATCAAACATCCCCTAAAACAAATAACTCCTATTCCCTTCTACAACAAAGACAAATTGTACGAATAGAACTTTGTTAAACAATTAATAATAAAAATAAATAATAAAAACTACATATGCGATGGACTCGTAACAGTCAATTATGATAACTTTTGCAAAACAAAATTCGAAACAGTAGACACATGTTCAGAGACCCTATTAGAAAAACATACAGCACAAAAATGTAATCCAAGAGAAATTAACGAAGAAAATTTGGTAATACAAATTGAAAATTCAAATTTAATATATATTGTTCAAAATGAAAGCCCCCAAGAAATAAAATGTTCAACACAGAACATTATTATGAAAATGAAAGGAATTTACAAAATTAATGAACCTAATTGCCAAATCAATGGAAGAAAATTTAACACACAACTTGTTAACAAACCTATTACACTAGATATCGAAAAACCTGACATTACACAAGACAAATTAGATTTATTAAAAGACATAGAATTAAAAGATGTCAAACTTAAAGATATTAATATGTTAGAATTACAAGAATTAGTTAAGCATCACCATGTACCACATACTAATATACAATATGTTATTATATGTACCCTTATAATATTAATAATTATTTACTTTATTGTAAAGAATAGACTTGCATTGCTAAATAAATGTAACAAAAAGAAAAATCCAGAGGAAAATGAAATACCTCTGAAAACATTAGCAATATGATTCTATTTTCACTATGGCCTGATAAGCTAAGAACTTCATGGGGAGGAATTATGCCTCGCTACTAGCTTATCAAACCACATTATTTCACCACATTACCAAATACGGACATGTGGCTAGCTGTTGATAAGAAATTAGTATATAAGCTTGCTGTTATCAATTAAAAACAGTGGATTCCTGTACGAGACCCGACACTAGTCGAATCTCTGACCTTCGTTGTAATTATAGAGAAATAAAGTTCATTATAATCAAAATTAAACTTTGTTTTTTTTTTTGATAATAAAACAATCAGTTTTATAATTTATATATATATATATATATATATATTATTTTGATTGGCGACTCACAGACCACCTATAAATATATAACGAATACCGAGTTAGGGATGGAGTCTACTACCAATGGAAGTAGACAAATTCAAATAGCGGACACGTGGCTAACACTCCAGTACTGCAATTCTCAAACAGTTTTTATTTGAGTATAAATTTCTTGCATTAAACTTAATAATTTTAATACACTTGCAATTATGAAGCATGTAGACTTGTACAGTGTTATAATATTAATTTGTTTTTTATAAATATAATTTAAAAATAGCATACATTTCAAGAACATTTTAGATCCACGAAGAAAACAGTTTTATATAAAAACTTATATTCGTGACGTCACATCTATATTTTCAAAATTCGGGGGACCATACCTTGCTTATTGATAGGAATTTTTTCACCGGATTTTCACCAAAAGTCTTAGTTTTACTTATACTTTCTGATGAAATTATATATAAAAAAATGGTGGAATCCCCTATTGTAAATATAGTGTTTACTAACTGAATTTAGTAATAATAAATATTGACTACTTATGATTTTATATTTATATTCTATAAGTATAAAAAAATTCATGTTAAAATAAAATAATAATAATAATTAGTATAGTTTCAACTCACCTTACAAAAAGAAGAAATTAAAAACCACTTAAAATCAATCAACACAAAAAATTCACAGTTTCGATCTAGATAACTAAATTCCAAGATCATATGCGTGATTCTTGCTTGGAATTCCGTCTCGAATTCACCGCTGGGTATAGCTACAGCTACTAGATAATACATAGCTGACTCGTCCGCCATATTGGCGCCAAAATGAACTCAGTAAATTATGAAATAAAAGTGCATTTTTTTATAAGTTTATATAGTAACTATTTTTCATAATTAAATATAACTTCCATATTTGCCATATTATATTTATGTAAAATAATAATACAAGAAAAAATACGGTTCGTTAAAATTTTTGAGGTTATAGAAAAATATATGTATTGCATAAGTACATGTAAAAATTAAAACTATTTCTCAAATGATTTTCATAATTTGGAGCAGAACAACCCGTCATTATGGATAATTTCTATGATTAATAATACTGTAAACGCTGATATTGGATAATTTAAGTGGCTTCAAAATGGTGGACGAGTCAGCTGTAATTTATCTAGTAGCTAGCTATACCGCTGGGCGTGACGTCATGTCTCGCAAATCGGTTTTAACCGCCGGAGTGCGTATCAATCATTTTTAATATAATTAAAAATTCATATTAAAATTTTAAATTTATTTAATTTGGTAACTTATAATTTATAACACACGAAGGTATACATTATTTTTATTTAAATATCAATTCCTTATGTAAAAATATAAAACAATATAAACATATTTATTGCTACAGATTTCAGCCGAACGAGATTTGCACACTATGCAATACGCACGAAGATGATGATCTTGAACATTTCATATTTCGCTGCCCAATTTTCAATCCACAAAGACAACACCACTTAACAAGACACATTACCAGATGCCCACCCGAAAGGTTTCTCATGACTCTACCCTCCAACATCACCTCAGACAAGGCATATGATATTTACAACTTTATTCATGTTTCATTTAAGATTCGAAATTTTATATGGAATACTTAAACCACAATATTATAAATTGTACCAAACTCTCTTTGTATAAGCTTATACTTGAATGCAAATAAACGTATTATTATTATTATTATTATTATTATTTAATTATAAATGCGAATCAGAAACAATTTATATCTGTTATATTTTGGTATAAAACATGGACATAAACAAGTGATAATTACGTATGACGTGACGTATATAAATCAAGCCCTTCCTTCAGACATCACTGTATGGAATCTTAACACTATATTAATTTCCTCCTTTTTATGTAATATTGTTTTAATTTAAGCCAATAATAAATTAATTATAATAATTTGCCGAAATCTTGGATAAGATAATGAAAATGTAGAATCGCAAATTAAAAACGAAAGTTTCTGTGACGTTTCATGATCATGTCCTTAGCAATTTGATTGGTTGCCTGACTTCAAAAACGAGACGCGCGCTCGACCACTGGTGCAGATATATCTACTAGATAAATTACAGCTGACTCGTACACCATTTTGGAGCCATTTAAATTATTCGATATCAGCGTTACACTATTATTAATCATATAAATTATCCATAATGACGGGTTGTTCTGCTCCAAATTATGAGAAATGGTTTTACTTTTTACAGGTACTTATGCAATACATATACTTTTCTCTAACCTCAAAAATCTTAACGAACCATATTTTTTCTTATATTATTATTTTAAATAAATATAATATGGCAAATATGGAAGTTATATTTAATCATGAAAAATAGTCACTACTTAAACTTATAAAAAATGCACTTATTGCGTTTATTTTGGCGCCAATATGGCGGACTAGTAAGCTATGTATTATCTAGTAGCTAGGTGCAGACATTACGTCACACGCCAAATTCTGTATTTAAAACATTCATATTTCACTTATTACATAAAATTTTTACTTCGCGTTTGCACTAAAATAATTAATTCATCTTGTTCTTGCATAAAAAATGCTAATTATATATAAATCATAAGTTCCTTAAAATTTGAATTTATATAAAATAGTCTTCAAATATTTTCATTTAAAAATAACGAAAATAATCCACGTTAGTTATTTAAAAAAAATTAAAGAGAATCATATTGCCGTTGGTTCAAATCTAAAAAAATTATATGACAATTTGTTCCGTAACATTTATTTAATAAATCTAAAAACAGTAATAGTGTAAAAATAAACTATACATTACTCGTTTCTTAATATCCTGCAAATTGCAAATAATTTCAGTGTTTATTTTCACTGCAGAATGTTTAACATGTTTCTGTTTCTAAAAATAAAAGTTAATAATAACAATATTATAGTTTTGGAGAAAAAGAAATTTTAGTCATTGCGCACCTATATTTGGCATTTTACATTTTTTTAATTGTTATTAATTGTTCTTTAATAACTGTCTCATAACAACACTGAATTCATGCTAGTAAAATTATATTTTTATTCTACTTTGAGAGGTAAAATAATAGCAAATGAACCGACTGTACGAATCACACCACAGATTTTCAAGACATTACCAATAGTAGATCAATTTCTTGATATAGAACTGATGAAATATTTGTTACCTAAGCTGTAACGTATCATGTATATTCCTAGATGTGATGAAGTCTAATTTTGCGAGTGATTCCGAATTAATGATTACAAAGTCTAAATTAAATTTTGTAACTTGGAATATTTAAAGAAATTAGTCATTATGTTTACATGGAGTTTTACGTTCTAATGATATTTTTAACTTTACGTGTTAATCATATCTAATTAAATATTTTTAGTGCTTAAAATAGAATAAATGGAAATGCAACCAGCAATACGCAAGTGTATTGAAGTAAGTAGATGCAATGGAGTAAGTAAAAAGCCAAATTCGATTTTCTAATTTTATACGAAATCATTTTCATGATACAGTTTCCATCTGTTACGTCTCGAATATAATTTGTGGTTTCTACAGAATGTTTTAGATGGCGCTGTATAATCTACAAAATAACTGTTTCAGTTACTATTAAACTTTTAAGTATTATTTGCAAACAAAAAACTAATGCATAAAATGAATTTTGTTTTGTATTCAGGCTGTGCATGTTCATTTTATTTTGTTCACTATTGCTATCTCGAGAAATATAACAATTTCTATTTTACTAGACTATGAGCAAAAAAGTGGAGAGTCCCGAACGCGGGACCGTATTTAAAAAAGTCAAATCCCGAATGGGCATGGTTATGCAATTTCTCTAAATACACCTTAATTTTACCGAACACCTAACCTAACTTGGCTTGGAAACACCGGACCGAGTATTCTGTGTTAGGTGACGTTATTGTTGTTCTCTTTACAGAAATATACAAGCAAGTAATATAAACTTCATACATATTAAGCTTTTCTTCGTGAATAAATTTCATTTTATCACTGAGAAAGTATACGAAATATTTGTTTTTACATTAAACTACAATTAACATGAAACAAAATATTCAAATATTATTTTTTCCAAAGTACTCTTATAACAACCAGATTTAAATTAAATCAGTATAATTTTCATTTGCATTTTTCTCTAATATTTTGTAATATTAGGGTGACATATGTATATAAATAAATTCAGAAAAAATATATTGAATCGTATAAGCGAATAAAAAAATCTGATGTGGCCAGCACATTACCTTCCGTCAATTCTATGTATTTTGTACAAATTTCATACAGAAAGTTCCTTGCTAAAGATTATATTTCTTGTACTTTACCTTCCGGCAGTTGCATGTATTTTATGTAAATTCCATACAGAAAATTTATGGCAAAAGATATTGTATTTCCAGTAAAATTATAAGACAAACACACTTTCTTTCAGAATTTTTTTAATATAGCAGCTGTTTTCATAGCTATGGCTACTTTATGAAATTTAATTTCTTTATAATTTTTTAACTCTATATCCATTTAGTATTAAGTATAAAATGCAGTCAAATCGTATAGATAATAAAATATTCTTTAATATTTATAATAACATTAAATGTGAAAAAATGATATTTAACATAGTTTTTTCAGGAAAAATTGTTAAAATCTTCTAATGATGGTACTTCCGATTGACCAATTGTAACCAAAATCTAATCGAAGGAATTATAATTTTTGGAATTGTAGTATTAGAATTATCGTAGACGAAAATTTTGTTACACACACACACGCACGCATGCACGCACGCACGCGCACACACACACACACACACACACACACACACACACACACACACACACACACATACATACACACGCACGCACGCACGCACGCACTCGTATTTTGAGAACCATTGGTAGGAAAAAAAATATATATTTTTTGCCCTTTCTAATAGTCTAGTCTCTAGTCTAGTAAAATAGAAATTGTTTGCTAATTTAACAGACCTCGTAACTCTTATAGTTCTCGAGATAGCAATATTGGACAATGGACAAAATAAAATGAACACCTGTATAATTCATGTACCCGTAAAATAATGAAAATTACCTAGTTTGAATTTTTTTTATCTCGTTACATACATATCCATAACCTAACCTAACCACAATGAGTTGTGATTACCTTCAAATTCAACACTAAAAGTATATAAATGTCAGTTTATTTATGTAGGTTAGTAACACAAAGCAACAGAAAGGTATGTATGCGTAATATCGAAAATGAATTTTAAGTCTTTACATGTAGTTTTGAAACTAGTTTTCATGTCAAGCCCATGATATTGTAACGTTTTTATTTATTTCGGTGAAGTGTAAATATTAGACAATTATTATTAATTAATATAAAGGTTTATTACTATAACTCAATATTAAAAAGGTATTAAATAATGACGATTACTAATATTGAACAATTATTAAAAAATAAATTAAGACTAAAACTATAATTATCTAGATGCCACTAACACTATTTATTTAACCAATTAACAGTACTATTTATTTCCACGATATTACTAATTATTTATTTCACTACGCGTTCCAATCTTAGATTGCTGGTCTGTTGCAGACTCTTGTAGACTCTTTACGTGATTTTTATATCACTATATTTATATCACGGTTAACTGTCTGCCTACCGACCTCCACAGCGTTTATATACTCAACTGACTCAACAGCGTCTGTATATAGAACTGCTCGAACAGAAGTCACACCTTTCACCTCACTGTCTGACTATTTATGTAAATAATTTTCTCCTTCCACAGCCTCAGTATCGCCAACTATCCGTATGCCACAATTCTTCAACACCAACGCTGAGTATCCACTCAAACTCCCTGGTACTGTCCGTGTATACCTAGCTTCACGATATTCGTCAACCCTACCGAGTATTCACTTCCACAGCTATCCCAATATACCAGTAATTTCCAGACTCGCCGTTACTGTCCTCCTACACTATAGCTTCCCGATACTCGTCAGTTATCCCAGTATACCAGTAACTTCCAGAGTACCTACCCCACTCGCCACTTTACTGCATACGCTCTCCACGATACTGCTGTGCTTCACTAACACTCTATGTGAATGTCTCTATGTCTCTCCATGTAACTAAGTAACTCCCGAGCATAGCTGCGTCCCTTTTATACAGCTGCCATTACCTTCTAGAGAGCTCTAGAATGTTCGACCCCATAACAACAATGAACACAAAAGGTTCAGGCGACCGGAAGTAATTAAACACGTCGCGACTCCCTTGTTTACGTCGCCCGGATGCTAACGCGATTACGTCACTGCTACCGCTATAAATACACACTCGCTTACAGCGGCGGCGACGGCGGGCGTTCCACGTTACAATATTTAGTTTTGGTTTGAGATAATTCAAAACTGTTTTGACACTGTATACATGGCGTGTTCAAAACTAAAAAGTTTTGAAAACGGTTTCAAAACTGCATTCAAACTCAGTAATAATTAGAAATATATTGGGTTAAAAGGAAAAATGAAAATTTAAAGAAGTCAAATATTTTCAGTATACAAAAAATACATTCATAGTAGAAAAATATTACTTTTTCTAATAATATATTCTTGACTACATGTACTATCTTCTGATGATGGCTCAATAGCCGAAATTGCAGTCAAGAATAAAATTTAATTTTGTAAATCTTCAGCGAATGTTTTTTCAAACCTTATTTCAAAAATGTTTCGCCGAGAGCCTATAGCTGCCTCAATTAAAATTAAAATTTATTTCATAGACAAATAAAAGTGTACCTATATGCGCAATTTTTAAATAATCTCAGTAAATTTGTATTTCACAGAATTCATTTAGTAAGAAATGATTTAAACTTAACTGTGTCTGTATAAATAGTTGCTATGCACTTCATAAATTAAAATTATAAAATTATTTATCATATATATAAATTTATGAATTTTACTGGAGCGTCCAGAACATCACGGAAGATGTCAATTTCAAGCTCTGTTTACGATAATTATTAATAGCTGATATATTTAGCAAAGAGTGCACTGCACAAGAGATTTTAGAATGAGAAATTGGACCAAGCCTGGCATTGTGCACGAGTTTTCCTGTCATCAATTGTCTATTGCTATTTTTGTAATTTGTTTAATACATAAATTTAACGGCGACATTGATTAGGTAATTAAAGGTTGTAATAGTTCAGCTGAATGTAGAATTTTCTGCATCACATTACGTTCTCAAATGAGGTGTGTTTAATTAACATTACAATTTTTGTTGCAATCCGTAATAAAATAATATGAATGGTGATTTATTAACGAATGTTTAACAGCTTATACTTCAAATCATTTTTACATGCAATTTTGAAAATAGTTTATTTTCAGTCAAAATTACGCGATATTGTTTACATGCAGCATTCAAAACAAGTTTACTGATTGATTTGAAAACAGTATCGGCGCATGCGTATTTACGTAAGTTGACGATTAAATTATTTAATATATTTGGTTTCTACTGAATTTTTTTTCCCTGGAATACTAGGAGGCATTTAAAATGACCTCAGCAGCAGGATTCAGGGATGTAATTAAAAATTTTAATACCGAAAATTCTGGTTTGTTTGTCTGAGGTGTAAGCAACCCTCGACTCCGAATTGCTGTTAAAGGAAATTAAAAATAATCCTAATTCATAGAATTGCCAAACTAGGGGCCGGTTTATCAATGCAAGGATAAATAATTTTACCGGTTTCAGGATATTAAACCCTTTTTTTACCTATACAAAAGTAGGCTGGTAACTAAGTAATAACTGCATCTGTATGGTAATATTATTACCATATTCACTTGTCAACAACAGTCTACAAAATGAAAATAAAATCAGATGAAATTGTAATGCTATTAATTAATACATACAGATAACGGTAGTGTATCGTTCTTAACACAGTTTACTTTATTTTAAAATAATAAACACGAGGAATAAATTACATAATTTGAGAATTTGTCATATTGGCATAAATGTCAAAATAATAGTTCTGTTTATCATGGCATTCTGAAAGTAGCATTAATGAGAGAATTTCAAAAAAATAATCTATATTAATAATGCCTTCATTTACTGAAATCGATAAACTATTGAACAAACCACGGATGTTACGAATCATAACAAGCCTTAGATGTCTCAAAATCCTCGCTCTACGAGCTCGGATTTCAAACCGACATCTGCGGCAGTTATTATAACATAGAAAACGTTTATCAAACAAAAGTTAATGTAAATTGTCAGATAAAATTGGCCAAATATATCCGTCACTTCAACTGGCAGATAAATCTATTATCTGGCAATTAAATCATAAATAGAAAATTTTGCCCTCAAAAATTAATAAATACAATATACAATTAATTAATATATGGTAAGTATATTATTAATATAGAGCAAGTATAGTTATTAGCAATGAGAGCCCGTTAAGTGACGGTGCAAATATTTCATCATTACCGATATCTGTGTACAAAGCAGATTGGCATACCCAGTAATGGGTAATAAGCCGTGACGATATATTTATTTTATATTAATTATTTATAATTATAATGATATTTTGTATTAATTCCATTCATTAAAATATTACAATTTTTGTAACCTAAAATGTATAGTTGTTGAATTTTTTTAATCGATTCTATATCTCTTATGTAAAATGCTTTATTAACCTTGTATTACCTATTATAGGTTTAACTACTGACATCATAGGAAGAAAGACCAGAAAGATATAGAGATTTCCAGAATTTCAAATAATAATGAAGATGTAATCAACCAGGGATATTTGGAAGTTGCTATTTCTCGTTCTTAAGCATTAGATAACGATTAAACATATTGATAAAATAAATAAAGTTGTTACATACAAAAATAAAAACTATCATACAACTCATTACAATAGTGAATAAAATTGGTGTATAATACAACATTCAAGTCAAATGAAACACCGATTTATTTGTTGGTAGCAATAAATTAATAGATTACAAAATGAAAAAATCAGTAACAATGATTGCAAAATTGATTCATAATTATAAAATATGGACAAGTACAACAACGAAGCATGTTATAAATATAAATATATAAATAATTAAATGTTGCGTCTTCCGTTCTTAAATTTTCCACATTGTATATATATATATATATATATATATATATATATATATATATATATATATATATATATATATATATATATATATATATGTACAGGGTGTAAATCTCTAGAATGCATAGGAGTTTAACATGGGAAATCAATTTTTCTTTGCGCAAACGTTACCTAATTATTTTATGCAAAAATACTACAAATAAAAGTTATTGAGATTTAAATGCAGCATCTAAATCATGTGAAACGATTATTTTATCTCTTCATATAAACGTAAAAATTAATTATAAAGTTACAGTTTTTATGAGCATTTTGTCTAAGCTGCCATGGATATATGACAAAAAAAACAAATACGTTGTTTTTTGTCATAAATCTATGGCTGCTTAGACAAAAAGTTCATAAAAACTGTAACTTTGTAATTAATTTTTACGTTTTTGTGAAGAGATAAAATAATCATTTCACATGATTTAGATGCTGCATTTAAATCTCTACAACTTTTATTTGTATTTGTATTTTTGCATAAAATAATTAGGTAACGTTTGCGCAAAGAAAAATTGATTTCCCATGCTAAACTCCTATGTTTCACTTTTCGATTTACATCCTGTACATATATTGTCATTTTATCTATATAAATATTTTTAACATTACCTTTCAGTTAAAAATTATGACAATTCTGTATACTGATGTATAATTCAAACAATAATATCCAAAGTACCTCATTATTCTCAAATAATTAACAATACAAACTATCCTATAAAGATCTGTCTGGTCGTATTTTTGATCTGTCAAAATATTTTGAAATTTGATACTTGAATCCCAAGCCAATCATTAAAGCTTTTACATTTTGAGTGTTACCAATATATAATTTAATGTAAGTTTGTTAACTGGCAGATAACTTTATATTGATACACAATCATGTAAAGTTATCTGACAGTTAACGTTGGGATACCTGAAAGCCGCTTTAAAATTGTATACATGGTGTTTTCAAAATTAAAAACGTATTGAAAATGGTTTCAAAACTGCATGTAACCTCAGTATACTAAAATACGAGAATTATATAAATAATCGTTGATTTTCAAATTAATATTAAGTTGTAATTGTGCAAAATGTTTTTTTCTGGATTCAACCATTTAATCATTTTATCTGTTTACATAAAAATGTTGAGAAAAGCGCAATTGAAATTTAAATAAATCTTATTTTTATGTTTAAGTAGGATATGCAAGAAAAAAATTGAACTTAAATTAAAGCGAAACAATTATTTGTTAATAACTTTATAAATAGCAAATATAGGAATAATGCACTAAATAATTCGAATTGACAGATAGCAGTTTTTGTTTTTCTCACATAGCTAACTGAAAAATAACTATAAAAACAAAATTTAATTGAATTTTTCTCAATATTTTTGTAATGTAAGGATAAAAATGATTACATGGTTGAATTAAAAAAAAATATTCTATCGAATGGGCCAAAAAAATATATTCCATCCCATTTAAGAAAAATAAAACTATGTTATAGTTTGAGAACCATTGGTTAAAATTGAATGTCCCCCTTCATCTACACCAACTTTTATTTGAACGTTTTTGTCTATATCCAATTGGCAAGAGCCAACAAAGTAGTTAACATCTGGTGTCAAAATAAAACATAGGTCGTAGGGAAAACGTTATGCTGTCACATAGGGTTATATTGTAAACAAGAGCCAAAAATGACCAGCAAAACAAAAAAGATTTTGGCCGGTAATATTTACTCAAAATTTTAGTTACCCGAACTAACTAATTACCATGGGTACCATTTAAAAATACATTGGAGTGATTAAAAACAACTGAATATGTTATTTTAGTCATTGCTTAATCACCCCTGTTTAAGAGTAAATACTACCGGTGCAATAATTATGCAAGTAAAGATATATCTGTTTAATATTTCCCAAAAACTGAAATATTAAAAAAATCAATGGAAAATCGCTTTAAAAATCAATAACATGTCACCATTCAGTAACGTTTATTCACAATAATTTTTGCCTAGAAATTTAATTCTATGTAAGTATTTATATAAATTTATGCTTCAATACATTTTTAGATTGTTTTTATAGTCATTAGAAAATTTAAAAAAAAATGCTATTCCATGCCAAAAATTACCGTAACCAGAACCCCTAGTACAGAGAAGAAAAATAGAGAGAAGTTACTTACCTGTAAGTAGTAGTATTAGTAGTAGTAATTATTATTCTTTAACATTATAACTAAATTTATTTTATATTGTTTATAGGAAAGATAGAGAAGAAGAAACGGTAAAAATGCCAGAAATCGAGCCAGCAAGAGGGAGACGTGCATAACATAATACATGTAGATGGTTTTTTAATCAAACAAAATACAATTACCTTTTTAAATATAATAATAAAGCAATGATATTTTTTTATTTGTAATTTTATTTACAACTTGCCTTAAGACTGGTCAACCAGTAAATGTAATACATTTATAGTACAACATGAGTGAGGTAATTATTGTCAAGTGATATTTCCTCATAATATTACAATTTATGGACAAAAATTAACTTATAATTATCTAACTATAATGAATTTTAAATCCAATAGTTTGGTCTCCTCCACTTTTCTCCCTGTCCTGCTTTACAGCCGTTTACACATTTCCACACGATGACATTTATGTTATTAATATCACGATAGAGTTAGGTGCCCCATTGTCTTCATATCCGAATAAAATAATGTGGCTATAACTAAAAATAAATAAGTTAACAAGCAAGATAACCTCAAATTTGTATTTGATTTTACCTTTATACTCTGCTTCTCCTTCGGTTATAGGCCGCACAGCACCTTTTAAATAAATATATACATCTATCATTGTAATAAATATTCTGAATTTAATCAAAAATAACAGTATATTTCCTAAAACTAAGCATCAAACTACAACGACTACAGGTGTAAAATTCAACGTTTTCCCTATAAGTCTGTCTTTAGTGCTGCCATCTCTTGGTTGTGGCTCTCCCGAATAATAAAGAAAATAATCAAGGTGTCCCATATCCAAGAAACATTCTGTAGTGCACTGACTTGACTTCATAATCTGCGGTTCATACTATGTTTACATATTATTTGTGGCCTAATTACCAATAAATATTAGCGATTCGCAAAGTGCTTATGTAAATTTTATACAATTCGATTGCAGCAGTAGAAGTGAGCTCTAGTTCGAGTCCATCAACTTGGTTATAAAATTGTTTTCGCTCAATCGTAATTAGCTCTTTATACATATGACTTAAGTGAGGTGGAGTACAGAGTCATTTCGTACACCTAGGCCAATTCCTGCGCGCTCCTTTACTTACACTGTCTAAAACACAGAATGCATAGTTTAATTGATTTCGGATCTTGTGGATGCGTTTTATATTGCTGTTTGCGGTGAGCCGTTTTGACAGCTATAAATATGATTTACATTTAACGTAAAAAAGTTCATCATTTGATCATTACGAACTTTTATCTTATGGTGTTCTGGAGATATACTCGTTAACAAAATATTTAGATTAATAAATTAAAATGTGAAGGTGGCTTTAGACGATCAAATAAATTGAACTTTTATTGGACAAATATTTACAACATAATTTGCTTATAAGTGGGCTACATAATTACATTGTATTTTGGTTTGACATTACATCTGCGCGTTTGTCGTCTACCTTGTCTCTAGTGTAAGTTTTAATATTGCATGTTCATTTTTTTTTACTGAAAATATTATGAAATTTAGAAAAACAAAAATAAATATGACAATTTATCAAAAAATCTTTTTGCCAACATTACAAAATACAGTGTATGTATCTTAGGATGAAATAATCCGTCGAAGTAACTAAAATTTGAAGTAAATGACCTTGATATTTAAAACATGCCCTAAGTTGGATTATTTTGATCAAATGGTTTAAACATCGAACGTTCCAATTTCTTTGAACGTGTAAAGTTCCAGAATCTTATAGTTCAATAAGAAGTTGTAAAAATTGATGTAAATATTTGATCGTCTAAAGCCACCTTAAGTTACAGAAAGTAATCTACTCGTATCCTAACACGATTTAGAAATTCGAACACGAGCCGCGTAAATGTGAGTTCCAAATTCGCCCACGAGCGCGCAGCGGCGAGTGGGTGAACGAATGAGTGCTTGAATATTCTTCTGCAACGTATATTTTATACTATTTTCTCTGTTGAGGCTTTTATTAACATTATTTTTTACCTCCCGCTACCCTTGGTAAGGGAGGTATAGGGATCGTGCTAAAAATCGCATATCGAGATTTTGGTAAATAACCACGTTTTAAGGTCTCTAGAATGCAATTTTAACATTTTCACGGTGATGTCTATATATATATATATATATATATATATATATATATATATATATATATATATATGTGTGTGTGTGTGTGTGTGTGTGTGTGTGTGTGTATGCGTGTGTGTATTTATGTGTGGATCCTCCACTCTAACTCAAATACTATCATTTTGAAACCTTATATTTCGAACTTTTTCTGTAATGGAAAGAGCCCATTAGATTTTGGTGTAAATCGGATAACCGGAAATGGCACTTTACTAGAAGCTCAAAATAATTTTTCTTCGAATTATAAAAATTAAGGAATATTAAATTTTCTACAGATTTGCATTATCACTTTTTCTATATATTTTATGGATAAATTTATAAAATTATCTATAATTTAAGTCCCAGAACCTACGCTTTAAACAAACGAAACTCCTTAATTGCGCAGTTATTTAAATGTATGTAACTGACAGATAAATGTCACTGTCAAAGAACTAATCATTTCAAATTAATAATAGTAACGTTATAAAAAGAGTAAATAGTACAATAGGAAAACAATACAGTTTCCAGCATATGTAAATATGTAGGTAAGTATGTATTTAGATTAATAAAAATTAACGATTTGCAAAAAAGTTTAAGCTAATTCCTATTTTTAGATTAGTGAATTCTATTTTATTCCGGTGTTTAAAATTTAATCTTCATTTTATTATCAAAAAAGGTAATTACTTGGATCAGATTAGACTAGGTATATTTTAAGAAATAAACTGCCAAAATTAGAGTAAAATTCGCTAATCCAAAAATAAGGATTAGCTTGATTTTTTTGTGACTCGGGGGTTAAATGGCGGGAGGTATTGTGTTGGCTACACCAGATTCTTTATAAAAATAGTTGACAATTTCCATTAAGGGAATTTTTTGGTAGTATTATTTGGTTGGTGATAGTAATTTGTGCTTTTTATTCTGTCCGTTGCCTAGATATTTAGTACACTTATTGCAGTCATGCCAATCTCAAATAAGAAAATATCACCAAAAGTCGTTTAAATGAATCTCCTTCTAACATCAATATGTATGCTAGCATGTCACATTCTAATTCTGAAACAGAAAAAAATTCATACCTGTTTATTTTGAAACAGAGAAAGATTGTTTTGTGTATTAAAATGCATGGATAAGTAGTTGAAAAGTGATGTCATTTATTGTTTATGTTAACCTTCGCTTGAATTAATATAGTAAATGAATCAATACATAGTCCTTTTGTTAATAGTTATTATACATGAATTGACTCTGCTCTGTCTTTAAACGAGTACTTACTCGTAAAATTTAGAGGAAACGATATTTATTTCATGAACATAGTCAGAAAAATGATTAAGGCTGTTCTCAACTCCAATTTATTTAAAATTAATCTTGCATCAAATTTGAGTTTTGAATGATGCTATAATTGCTATATGCAAGTTTTCTGCATTACCAACCTCCATCATCAGCAGCGTTGAAACCAGAAGCGACGTGGTGAGATGAAGCTGCCAAGAGTCAAAGAGAATTTGAACGATGTGATACGATTAGTTCTTTAAATAACGCTCGGGCCAGTTCGCTCCTCATCTCCGTCGCGTCGGCTGCGTCTCGGCGCTTCGCCTGCAGCCTGTTTGTCGCTCGGCCGCTGCACGAGTCCTGCTCAACTGACACAGCCCAAACCGTGTGAGCAAAACATCTTGTTATTGGCTACTACACCCATCATACACAATTAAATCAGAGACAACTAGAATATTGTGCTTTATTTACTTAATCAGTTTTAACTACTTTAATAGAATCATCTTGTAAACACACCAGTACAGACATTGTAACTCCCATAAATAATTTTTTTGTTTGTTCCTATGTAAACAATCGCAAAATTTTTAGTAGTAGCTAGCCAATAACAAATGTTTAATAATAGTGTTTTATTGTCGGATAGTGTTACCTACAACCCAATGACTGTGAATAAAAGTGAATATACTGTAAATAAGTTTATATATGAGTGTAAATAATGTCATCATACAGAAGTAATTATGTAAGTATGATTTAATTTAACATGTTGTTGAATAATATTTTTTAAACATGTTTGATGACAAATTAACCAAAAGTTTATGTTGGCAAAATATTTACAAACTGTGAAATGTTTTACAAATCTTGAACAAATTGCATTTCTGTAATGTTTTTGATTGTTTGTAAGGTCGTTCAGCCGGTAATGTCCGGTGTCGCTATGCCGGTTCCTTACATTTAAAAATACCCATGCGCTACTTGTTCAATTATAATGTTTCTTTTTCCTATAATAGATACTTCTAAAACATTTTATTGCTATTGCTATTTTCTTATAAATGTTTTCATTATGTTCTAAATCTAAACAATAACAAAACTTATAAAATAATTATAATATTATTTTCAATTTGATTCTTGAGATTAATATGTTCTTATTTTAAGTTAAAATTATTTTATAAATTTAAATCTAAAATAAATCTATTTGTGATCAATATTTTAACATCCTTCAAGTACTGCTTTTGTTAATATCATTCAATTTTAAATGTTTTAACGAACGGTTTTATAGGGAATAAAATGTTCTGTATTATTAGTATATCTCAATAAAAATTGAAAACAATCTTGAAATAAAGTATTACTTCCTATATTTCGCACAGATTACACATACCTTTTGCTTATATACAAAAAAATTAATATTCGACATATTTTTTATCTAGTAGGGATTGTAAAATTACCAATTTATATCATTACTAACTATACCCAAAACAATATATCCTATTACTGCTCGTTATCGATAATTATTTATTATATTTTTGGAAAATTAACTACAACAAAAATGGTAAATTATTATTTAATAAGTTAAGAAAAGTGTCAGTTTTCTAGTGAAAGATAAAGTTTAATGCACTAGTTATGATTAGTAATTGATTATGAATAAAATAGTATACACACCTCTTGGAAATGCTTATTCCACGCTCGCGCTCGTAGCAGGCCTGGGGATAACTTAGCGCTCGACTGTGATACTACTGATATTACAAAATTACGGCAAACCCATGTAAAATGATTTTTCAGCTCCTGCTCAGAATCAGAGATGGGCATCTACGCGTCGACTTTAATTGTCTACATCTACGTGTCGACAATGCGTAGACAATAAATTTATACGTAAACATTGTAGACAATGTAGTAAAAGATTATGATTAGACAATGGACAGTGAAATAAAGTTATGTTCAATCTAGTGTTGCCATATTAGGGATTTTATCACTAAAATTAGGGATATTTGCACCATTTTAGGGATAACGCATTTTATGTTGGGCTATACTATAATTTTTAATATTAATTGTATGTTTGTATGAATAATCTAGGGATATTTAGTGTGTTATATTTGCTGGTACATAAGTATCTCAAGTAATTTTTAATTAATGTAATATTTCACAGTAAATAGATTCAAATTTTATTATCTACATTGTCTACATTGTTTATGTATCTGAAAATATCTACGTCTACGTCATTGTCGACACGTACATTATTACATTTTGGGCGTGAAGTAAGCTACACGCCCATCCCTGCTGAAAATACAATTTGCAGCACGCTTCGGTGTCCTAGCAACGAATTTTACTTATGAAAAATTATAAAAAATTCGGTGGTGAGTTTTTGATAAATAAGCACGTTTTAGGGTCCCTAGAATACGATTTTACTATTTTTACGATGAAGTCTGTATGTGCGTGTGTGTATGTATGTGTGTATGTATGTATGTGTGTATATATATATATATATATATATATATATATATATATATATATATATATATATATATATATATATATATATATATATATATATATGTATATGTATGTGTGTGTATGTATGTATGTATGTATGTATGTATGTATGTATGTATGTGTGTGTGTGTGTGTGTGTGCGTGCGTGCGTGCGTGCGTGCGTGTGTGTGTGTGTGCGCGCGTGCGCGTGTGCGTGTGTGTGTGCGTGTGTGTGTGTGTGTGTGTGTGTGTGTGTGTGTGTGTGACAAAATTTTCTAATGCGATAACTCTAATACTACAATTCCAAAAATTATAATTCTTTCGTATTCCTCTTCGTTACATCCATGTGAAGAGCTGATTTGATTTTGGTTATAATTGATCAACCGGAAATACCCTCATTGAAGAGTTTAACAGTTTTTCTTGAAAAAACGATGTTAAATATCATTTTTTCACATTTATAAATATTAAAGAATATTTTATTCTCTATACGATTTGAATGCATTTTATACTTCATATTAAATGGATATGGAGTTTAAAAATTATAAAGAAATTAAATATCATATATTAGCCAGCTAAGCTATAACTCTGGAAACAGCTGCTATATTAAGAAAATTCTGTTTGAAACGTGTCAGTGTCAAGTGCAGTTGACAGTATGTTGGTGTTATAATTTTACTGGAAATATATGATCTTTTGCTAGAAACTTTCTGTATGGAATTTGTATAAAATACATACAACTGCGGGAAGGTAATGTACAAGAAATAGAATCTTTTGCAAGGAACTATCTGTATGAAATTTGTACAAAATACATTGAACTGACGGAAGGTAATGTGCTGGCCACATCAGATTTTTTTATCTTGCAGGAGTAGAAAAAATGGTGTGTATAACGCGTGTTGAAAGTCCTTTGTAGAACACAGGCTGCAACTTTAGTTCTGGTACGACAGAGAAACACTTTCATCACTTGGTATACAAATAACTATTAAAACTCGTCATTAATAAATATGCCCTTTGTGAAAAAAAAACTTGTAGACTTAATTGTTAATGTTAAAAAGTGATTATAAACTAGATTTAAATATCTACTATGTTAATATTACAATTTTTTTTTGTAATTTTAGTTAAATTTCCGCTTATACCCGTAACGTTAAAACCGGTAATGTTATCTCTGTGCTCTCAAAAACGATCGGCTAATGAAACTGAAGGTAGGGTTGATGAAATTATCACACTGGCAGTCATTTATAATTATTCTTTATGCTATTAGAATAAATTGTTATAGAAGATTGCCAGTCTGTTCATTTCTTATACTCTTCAAACAATCTATATTATTTGGAGTAAGCGGGAGGTAAAAACAATTTATATTTACATTTTTGTGTTTTGTAATTGTATTGAATTTAACTTATTTTTTTACTATAGTAAACATCTTATCGCAATATTGTTTGCAAGAATTGCAAGCTAAATTATTTTAATCAATACATATCATATGAAAGTCAATAATGAATCAAAATTTAATTGAATTTTCCATATGTGAAGTAAAAAAATTCTATCCTTTTGTAGACACATGTAGAACAATAAAATCAAATTAAAAATGATTCACATTTTTAAATTTAAACATTTTCTTCGAATTGACATACAAAAATAAATACATTCTTGTAGTAGTTTATATTTGGTTTTCAGTGCATACGTATGAAAACAAACACATAAATATTTGTTATTAAATTAGAACTATATTTCCTTTAATAATATTATTTCTTATTTTTATAACAATATTGTGCGCAATTATGGAATACATGTGCATTTATATCGTATATTCATATAATTTCTTAATTTTAGAAGTTTGCTGGTTACCGATAATTATGAAAACATAGTGCTACAACAGTATTTATTTGTGTAACACTATTTGTCTTGATTAGTTAAGGGTTACCGCAATACTAGCACTAGCATACAAGCAGACGAGAGGGTAATTTAAAGTATCGCTTGACAGATAATTAACAGAGCATCTGCAGGGAAGGTTTAAGATAACTTGTCTCTTAACTACATAGAATCTAGAACTAAATATCACACCTCCCACAAAAATATTTGTCATTAGGAAGTGTATTATTTAAATTTTATTATGAATTATACGAAATTAGATTTTCTTTATATAATCGACTTAAGGATAAAATTTAATTTCTTAGAAATCTCATGACAATATTTATTTGAAGGAGGGCAGATAATAAATAAATAAAAAAACAAGATTTTATTAAAATGCCTTAAAGAGGAAAAAATTATGTTAGGAGGAAGTAATGCCTTACTTGTTGATTGATAAAATAATGAAATGGATTTCTCAGCGGAGATTGGCAGGAATTATATTAATAATCGATGTGGTTGTTAATTCTTTTTAAATGCCCAATATTTCGTTATTATTTTCGTGTTGGGCCCCAGATCTTAACCTTAAAATATAATTACACGAAAAAAATTCACTTTCGGCCAACATGTGATTCAATATTTATAACATTTTTAACAAAACTTTTAAAGTGTTTATTTTTAAACTGTGCATTTTGTAAAATTATTCCAAAATTATTACCATGTAATACAAAACTAAATTTAAAGAAGAATGATGTTTCTACAACTGTTATTTTTGCCAATTTACGTTTATAGTTAAACATATTTGCAAGTATTACAACTTTCACAATGTAACATATAAGTTATACAATGTAATATAAATACATTAAAAAATAAAATTACAAAATAGTAACGAAATATTGGAAATTTAAATAAAATTAACAGCTGCATAGATTATTATAATAATCTCCGCCGAAAAATTAATTGCATTATTTTATCGAAAAAAATAATATATTTTTTGTGCAACCGGATGCGAAATAAGCATTTCGCCGCAAGCGGCCTCAGCGACAATTTTTCTCTCGGTACGCTAAAGAGTGATTTCGCTGCTTTGATATACAAATAACTATTAGGTTTTCTTTAGCGATAATTAAAAAAGTGTCAGTAAACAATGTTTTTTTTTATATATATAACGGGATTTTCAATAAGTACTTTGTAGGGTTGTATTTGGTTAAGATGACAGATATGTCATTCAATTTGTATTTATATTTACAGTAGAAAGTCTACAATTTAATAAAATGAATTCCATTTCGCTCGTAAATGCAAAAGAAAAAATTCAAATCCATTATGAAAATGGTCGATCTGTGAAAACCGCATTTCGTAAAATCGTGGATATTTTCGGTCATTATAATCGTCCATCAGAGCCTGCAATTAAGTATTTAGTGAAAAAAATTGTCAACTGGGCCAGTACACAACGTAGCAATACCAAAATGTACTCGTACCGATCGTTCTCAAGAAAATATTGCTGCTGTGAGCGATAGTGTTGAGGAGGATCCAAATTTATCAATTCCATTGGGCTCGACCTCGACCACAACATTAGGCAAGAATTGGTTCTAAAGCCTTATAAAATCCAGTTGGTGCAAGAATTGCAGCCACCAGACCATGATCAACGTCGACAATTTGCTGATTTCATCATTGAACAAGGTGATGAATTTTCAGACTAAATCGTCTTTTCTGACGAAGCTCATATTCACTTAAATGGCTACGTTAACAAACACAATTGCCGCATCTGGGCTTCTGAAAATCTAAGTGCAGTTGTTGAACAACCATTACATTCATCCCGTGTCACTGTTTGCTTTGCTTTTTGGGCTGGCGCTGTCATTGTACCGCATTTTTTCGAAAATATTGTAAAAAATCGATGTCTGCCAATGTAGTTGTGCTGGACATTTATCGGATTTTGTTTTTCATTCATAAATTGTAGAGTCTCTACAACATATTTCAAGTAAAATATTCCAGGCTTTCATCCAAAATGTGTTTTATTTACAAATTATAAAAAAGTTCTTATTAAAAACTCTGTAGAATGTCCAGTAAGTATAACATGTCCAACATTGAAATCTCCACAACTACAAGAGATACAGTTGGTTAAATTAAATAAAAGTTGCCCCATTAGGAGACCATTTGAGTAGTGTATTGTTTATCTGAAAAAAAAACAGTTTTTTTTTATTTGAGCAAATAACTCCCAAATGTGAAATAGTACCTAACTAGATTTTGATTCGCATATCTCTTGGGCACTATTTTATGGTTATTTGAATAACTATTCTCAATTTAGAGTTATGAAGAATAGAAAGTTTCAGTTTAATGCTGATCATATTTCATCAATTTAAATTTACCAGATTTATGTGAATCCTATCCTGTACTATGTTGTTTGTCAGAATCTTTATATAATATTCATACGAATGCAATAACAAATTGACATTTTTGCCATATGCCAGAAAATTAATAGAAATACAAATTAAATTAAAAAAATAGTGTTTGTAGAAAAAATATACATTTTGTTCGAAGGTTTGGAGCACTCCGCTTCGTGTCGTGTTCTATACTTCCTTCTCACAAAATAAAGTGTCACTTTTAGCACTTAAATCATAAATACTTATTTTCACAAATTACAAATAATTAATCCAATTAGTCCATCTAGCATCACTATAAGGAAAATTGAAAATTTAGTCACCTATCCTTTTGATTGTACCACAGTTTGATCAATTTCTAGAAATCTAGATCTAGACTAAACTTTAGATAGACTGGCTAGTAAACAACTTGTGAAACGTTGAAACGCGAGAACAGACCATAATAATCTCCATTATTAAGAGACGTTGTCTAACTTTTTATTTTATTTTTTTAATTACACAACACACTACTCGTTTAGCACCATCGTAAAGCAAATTTTGTATACTTTGCAAAAATATAAGAAAATATAGCACATTCCAATTAATATTCCGGAACCGGGAGTAACAGAATGTTTTTCGATACGACATTTTATTGCCCATAAGCTTATTAAAAGATAATCTCTACATTCTTTAATAATCGAGTTATTTGCTGGTTTACTCTCGCGTGATCACGCTGTAAATGTTAGTTAAGTTGCGTACGTGCCATATGTCTAAATGTCACCGCTTCCAAATTTCATAGCGTCCAAACTTTACAGCGTCTAAATGGTGCCCCACCATCAATTGTCACAGCGTCTAAATTTGACCTGGCCTATTTCGGCCACTACAAGTGGTTGGTAATGCAACTATAAATATGTCAACATTTATTGTGAATTGTGCAACAGAAAGCGTATCTAATTTAACGCCCACGTATTCGGTTTTTGAATGATTCAGGAGAAGCGCTTTCTGGCAATGCGCGATCCTGTTTTTGAATATTCGGGATTTGAATGATTCGGTGCATGCATATTCTGGTTTGGAATATTCTGGTTTTGAATATTCGGGCGTTGATGACATTACCGCCTTTAACTACTGTAGTACTTACCTACAGGCACTGTGGCACTGTATTAACTACACGAGAAACTCGCCATCTGTTGCACAATTCGAAATCACCACTTCTAGTGGCCGAAATAGGCCAGGTCAAATTTAGACCCTGTGGCGAGAGGTGGTGGAGTTTTATTTAGACGCTGTAAAGTTTGGGTGTTGTGAAATTTAGATGCTATGAAATTTGGGTGCTATGACATTTGGTCGCTGTGGAATGCTTCACTAAAGTTGAGGGAGTAATAGTTAAGTGGAAAGGTTGCCGCTAATATAAATATGAAGCGAAAATTCAAATAAATTGTTCCCGTACTAGAACTATTAACATTTTTAAAAATTCAACACACGCATGCTTCCGATATTGACCTGCATATAACAAAAAATTATAGAAATCTATTAGTATTTGACTTTGATTTTAATGGCAAAAGAAGAAATGGTACTGAATTTTGGTTTTGCCATTAAAATCAAAGTCCAGTTTAATAGATTTTAGAATATTTTTTTAAATTTAAATCTAATATATCTAATCTATTCTATTCTGATCAACATTTTAACATCCTCTCATTACATTTTACTATTGCTTTTGTTAATATAATTTTTTTAAATGCAGGTTGAAATATTACATATTGGAAGAATGCGTGTCGTGCGTTGAATTTTTCCAAATGTTAATAGTTCTAGTACTGGACCAATTTATTTGAATTTTCGCTTCAATATTTAGTACAGGGGTAACATTTCCTCTTAAGAGATAATCGTTTATTGTGCTCATATTGCTAACCGAGAGAATACTCTAATGGGGGGTTTCTCTTACTGTACTATAGGTATGGTACAGAAGTTTCATTTCCTTGTATACATACGTAAATATTAAAGTTTTTCTATTATTGTTAAGATATAAGTAGTAGGTACAAATCATGATTATTTAGTTATTTACGTCGAATACTTAAAACATTATTTTTTATTGCGTTGGTTAACCCACAGAGCACTAAACCGTCGAATTATTTACACAAAGACATTACCGCTAGGTGACGGTAAAAAATTAATACTCTTATAAGGTCTGTTCGTTTCGCTACTTTGCGTCTACGGTTTACTGCCGCCTCCATACAAAGTATATGGGCGCAGCAGTAAACCGTAGACGCAAGGTAGCGAAACAAACAAACCTATAAACTAATTCAAAAAGTGAATTGCAATTATAGTCTATTCCAGGAGACCTTTCATTAAAGCAGGACTTTAAACCGGAGCTGAACCGAAAACCGTAAACCGGTAAAATAGCGTTCAGCTCCGGTTCGAAGTCCTGCTGTAATGAAAGGTCTCATAGAATAGACTATAGTGAAATATATTATTTGTTTTGTTGTATTGAAAATCTTGTTTGTCAACTGAAACAGAAAATTATTTTTGGCATGTTTAGTAATATAATTTTGTCAGTAAAATCTAATGATAACAAATGAAACCTATGATTCTATATCAGCAATTTTAGAAAAAACTGCAATAGGCAACATATGTTTTTACAGCTTTTGAATGAAACAATTCGTCATGTGTAAAAATTCGCTCATTAGTGAAACATGAGACATTGTAACTACAGAAAAGAATTTACTGTAATCATTTAGAAATAAAGTTGGGTTATGACGAAATAAATAAAGTAAAGGATGACTTTCTGAAACGAGGATTACCCTTTAAGAGGACATATAAAATCGAATGACACATATTCGTTTTTGGTGTACACTGGCTTGCCAAAAATTGCGTACACCTTAAAAATCAGTTTTTACATTTTTCTTTAGCTATTTAGATACGATTTTTTAAATCAACTTTCAATGGAGTTGTCACTGTTGTCACTATTATATTGTAGAGCAAGTTTTTCATTTTAAATGGGCCACCATTGCTATCTCGAGAACTACAAGAGCTACAAAGATGGTTAAATGGGCAAATAATTTTTATTTTACAAGACGAATTTAAAGAAAAGAAATTTTTTTTCTATCTTTGGTTCTCGAAATACAGGGCCCAACTTTTTTATTTTAAATGAGAACATATATTTTTTATTTGCTCATTCGAGGCACTCTTTTATAGCTATATTTTAATCAATTTAGTATAAAACTTTATATGCAGTTTTCTCAAAAAATTCGTTATATAAGTCTATAAACATATTATATGAATTCATATCTAAATTTTCTAAAAAATGAGCGAATAAAAAATATTTCTTGTCTTTAAATTTGTTTTATAAAATAGGAATAGTTTGCCCATTTAACCGTCTTTGTTGCTATTATAGATAGTTCTCGAGATAGCCATGGTGGCCCATTTAAAATGAACACCTGTAAAAATATACTCGTATTTCAGAAAAATGAAGGAACAACCATATATGTATTTCTCGTTACCTGTAACTTTGGCATCTTAATTAATACTAGTGCTAATTCAAGACAGACTCAATACAGCAAAAAATATGTGAACGCGTTTTTTGCAAACAGTGTACCTACCTATCAAATTTTTATTTTTATATCTGTCTAAAAATTATTGTTTTATGCTCATCACGTGTTATACATGGTTGCAAGTTGCAATTTCGTTATATGTCATTTATTAAATGCTCCTATGTTAAAATATAATGATTCAATTCAAGGGTATTTTATGAACAGAACAGCAGACATTCAGAAAATATAACCAGAAATCATGATAAAATACCAATAAATAATATAGTATTCGACTTTGTTATAATTCTTGATATTTTACGCTGGATTATGAATTTGTGACATTTATTAAGTACCGGAAAACTTTATGTATTGTTTAATTCGAGTTATATTTTGTCGCTACTATAAATTAATGATGTACTGTTGTCTAAAGTTTATAGTCTACAATTCATAGAGGATGTTAATATTAATTATTTCTAGACATTTATTAGGTAGGATAAAGATTTAAATGTAATATGGTAGGTATATTATAGTGTAAATTTAAAAATAAAGTTCTAAACTGGTAAATATTGAGGTTATAATAATAGGAAGTCGTGCAATTGTTTTAAAATACTATTTTATATGCAATTTTGTTTGGCACCTATACAAAGGACTGTTTAAAAATGAAATTAAAATAAATAATAATATTATTATAAACCACATAGATAGTTAAATGTTGATAAAAGATGAAAATGTAGGTATTTTTATACGATTGCGTCAAGAGTTTGTTAGTTTTTATCTTTGACAAAGACTAACACAAATGCAAATGCATTAACAATGTGCAAAAGATAGATGACAACAGACTATTTTTTCATCACAATACACTCTGACCGGATAAAAATAGCTTATTTTTCATTTGGAACTGCAGTGGTTTTCATTAGCAATTTAAACTTAGTCAAAAATGTTGAGATCACACATGTTTCTTTATTTACCATAAATGTTGCTTCTAATTTTACAAGATTAAGGCCCGCTCGTACCCTTTCTAGTTAAAGTGACAGTTAGTGTTCATCAACGGTTATGTTGCAAAATCGTTCTTACCACCTTTGTTTAGAGCTAACAAGTTGAACATTTGTTCGTATCGCTTCTAAGCTTCAGTTTAATTATTAACTAATGTTTAATAAACAGTCACTTTAACTAGAGGTAGTAGGATCGGGCCTTAAAAGAGTAAATAATTAGGTAGTACAGGGCTTTTTTTTAGATATTTTTAAACATTTTAATTCACAGACACAATCATAAATTAATGTTTGACATGGAAAAATTCACTGTTCAACAATGCATAGAAATTAGTCAGTGATATTATAATAATTCGCGTTCTGTAATTTGTAATTTTGGCCAAAAAAAAAAAAACATTTTCAGCGAGGAGGCTCATTTTTGACTTACCGGTTTTGCGAACAAACAATTGTATACATTATATGGACTGAAGATAATTCACATAAACTATGAAATGGAGCGCTCATTGCAGCCAGAAAAAATCACTGTTTGTTGCGGATTGTGGACTGGGCGCATCATAGCCCATACTTTTTTGAAAACCTTGAGGGCAAAACATTGGCCGTTAATGGAGAGATGTATCTCCAATACAATTTTTTTCAATAAAATGGCGCTACGTGCTATATAAGTGATGAAATAATCGCTATTTAGCGGGAAAGTTCCCCGGACATGGATGCCTAATTTCACAAAATTGCGATACCTATTTGCCGCCAAGATCGTGTGATTTAACATCTTTAGACTTTTTGTCTATAGTTATTTGAAGTCATTCTTGCATTCCAATAAGTTAGGGACAATTCTAGGATTTTTATCTTATTTCAAAATTCGGATATTGAAATTGAAAAACAATTTATTTTAGGGTATACCAGCACGGCTTTTATCCATTGTTGAATTTGATAATTCGAGGTTGATTTTTTTTTACTGTAATGTACATTTATTACACTTTGTTTTCCGTATATTCATAGCTATTGTGGAGATTACACATTACACCACCTAAGGAGACCATCTGTGCCCATAAGTGTCGATGTCCAACATTTAGGATTTTCTGGACTACAATACCCAATATAAATTTGTTAACGGCCGCACATAGAATCCATTACTTATTCAAGATTACAATGTAACCCTTATTACCAATGAGTATAGTAAAACTACATTTACTTTATAAACAAAAAAATACAAACATTACATTCTGAATGTGAACAATGCGCTTATTTTTTCGATATGCATATACATAATTATATTTAGTGGGAGAGAGATAGCATTGATACGAATAGTATTTTCGAGAGACTTTTTTGAAATTTTTGTTCTAATTTTACTTTATGTTTGATTCATAGGTACTGAAAATAAGGTTCTACAAATATACGTACTCACTCCCTAAAAGAGTCGTCGTTAATTACAATACAGGGCAGAAGCGACCTGAACTCACAACCCCGAATTTGGGAAAAATACATCACTATAATTAAGCGTAAAATGAGTGTAATTTATGTGTAGTTTTTATAAATTAAGTGTAACAACATTTATCAGACTTCTAGAACAACTAAAATCCGGGTTGTATGTATATATGGACTAGGCAACAGCCTAATATTTTACACCAAACTTTCATAAAGAAATTAAGTGTATAATTGAATAGCATCCATTACAATTAATTTCAACAAACCCTAACTGTGCGTTAGGTAAGGTTATTGTTGTTGTGTTTGGTAAATTGGCTAAATATACCTATAATAACAATAACCTCACATAACCCACAAAACTCACCTCGAGTTTTCCAAAAGTGAGTTTTGTGCGTTAGGTGAATTTATTATTATTTAGTCAATTTAACCAATCACAAAGACAATAACCTTACCCTTACCTAACCCTAACGCACAGTTAAGGGCTGTTGAAATTGTAATGGGTAATGGGTGCTACTCATTTACACTTAATTTACATTTAATTCCTTTATGGAAGTTTGGTTGAAAATATTAGACTGTTACCTAGTTCATAAGGACCTACAACCAAGATTTTAGTTGTTCTGGAAGTCTGATAAATTTTGTTACATTTAATTTATAATGCCTACACATAAATTACACTCAATTTACAATTATTTTAGTGATTTTTTTTTCTGCTTTGGAATGCAGGTCGCTCATGTTCAAGGAGTGCCGAATATTTTTCTTTATGCAAATAAAAGTGTCAGTGTCTATTAAGAATGGAGAAGCAAATATACTGAAAGTATTTTATATTTTTCGAAATCTTAAAATTTATACTCCAAGCTCTGTGACAAAATATCATAGGTGTTTCAAAATGAATTAAGTTATTGTTCTCAGTCTATTGTCACAATTTCAGTTTAATTTCAAAAGCAAAAGCAATCACTTATTGATTGAAACATATAATTTATTAATTAATATTAACCCCAGAGTCATGTCCATAAAAAATGTTAAATTAGTCACTAGTTTTTATTTTCTAATTCAGGTACAAATTTTCCCTTTTGAGAGGCCCGTGAGTCACGGGTTGGGCATTCCTGGTTTATGGTATAAATAAAATTCATTTGGCGTCTAAGTGTCTGTAAGAACGAATTTGCATCACGGAAAGGGAGTATCACACGTATAAGCACATAGGTACGCGCAACTTGTCATAGATTTTCTGCAACTTTGTCTATTTCATGCGTATGATAGAGACTGATTATACTCAACTATAACTACTTAAATAACTAAAAATTGCCAGACGTCACCTCACGGGCAGTCATTGCTGGCGTGGAGAGTGCACCACAGAGGTAATTTTTGTGCCATTTAAAATTCGAAATAATTTTGACGTCGGTTGGGAGGGATCAAAGCCAGGTCAATAGATTCGCAACCAAGACACTCAGGCGCACAGACAAGGCCTCGAGATCCCACATGAGAAGTATTCACATATCTATATTGCGGTAAACATAACTAAGTGAAGAGTAACATAAGATGCACAATACAAATTAAATGTTTGCTTTGAACATTTATAAGTGTGTGAGAAATTTTCTAAACTTACTTGATCCTCCGCTTTGAGTTGTAGTCGGTCTGTTCTAAACAAACTAAATCTCCCTAAATCCTACAAGAAAAAAACTCGTTGAGTTTAAATGCAATGCGGTATTCTTTAAGTAGTAATTGTATGAGTTCCTTTCTGCTTCATCCCTGTGACATGGTCCAACACCACGCGGCCGGAAATGACTGGTCTTGGCACAGGAAACAGTTAACCGAATGACGTGTCACGTTCGCGTTCTTCTGTGTCAACATGTGGTGGAAGCTTGCTGAACTGAAGCTGAAGTAAGCCGTTTGCTAACGTAGTGATTTTGTTCGGAGAGTTTTTTATTTGTAGATATTATTTAGCAGATAAACACGCTTATGGTACTTACATGCTTTTGACCTATGATTGTTTGATCGGTTTGTTTGCAAACTTATGTATATATTTATAAATAAACATATTATCATGCCAAGTATTAAAATTTTTGGATGCGGCAGTTTTGTTTAAGATTCTAGAAGACAGCTTGTTACACTTGGATATGTAAAAAATTATGAAATAAGATTTTTGAACGAAACCTTTTTTGAGATTCATTGTTAATAAATCAAAAAGCAAATAGTATTAATTGAAAGTTATTATCGTCAATTACAAATTAATTTTTAAAAATATCTATACTTTTATTTTAAATATATATTTATTCCCGTTACATTTATTACGAACATACTATACTTTTTATTTTTAAACAATGACATTTACTTGTGAATTTCAAACACTTGTTTGTCAATTGCTTTTCTTAAATAGAGTAGGTTTCAAGTTCAAGTATTATTTTTGTAATTTTAGGTTTTTAAATGGCTAAAATTTATTATGTACAGTATTAGAATGTATTTGCATAAAAACAAATTTCTAGTAATTTAGGTTGTATTTGAAGTAGAAACTACAAAAATATTTTCCATTCGCGTAAATCTGTTCATGATACCTGCTGGTTTGTCTGACATCAGCTTCTATTATCCACACATCTATGCTATAGATTAAAATAAATGATATTTACACAATAATATAATGTCTTAATTATTCTTTTTACTTAAAAATTAATCTCTGTACCTATAAGTACATATTTTCTTTCTCTCTGAATTTATGATGAAAATAAAGAATGTCCCACGAAAGAAGGGACTAAAATTAAATCACATATTCTTTAATTAAATTGAAGCAAAAAACTAATAAACATAAACTTCGTGAACATGCAGATGTCTAGAGCTTGCGACTGACTAGAGCCAAATGCTGTAATGTAATGTAACACGAGCATTCGCTAGTCGGTACGGGAAAACGAGCGGCGAATCGAGCCACTCATGTTCGACAATAGTGCTCCACTGGACTGTCGGTTTTTTCACGAATCCCTTTGTTACATTACATGTCAGTGCAGGTCGTAGTTGTTCGTTCTGAGCGTGTTTCATATCTATCCAGTAGCAGTAGTCGTGTATGGTTATATATTTATTTAATAATAGTGTCAAAACGTGAAAATGGAATCGTCCCAAGTACAGTGGCGGCGCCAGGATGTAAATGTAGGTTGGGCACCAGGAGGGGGGGGGTCGTAATAGGTTATGCAAAGGTAACCAGAAACATAGGCGCCGCAGCCAATTTTTTTTTCATCCAATGTCAAATACCTATTATTGAACGTTATATTTTTTCAAAGAATGTGAAGCTGCATGTTTTTCCCCTTTCATGTACAAAAATAAATTGCCAAATCACAGTCCATTTTAGAAGAGTAAATATATTTAAAAGGATTTTTAACTTACCTGAATAAACTGTCAAAATTGAATATCACCTGCACTTCTACTATTGCAATTATATTTTAACTGACATCCATATTACGTAATCAAAATTTATATTTGAAAAACAAGCAATCAAATATTAGCTGAGCAAAATACATTATTTAATTTTATTCTTAATCTTAAATTCTAATATTTTCGTTTGTTTGATTTTTTTATCAAGTCATGGGATGGGTAATTACCCTCTTAATCTCCCCACCCGTGTATACGCGCCTGTTGGGCACCCATTTATTTTAAATAATAAAGATACCTACCTATATAGTTGTTTCATATACACACATAAAACGATATAAAGACGCGGGTATCTAAATTTAAATAATTACATATACCGGGTGTTTACTTTTTTATGAATTACAAGTAATATGTACAATGGTGAAATTTTCATATGGCTGTAATTTCTGCCTTATTAATTTTATAACAAAAGTGTAAATACAAATAATGAAGTAGGTGGGCACTTGGGTGGGCACATGACTTTTTAGGGTGGGCATGTGACCACCCTGGCCCTCCCTTAGCGCCGCCACTGCCCAAGTAAAGATTTTCTATTTTATAGACAAGTACTTTGTTCTGTCCACTAATCTCTTGATTTTTTAAAATGTTCAAAGAGGTCGCACCACCAAGAACATTTCTTTCTCTCAATAAATTGATTTTTCTGCCACCTCCGTTTTGATTTTTTCTTTAGCATTGAATAGTTATAACCCAATAATGAACTTGCAATTTCTACGTTCGATATTTTTGAACAAAATGAGAGTGGAGCACTGATGAAACAAGCATTGTACTTGTTTGTACCGAGCATTACATTACAACATTTTGGCTCTAGTCAGTCGCCGCCTTAACCTTTTGGATCTTCTAGGACTAGGCCATGCACTCCCCAAAAGAGTCGTCATATCTGTAGTGTCGAATACAATTTTTTTTTTTTCGATTGACATTAAAAGTTTGATATTTTTGACTGCTAAAAATCTGTAAAATATCATTTTTGCTGCCCATTATATAGCAACCGCTGTACAAACGTCGAGCATAATTTGATGGAAATAATTTGCACATGTGATTGCAAATCTACATATTCCATTTGTAAGTTCATATGTAACATGTTGATGTCAACTCAAAGCGGAAAAATGATTATTAATTTTAGACATTAATTCTTCAATTAAATGATGTAGACTCATTTAAATTCTGCATCCAATTCAATAAACACATTTCATTTTGCCCGTCTATAGCCCGCTTTTCGCGTGTGTCTTTTCGGAAAAAACCGCTGAGGTATGGGGTATGGTGTACTGAAGCAAAGCAATGAATGCTCACTGTCGATTCAGCTCTTGCTCGAGACTTGAGTCGAGTCTGTATTCTACTGTTCTGTTTTGATTCCACGTGTAAAAATAGCCGAGACACACGGCGACCGGCCATCGTGCCATCGAGGACGGGTTTATTGCACCGCGTACGCTGCTGATTTTGTTTCTGTCATTCAGGACTAACTAGATACTAGAACTAGAATGTTTGTTTATGTTTTTACCCTATCTTCCCCCTACGCTCATAATTAAAGTTATATTTGATTTTATAGACTCCACTTCCGGCTTTAGTTCATTGAATTGTTTAGCCAGGAAGTCAGGAGACGAAGCTATGTACTTTGATGAATGTGGGAAATGGAATAGGGAATTTTAATTACTTATAGCCAGATTTAATTATATAATCAAGTCCCCAACTTCAGGGATAAAACCTTTTGTAATATAAACAATATTTGATTTAATTAGCTTTAACCCCAATAAAAAGTAATTACATACAAATAGCGAATTTTAAATTAATCTATTGTATCCCAAATATTTGCTAAACAAAAAAAAATGATGAGACCAGAATTTAATTGTCATTTTTGTTATAAGTACCACTTCTGGTTATCACATGATTCCTCGAGTATTACATTCGCTGATAATGGTTTTTTTCTAAATTTAAAATAATTACTAATTATTTAAGAAGTACATACCAAATATGCATACCTTTTTTTACCAAGTTGGGACATAATAGTTGCGCTATCAGTAATATTTATTTTGAAACTGTAGGCTCAGGCTTTATCATATAGTACAAAAAAGATTTGAAGCAATGTGAAAGTTTGTGAAATTACGGTACGATTATTTTGTTCTTACCAGTTGGTCGAATTACATTTTAATTTATTAATCCTCGCATTGTTAAATGTTGTCATTTGAATGTTGTTGTTGTTATTTGGTAAATTACCATTCAAATTGAGTAATTAATTATTAATTTTATTTTGGTTTTTAAGTTTATGGTCCTATTCTGAATAAAGCCATAAGTCTAACAGATCTGTAAATTTGTAAATAATAAAAATCACCACTTTTATGTATAATTTTATATTAATCAACAAAGATAAGGTTTATACAGATCTTTTGGACGTTAGACTTACGGTTTTGTACAGAATACAGCTACTAATGTTTGATGTTTAGTTATTTAACTACTTATGCTCATTTTCTGAAAATTGACTCTATTTGTTACAAAAGAAAAGTTGCAATAATTCGATTTTATTTTTCCTGGATAATTTGAATTCTTCTGGTAGGTACTCGCTTTAACTTCGAATGAGCCAAGTTAAGTTCGACTGTATTTGTTTAGTTATATATAAAATTAATAGAATAAATAGTAATTCCAAATGAGACTCCATTCAACGAAAGAAACATTTTATTGACAATTGACAGGTGTTAATCAACAACTTATTTTTTTTATTAACATTGAAAACAAAACATGACCTGCTACTTGATTCAGATATCTAATTGCTGTTACTTGATTCATTTCATTGCTATTTTAATAATTTGAGATTACATGTCTACTGATACACAGTTAAGGTGCATTCACAAACGAAAATTAGGTTTATGGTTTTAGTTTAGGTTTAAGTAAGTCAATCATAAATGTAAATTTAAATTACCTGAAAATTAGTTTTGATATGTACAGACATCTATGTAAATGCTTCAAAAATAAGATTAAAATATCGGTAGACACCTGTGCAGCAATTAAGTTATGACAGTCTCCATGTTCTTCTCGCATTTGTGTGAAAAGCCGAATCCGCCAAGTGGATATTAAATAAAGATGGATGTATAGTATATTATTTCAGACTCGTTCTTATTGGTGAAGTTTCTGACGTCAAACTAAATCATAAACCTAAAGTTTGGACCTTGCAATGTTTAGCTTTATGATTTGGATTTAGAGACCCTAAATTCTGAAGTATGATTCTAAAGTATAAACCATAAATCTAAACCTAATTTTTATTTGTGAATGCACCTTTATGGCTATATTATGGTCAAAACTGTAAGTCTAAATTTGTATAAAAACTGACAAAAACACATCTATTTTTGTTTATTCATATGAAATTATAAATTAGACCATAAGAGTAGCAGCTATCGTTGCGATTTTGTTCACTATTTACAGATTTAATACTTTATAGGACCATCAGACAGACTATGGCATGTTAAAAAACAGGCATTTTATTTATTTATTTTATTTCGGTGATCTTATGGGTCTATAAAAGGATAACACGTCGTTAAAAAGATCTATAAGCGCAATGTTCAATACAATGTATTTATTTATTTAAAATAGGAATTTTCAATTATTGGCGGAAAGCGCTACCAACATAACTGACAAAAAACACCGTCACATTTATAACAAGTATTTTTTTAAATCTTATTGCAAAATTACGTCAATAGAAAAAATAGTACAAAAAACATGTTTCATAAGGCCTATTAACGCTCTGGTCCTCTTGGTCTCGTACGTTAACAGCTTGCCTTATGATACTTGTTTTTTTATAAATGTAATATTTTTCAACTTTACCTCATAATTATTTACTTGGATACAGACTATTAAAGCAGGTGTTATGTTTAATAAACAATATAAAAAATTTATTCCTGTAGCGGTTTAAAACATCAATAAAAAACTAATTTTCAAATGAAATAATTAACGCAGTAAATTAAATCACACACTCTGCAACAAATAATGACAGTTTAAAAACTAAATAAATAACGACGATTTTCTTGCAACATCATGGTTGTTCTTATTATTTCGTAAAAATTTAATAAATATTGTATTACACTCGCGTCTTAAATAAAGATTTGAAGGTAAACAATATTTGTTTTTCTTTATTTTTACCTGCGAAGGATTTTATTACTAATCGTATTTTTATTTTTATTGTCGCTATTTTATATGAATTAAAAGTTATTTCTATTTTGGTTATTATGAAAAATGAAACATGGTACAGAGTTGTCTAGTTGTCTAAACAATTTTCATGAAGCAATCTTTTATATGTAAATGACGTCAATGTTAGATTGCGTTTTTCGCTATTTTGATTTTGTTACCATCGATATATGGAGTAGATAAATACGAAACAATGTTTATCTTAATATAACGTTTTATTTATTTGGGTGACGTGTAAAAAATCAAAGAAATATTATTAATAAAATTATATGTTTATTAAACAAGAAATAAACATTAAAAGATAATAAAAATGTCGACCAACTGTCCGTATGCCACAACTCTTCAACACCAATGCCGACTATCCACTTCCACTCGCCGTTACTGTCCTCGTATATATATACTTCCCGAGTACTCCACTCGACACCATACTGCAAAAGCTCACCACGATACTGCTATGCCACTAAACTCACCAACTGCCTTACTCATTATCTATGTAACTGGCTCTGGACCTCTCGGGCATAGCTGCGTCCCTTTTATATAGCTGCCATTACCTTCTAGAAAGCTCTTGAACATTCCACCCGATAATAATATCGAATAGAAAAATTTCAGGCAACCGGACTTAATTAAACAGGTCGAGACTCGTTTGTTTACTTCGCCACTTGCACGCGACGATTACGTTATCGACTAATTTAAACGCTTGCTGAGCGCGGCAGTACTCGTACATTACTGAAGTTATGAATTTGGATATAAATATTTTAAAGGCGGTAATGTTCAGTTGCTAACAGTATAACTTGATTTTTTCAGTCAGTCATAATTACAATGTAATATTTAACTGAATAAAACCATGTTTAAATTTTAAGTGTTAGTGGTAACTGGGCATTAGGTAATTTGAAGAAATCTACAAAATTTTGTTCGTATTTTGTAAGAATTCTTCAGAGACGAAAATATGCACACTAATAAAATTTACAAATAAATGCAGCAGTTAGTGCAGCAAAATTTATGATAGTAAAAAGTTTACAGAGTTGAGAACATTCCTACCAGTGTGACTAGTGGTAATCTACTACAGGCATAAATTCCATTTTTTTTTCTTAAATCAGCATTTTTAAACCCTTAAAATTTTATATTTCTTTCCTATGTTGTACCACAATTAGAATATATATTTAGATGATAATATATAATTTCACTATCATAATGGAAAATAATACAGTGTGGTGTGTTTTAAAAAAACCTAACTCGGAGTAGGCTATGAATAGAGAAACGTATGAGTGAACACTATTCAATACAAAAGTAAAGTTGTCAAAATTGATCTTGAAATGCAATTTTAAGGAGAAAGGACGATATTGCCATTCACCGTTCTCTAATTTAATTCCATTTATAAAATAAGGTACAAGAAGAAAAAGCTTTGATTTCTAAAACATTTTTGACAATTTTTCATGTCAAATTAACATTTATAGTATGTTCCGTAACGCAACCGGTTCGATCAGGTTTACGGTTTTGTGTTCCGTAAGTCTTGAAATTATTTACCGGTTTCTATTCGGAACGCGGTTCCTGAAACAGGAAATGGTAAAAAGTCGGACCACGGCAACCACAAAATAATCCTGGTTTCTCTGGTATTTTTATCCCCACTACCGCTACTTTCAAACATCATCATAATAAAATCAAACGATATACGTCAATGTCAAATTTGTACACCGCATGAGTGGTATTCATAATTATTATAGATGTAAGTATGAAAATATTATTTGTCTCACTAAAGTATTATGAACTGTTTATTGCTAGGATACGGTGTATATAAACATATCTATAACAACCGGGGCATAATGGGAGGGCATAATATTTCATTATGTCCTCATTATAATCCGATCATCGTTCATGGACTTTAAATTAAAAATAATATGAACGGTATATAATGTTTTATTTTCTTTTTAATTATAATTCATTACAATAATAATAAGGATTGATTACAACAATTAATATATTAATTGATTACAACAATTAATATAAGAAAACAGCTTTGAAAGCACAACACAGAAATCAATTTTAATTTAATTATTTGATTATCAAAAAACCTTAAAAAGCCATTTACTTTCACCACACATGAAAATAGTAAGTCCGTCGAATTGCAGACTGTAATGTCAGATGACGGATCACTAATTTTTTTGGGGACGATATTTATCCACGTTTGAATTACTTTTTGATATTATTTACCGTCACATGTGACACATCCAAAGCCGTACAAATGTAATAATATTAACAAATAAGTGCATAAGAAATAAAGAACTGAGATCTGTCATGTGATAACGAACCTCAAAATATAATACTTACATCTTCTACAGACGAGAATGGAATAATTTGATCATTTATACGTTTGTCTTCCTCAAACTATACAGAAACATTCAAAATAAATTCTTTACACCGTTTCAACAAAATATCTTCCGAAACATCAAATTCACCCATTCTACCATCTCCAACTATTTAAAACGTTGGTGTTTTGAAAATAAATAAATGTTGACAATAAACAAAACAATTAAACAACATCCTTAGCAACGTCAAAGCTTAAGCATTATTGTAGTCAACATTATTATAAATGAAAACTTATTTCACATAATCTAGTGAGACAAAATCTTGTATGCACCACGAGCGTTACTAGATGATAATGCCCATCGGACGACATCCATCCCTCGGGCCAGTGGCATTATCATCATAGTAACGCCCTTGGTACATAAAATACTATTGTATTTGATAAATTGTTGGTTGTGTTATTATTATTGACATTAAATGTGATAGAATGTTCAATTTCGTTGTCATATTCAACATTTTCATTCATTTGGTTAATTTTTATTTTTGTTAAGATGTGTCAATTTTAAATGTCATGATTTAATGTCAATCTGTCCCAAAATATGAAAATATGAAAATATTCAGGAACCATGGTGTACCCAGAATCAAGATACGGAACATAATATTAATAAAATGCTTTTTCCTACAACCGTGCGTGAAAAGTACTTTGCACGCACTTATTACCGTGTGTAAAGTGTCACTTTTCAAGCATTAGTGCGTGAAAAATACTTTTCACGCACTAGTGCTTGAAAAGTAAATAAGAGTTTTTAGGCAACATTAAAATTCGGTTTATTTACCTGTCAAGCATATAATTAGGTAGTAAATAATAATAAAAGCAATAATTTTTTTAAGAAATATGAATATACACAGTAAATGAACCAAATCTAATATTTTGTTTAACAGATTGAGTACTGATCTAATTTTTAAGAACATTTTTTTGACATGTATTCTAACCTAACCTAATTTTTAATATTAATATTAAATGTACAATTTGTACATTATAAAAGACTAATCATCGTCTGTGTGAGATTCTTCCAAGTGTTTAAGTTACATTTTGTACAATGTTATGAGAAAGAGTACTAACAGTATATATTTGAAGGTGCTGGATGCCTGTACACTCAGTATTATGAGAAACATCAATACCATTTCAGTTGTACGAAAAATGTTATATGCAACACGTGTGTAAAATAGTATTTTTTGTCTCGTGCTGCACTCGACCAAAAAAGTACTACTTTACACACTTGTTACATAAATAACTATTAATTAAGACATATGTTTCTTTGTTCATAGCCTACTCCCAGTTAGGTTTTTGTATATATATATATATTATTACAGTATTTTCATTATACGTACAATACTAATGTAACTTAATCTAACCCAGCTAAAGTAAACCGTACATATTCTATACAGGTGCTGAGGTGCATAGAGTTTGTTATAAGCACATACACTCTCTAACACACACTCTGTTAATGATCGTTGTTTATTATCCATTGCCAAAATATCTAATACAGATTTCGGCGTCGACGTCATATTTTTACCGTAAAAGGCGTGTACCAGACGTTACATTGACACTTTTTGCTTGTGTGGAAATGCGTCACACGTGCGAGATATAATTAAAATTACTAAATAATTCACTTCGGCCAGATTCCAACTCGAGTCATCAGAATGACAACTGGTCAGTTACTGGTTACTACACTTGGCTACCGATCCATAATATCCAACCGAATGTGTTGCATTTTTTTTGGTAAATTAAACTTAAAATTTTATAGTGAAAACGTCTAAGGAAATATTAATATCTACATACCCTCAAATAAAATTACATACATTTTTAATGGTTGGGATTTAATGCGCAAAATAGTATATTGTGTTATTAGGAGTAAAAGTGATACTTTGTGTGGCGAGCATGGAAGTTTGCACGACGAGGGAAGCGAGTCGGACAATTGTTGCGAGGCACACAAAGACACTTTTATTCCGAATAACACATTAATTTTTTTTCAAACGCACTGTTTTTCTTCTTATTCGCTGATTCTATCTAGTTTCTATGGATATTTATTTATTTTAGCTATTTCTAATCCGGCGGCGAAGAAATTTTCAGCGGCGTATAAATGAAACTTCTACCTTGTGAGTCACAAAAAATGGCATTTCTACGACGTTTGAAAAAAAAGATGTTATCTAGTGTGTAATAAAAAAGTATTGTTTTACAAAAAAAAAGTTGGCTTTGCGGTCCATTTCATTTTTCAAATTCTAAAATAATGAAATGAACGTTGTATGTATTTTTTGTTCGACTTGTTATATCAAACTATTGTACTCTTATTTGGACTGACTATTTTTTTTGCGAATAATTTTTCAAATTTCCCCACTAGAAAGCATTTTCACTCTTCTAGAGAGTAAGTGCGTAACATGTCTGTAACCATATTAAAACGTGCAATACGATCGGCAAGGTAAGTGCATAAATTCCAAAATAATCCATAAATTATTGAAAGAGAAAGAACAATGCTAGTCAACTGTTCGCTAATCACCTTTAATCATTTATTCAGACTAAGTGGCATTAAGTTTACAACTCTAAATTCGAGTCTTTTAAATTTGTATTGATTGATGAGGATTTTGAGCTAGAACTCAAATTTTTATGAGTATATTTAGTTATTAATAGAACCAGATGGTTCATAAATACGAGGCATACTTTATTATGATTATGATTTTTCTCCTCAAGGATATGGTAGTGTAAAAATACATATTTTTATAAATAAAGCAATAAGGAAGGCAGGTAACTGCACGAAATGAAAAATGAAATTCAGTGCAAGTCTATAAATTACCCTCCGTTTATTTTCTTTCTCACTCGGAGGGTAATTTTAACTTAAAATAGTTTTCAACATACGGATGAAATAGCAAATATAGAGAATTTATTATCTATATAGTAATTACACCCTTTTTATTGTAGAAAGCCAAATATAGAGAATTTATTACCTATATAGTAATTACACCCTTTTTATTGTAGAAAGCCAACAAAATTTATTAATTTGAAATGCATAAAAATCACCATAAAAAGTTCGGAAACCGGCTCTAAAGTACTCCATTATACGACGATTTTATGCAAATGTAGTGTTACCAACCCTATGATAATTATTGTACATATAAGATAATTTAGGAAGGTGCTCGATATGCAGTAGTAAATTTGTACGTGAAATGACAAGAAATATTGGCAAGAAGAACGAATTAAATAATTCCGATGAAGAAGTTTGAGCTAATACATAATTTCGAATGTTCTCTGAACAGAAGTTCGTTTGTTTAGCTGACAGCAACTCACAGATTTGTCAACATAAATTATAAAAATAAAAATTGCTTTCATTTTCACAATTTTCCAATTTCATTTCAATAAAATTTAATATACACCTTGGCACTGAGATTCCTTTTTATCACTCATATGGTTTATTTTCCTCGGCAACTAAATTCCACCTTCGTGACAAAAAGTGAAGAACTTCAATACCTTGATACATAATAATTATTTATGTAATAAGGATCATAACGTCAATTATTATGGTACTAGTCGTGAAGATTATCAAGCCAGGCGAATCCGAGTTTGATAACACGACGTGTGCCATATGATTAGTTACGATCCGTATTACATACAAAATCTTATTTGCTAGCGTAAATCAATGAAAAATTAAAATGAAGTATTTGGTATTGAGCAAAAAAAAAAATAATCTGAAAGATAAAGTATGCTGTTCTTGATTTTTTTGTAAACAAGTTAGGTACCTAGTTAACATAGCTCATTATGATACGTTAGTTAGCGTTTTCTTATTTGAAAATCCTAATACTATGCATAAATTAGATTTTATCTATGGCTGTGAATGTGAAATTTCTTTTCTTATTAGATATTACTAAAAAAATGTGAAATTTTAGTGTAATGAAACAGTGGCAGTGAAATTACATTTTACCCAGTTATCCTATTATTCTTACAATAAAATAGAAAATAATTTCAACTTTTTAATTTCGGCTTAATCGTATAATAAAATTTGTAAATAAATTAAATTCAGTAGGCTTGGTGGCTGAAAACTGGAAAAGAAAAATAGAACAGAATTTATTGATGCTTTATCAATTTTGCTGACAATAGAGGATTCCACCATTTTTAAATATAATTTCATCTGAACGCATAAGTAAAACTAAGACTGTAGGCGAAAATCCGATGAAAAATTCCTATTAATAAGCGAGTTATTGACCGCCGAAATCAGACTGTTTTCTTCGTGGGCCTAAATGTTCTTGAAATATATGCTATTTCTAAATGATATTTATAAAAAATAAATGATTATTATTATACTGTACAAGTCTACACGATTTATAATTGGAAGTGTATTTAAATTATTAAGTCTAATGCAAAATATTTATATTCAAATAAAAACTGTTTGAGAATTACAGTACTGGACTGATAACCACGCCTCCGCTATTTGAATTTCTCTATTTCCATTCGTAGTAGGCTCCTCCCCCTAACTGGGTATTCGTTATATATTTACAGGCCGTCTTTGAGTCGCCAATCAAAATAATATTTATGGAATTCATATTAGTGACGAGCTGCTATAACAAAAACTCCCTTTTTTCCGAAGTATTTCAATTATATCGTTTTATTTATTAATATTCATTATTAAGCATATATTTTCAATATTTTTTCCTAATTTCTCTTAAATCAATTGCGCTGTATAGTCCCCTATTAACACATTGGTTTAATTGTGCATATTTATTAGTAATTATGTAGTGCTCTAAAGCCGAAACTACATTATGTAGTCAACTTTGGTTGATGGAAACTTGGCAACCTTGTTTGAAGCAAATTAGGTTTCTTCAACTAAATTTGCAAAAACTTGTCACCTTCTACTTTCTGCAACAGATAACCTCAAGTATATTTGTTAAGGAACGAGATAGAGTCCTATGTTGATTAAGTATTTTTCACACAGGTAAATAAGAAAGCCATCCATGTAGCTGAATTTTGGAGCTATTTAATTGTTTCGATGTTATTTTGTGTTCTCAGGAACAATAGACAGTTTTCATCTATAGTCCATTTTACATAGATAGTATTTCAGATGAATCAACAAGGATATCTCTCATAATCCCAAAGTCCTTTTTTCTAAGAACATGATTTCAACTAATAACAATAATTATATTTTTAAAGTACAATATTTGCAAAAAATACCATGATTTTTTTATTTATTTAAAAAAATACGTTTGTTTGTATTTGATTTCTTCAAACTGGTTTATTCCAAAAAATATTTTTGAGATCGAAAGTATATTTTTCAATTACTTTATTATGTAAATTGAAATGCATTCTATATTTAAAACTCAAAGTTAAAGTCTCTAAAATATACGATTGTCATTTATTTTTAATTCCAAGTAAATATTTTTATGCACAGTAACCTATCGTACAAATTATCTTCCTGGTACATGTGCATATAAATAGACAATGGGTTATTCTTTTTAAGCCAGTAAATCTATTTGGGAGCCCGGAAGCTCGTGCCTAGAACTTTATAAATGGTTGCTATTCGTTGTGTCCAGTGCAGCGAGTTTGATCGGCCGGACTGGCCGTATATTTAGATTTGACCGGAAAAGATTCGCAGCACTCATCGATACACCAAAATAATCGCCAAGTGAACAACCTCACGCCGCGACCTTTCAGACTTTCAATACATTTTTTACTATCACTATTGTTTATTTTTTATTCAAAAGTCTGGAATGGAAATAAAACAATGACAATAATAAATATATGTACAATATCGGAAGATAATTATTATTATTAACATTTAAGTAATATATTATTAAATACTTATAAAGGTAATGGACCTGAATACTTTATTGACTTGTTAAAATTTATTGCAATCATAAGCGATGATGCAGCAAACTAAAATATGTCTTTAATTTAATGTATTGTCATTATTGTAGGTACAAGTATTGAACTTAAAATTAATTAAAAATTGAACGATTTTTCTGTGAACAATCTTTATATCTGAAAGGAATGTAATATATATATATATATATATATATATATATATATATATATATATATATATATATATATATATATATATATAACTATATATATATATATATATATATATATATATATATATATATATATATATATATATATATATATATATATATACGTTTTTACTGCTTCGACTATAAAAAACATGACGATCTAATAGTTATTTGTATACCAATACCAATGCTGAAAGTGTTCCTTTGTCGAACGCAAACTTTCGTTTTGGTTCGACAAAGGACTTTTAACACGTGTTACACAGTATTTTTTCTATTCCTGTAAGATAAAAAAAAAAAATTAATTTGACATTTATTACCAATCTTTTATTTGTAATGCGTATCTATGACAACTAATCTTGTGTACAACATTCATAAGTAAAATTCATTGCTAGGATACCGAAGCAAGCTGCAAAGGTTTGTAGCACTATAGTGCTGCAAAGGGTCGCTTTCAGCATGAAAAACAAACCAGAAAATTGTAATTTCAGAGTGAAGTCATATCATTTTTCCGCATTTATTTATTAGAGTGACGTTTTATCTACTGAAATCTCGTTAATAAAGTAACCTTAATGATAAAGATTAAAGATAGATACAAATTTCTTTTAATCAGTATACTCGCTGTCAAATAGGTACAGGATGATGCTCATCTTTTTCCGCACTCTGTCCCTTGCCTTGTTGTGTAACCGCTTTTTCATAACTAAGTATTTTCAACCTGGCCACTGGATTAGAAACAGTGTTGAAATCTCCAGTCCATATTAATTTGACGGCTACTACGAATTTATTGATTTATAGTAAATACAGATCCATAGAAACCAATAAAACTTGCGATAGTAACTATAAAAATTAAATGCCAAATTTTATTTAAATTTTTTATTATAAATCTGCCTTAAAGTGCTATATTACAGAAAATTCTGTTTGCTATTCCAGATACGAGAATAAAGACATTTTATCAACTTGTGTAATATTAGCACACCTGGCTATTCCATTTGGTGAGAAAATAATTCTTTACTCCTCTCGTACCAAACATAAATTTTTCACATAATAATAAAGTACATTTCCGCGAGTTAATAAGCATCTATCGTAAAATACGTAAGCATGTGGTTCAAATCGCCAGCAGGGAGGGGGATTGTTGACGTAATATCAAACCTGACAGTATTATAACATAACATATTGTTATTTAAAAAGTACTGATTGGACTTGCATTGTCTTTATTAAATATATTTAAAAATATAACAACGTTTTGTCTACAACCTCTAAACAGAATTAACATATTGTGTCAATTTTGTTATTAATGAAAATTTGATGCACATATATATATATATATATATATATATATATATATATATATATATATATATATATATATATATATATATATATACATATAAATAGGAATTTAACAAAAATAAA